>CM029535.1:15442687-15823093 GCA_017141395.1 Laodelphax striatellus
ATGAGAATTACTGAAAATACTAGTTCCAAGCAGTTCATAGATGCTCAAGACATTACTAAAAGACGATTGGAGCTTGAGAGTATTACCACCACTTTACTACAGCAGAGTAATATTACTTGTGATGCCAATGGGAGACTTACAGTGAAAGGTTTCCAAATTCGTATTGCTGAGATAAATTTGGAAAATTTAGCTCATTCCCACTGTAATAACATCCCTGTGAAAGAAGTTGCTCTTCTTGCTGTAGAAACGATTTTCCTCGATGAGGACACAACTGATAGTTTCAATGGAGTGAACGTGTTCATAGCAGCACCTATATGGGAAGTGATTGGTCAAAGGAGAATAGTGCTCAGTGGTAAGTCAGGACCTCAAACAAATCATTCTTACAATGATGGCGAAAATGGGAAGCCAGGACTGCCAGGTGGCAACAGTGGGAGTTTTTTTGGAATTGGTTTGCAATTTTTGAATGGGGAAAATCTATACATTGAGTTGAATGGTGGTAGAGGAGGACATGGATCAAATGGAGCAAAAGGTGCAAAGGGTGACAATGGAAGGGATGCTGGTGAAATTTTGGGTTTGGGGGTATACAGTGATAAAGATAAAATACTCACGTTCAATGAGGGATTCGAATCTGATGCTTTGGAAAGTGGTTTGTTGATTGTTGCTGAAGAAAGAAAGTTGATTATGGCATACTGTCCACCAGATGATAAAGAAGTCAGCACAAGAGTAGGGCTAGTCAGAAAAGAAGGCGAGTGTGGAGTTGAAGGACATCCGGGAGGTCTTGGAGGAGAAGCAGGAATTGGGGGATTTGCAGGTGATATGCAACTGGTTGAACTGGGTGATGTGTCGAGGATAAATATACAGAATGAGACCGGAAGCTTTGGTACACGTGGTAGTAAGGGACAAAATGGCGAAAAAGGTGAGGATGGCGTTGAATGTATATGTGTTCAAGTAGAAGGGTTCAGTGGAAACTCTAGGGATAGATCTTACTGGAAATGCATATCAACCAATAGCACGTCATCAGCATGCAATACATGTCCAAAAGTGAATCAAACTGTTGAAATAGAGAACTACATGCGAGATGGCATAGAGCAACCAGTACCAAAAACGTCTCCTGATTTCATTCACTATTTACTGGACTATGCCATCTTACTAGAAGCACACTCAAACAACACCTTATTCAAAACAGTAATAGATAATTTCGAAGGGGCCATACAAAAGAAATTCTCATACAATATAAGTGAGATGAGATTGTTGTATTTCAAGAATTCGGCATAATTTTTAATAGATTTCAAAAGTAATTCAGGTAAAAGTCTTATTCCAGTTGACCTATATAGTGTGTTTCCTGGTGAAGTTTGGTGTTTCCTGGTGGAGAAAGTTGCTCTGAACCGGTTTTTCAGGGTTGGGGGTGAGCCGAATTAGCCGTCATTAGTAGGACAGTATCAGAATTGGGTGGAAACAGTGATCCAGCGCTTGGCTCCCCACTTGCCAGCTACAGCCCAACTACAGCCCCTCACACCCAGGCTTCATGAAGAAACGCACAACACAAGTTCTAGGACTGTGTTTTTTTCAAGAATTATTCTCAACCTATTTGAAAGAGACATTCAGGTGATATTCAATTATATATATTTTAATTCATTAATTTGTATGGTTTTCTTGTAATGCTTAGGCCTACATATATCAGTCTTTTATTTTTCAAATTTGAGTTAATGAGACTGATTTATTAACCAGCCAAGAATTTTCTAAATTCATTTGAGCTTTTAAGATTCAAAAAGGGGTTTATCCCGAACTGTAATCCTGTAATCCCCAACTAGACGATTCTTATAAAGGTACATCTTAAAGACCTTTATTAGAAGTGGAAATGAATTTGGAGAATAATTATGCAGACAGGTACCTTTCAAAGAGATTTTTAGAAGCTAATTGGATTTGAATTTCAAAGCAAGAAGTATTGTTTGAAACGTCTGATTCTTTTTGAAATATTATTATTCAAAATACGCATTGTTCAAAACTATGAATTGATTATCATCATACATTATAAAAGCTTTATTCAGTATTAACCAGATGATCTATCAATGTTGCTCTACAATATATTGAAATAATATATTCAGTTACTTGTATTCCCACTTTTTTGTAACCCATCATACAACTTTTAATACCGGTATTTGGACAAGATCAAAAATAAGGTTGAAAGATGAACGCTGCTACTTAAAAAAATTAGTCCTATATGGGATTCGAACTCTGAACCCAGTGATCATCAATAACATGTTGTACCAGTACTCTACCGCACGTTTTGTATCTTGAAAGCGAAAATATTTATTGTATTATTGAAATTAGGTTTTATCTCCTATATAAGAATCTATGCATTTGGCTTGCCCCAATATGGCGGCTCGTGGCCATACCATCTCCTATAGTCACTATACTCTGAAGTACAGAGAGTATATAGTATTATAGTATGACTATTTATACTATATTTACTATTTTGTACTATTTGTACTATTTTGTACTCTGAAGTACAAAGAGTGTATAGTCACAGTGTGGACATTACATGTCATACTCTTGATTGGTTAGCTCCAACTAATCCGCCATTCTTTTACCAATTCCCATGCGTTGGAATGAAAAGCAGATCATATGTTAAGATATAAAATTTACTTCTAACATACATTTTGCCTTTGCCAGTATTAGTTTTCATCATTTTAAGTTTTTAAAGCAATACCAAGAGTAGAGAGACTATTATTTTAATGGTAGAAAAGTTAGTCTTGATGTTGTTTCTCTCAAAATAAGTTTGACAAATGAGTGAATGGGTTTCTGTTTTCCTGTAATCCCATATCAAAATAAAAAAATTTGGCAAAAGGATGGCGGCGGCGAGAAAAAATACGATCTCCACTCATTTTTATGGAGTGCTTCACATAAATGGCCACACTGTGACTCGCTGTATCTGAAGTTGATTCGCACGCTCTCTAGGTACAAAATTTACAAGCTCAACTGAATAGTTCATATTTTTGTCACAAGGTGTCGCGAGGAGCATCAGAAGCCAAGGTTTGTAGAGGTGTACACCCACAAACTACAAACCTGGAACTCTACATACCTTGTCAGAAGCTACAATGACTATAGCAGGATCCAATTAACTTGTCATAAATCAGCTGATCCAGTAATAATTAAACAGTGATTTCAACACAATAATCAAAAGGCTTGAAAGTCTTAAAGACCTTTAAAGTCTTTAAAAGACCTTTTTAAAGAAGACCTTTCAAAGAATAACTTTTTAAAAGACCTTTTCAATAATCTGCGAGATTCAGCATTTGTAGGTTAAGTGTTGTGATCATATGCTCGTCGATCATATGTTTTATGACAAGTTAAATGGATCCTGCTATACATTTAGACAGTGTGGCCAAGTGAGGTCTCGCTTTCAAAGCTGTTTGGAATCCTAATGGCGGATGTGCATGTGTACCACGTGATCGATTTATCCAATTATTATTAAAAGCTTCTGACTCCATATTCAGCTGATCTGAAGCAGATTCTGATAGGATACTTGATCTTTGATCAGTTCATTAGGTGACGCATCCGCCATTAAGATTCCAAACATTTTTGATGACCACACTGTCTTTATAGTCACTGTACAGAAGCTACAGAGACTGTGTACTGTTTGAATAATGATTATTTATTTTAGAAGCTACAGTGACTGTTCAGTTTCACTGTATATTATTGAATTCACTATACATTATGGCTCCGTGAATTTGTAGTGCACATGTCTCAAAGATTACGAAAAAGTCGCATAGTTTATTGTAAATTTTTTCGTTATTTTTGAGACAAGTGCACTACAAGTACACGGATCCATTTTATAATGATTCTGACTGCACCTGCACACTGCACAGTAGTAATAATCCATTGCTTCAAATCTCAATTTTCAATATACTGTACCCCAATATTTTCTCAACTCTGAACACTACTGAACTACTCAGTACGCAGTAGCCTACTAAATTGGAAAATTTCACTTACTGTTATCGACTGTTCTCACCAACTTGTCATCATTATAGATTTGATCCTATATATTATGCTTTTGGATTTTAGAAGGTCATTCAACTGGCACAGATAAAAGAAGAAAAGATAAACTGCTCTATTGTATGAGCCTACTGTCGGCTTTCTATCAGTGTCTTTTATTCCAAAATTCAGCTAAAATAGGCGTATTTTTCATAAGGCTCACCAATATTAGGTCATTAAGGAAGAATTGGGATTCATTCGGGATTGAAAATGATAGTACTAGCAGCCCCCCGTGCTCCACAACGGATCTTCACAAAACAGAGCTATATTGCATTCCACTCTACTGATTTTATCAAAGATTCAATTGAATTCTTTTCTGGATTAGCCCTTTGAAATGTTGTTGGATATTATGTTAAAACTGAATATCAATATTGTCTCGATTGTAATCAGGGTATAGGCGAAAATAGTGAATTGACATGAAAAAGGAATTTCATAAAATAGAGTAATGAATTGGACCAAGCCAAAAATCAATTGAAAAATATTGGGAAGAAGAGTGAGAGAAGTGAATATGATATGGAATATATGCTTCAAGTTGTTCTTGATGGGTAAACACAGCTTTATAAGCTTATCATATGTAGCATAATATGCTCAAATATACTGTATAATATATATTGATCTTTTGTCAAGTGTGCTGACTGTGAGTTGAATTCCCGTTGATGGTCAACATCTTTAAAGAAGGGCCGGTATAGATCGCATTACTTTTGCATAAATCCCACACAAACAAAAGTTCAACTGCGAAATTTATGAACCAACTGTGATTCCTGTGAATACCCCCTTCACTTCAAATCTTCAATATTCTACCACGTTTGGAAGTACATCTAGTCCTAAAGGGGTATTAAAGTTTAAAATCAAAATTTATCCAATGTAAGTTATTGATTCGTAAAATAATATTCGAAAAAATTTGCATTGATAATAAACAATGCAAATTTGTTCTTAACTTTAAGTTGAGAACAAAACTATCAGCAAAATAAAAAGTATAAGCAAAAAAATTGAATAATAATAGATTTTTATATGGGAAAAAATAGATATGGTCGATGAATAATTTGTAAAAAAAAAATGAAGAATTGCTTCTATTTTGATAAAAAAACATAGACTGAATCTCATTTTGTAAACATCATATAATAGTAAACTTACAAAACACAGTGACACACTCACTCACTCACTCACTCACTGACAAAAACTCACAGCCAAAACCGCTGATCGGAGAGAAAAACTGGGGTCACCATTGGATAGGGGGCCGAGAGTAGGTACAGGGAAAACTCCAAAACTTTGGAAAATTCCCCCCCTAAGGGGGGTTTAGGCCCCCCAAAGATTTTCTGCAAAGCTAACCGCTCATCGCACAGCAAAGTCATGGGGAACTTTTTTGTTCAGCACCCGGAGATACCCCGATTTCGATAATAAAATTTTGACCGGGTTCACAAGGGGGCCCAAGGGGGGCATTTGGAATTTTTTTTTCCCAAATTGTTCTTTCCAAAAATTCACAGCCAAAACCGCTGATCGCAGAGGAAATCTGGGGTCACGATCAGATAGAGGGCCAAGAGTAGGTACAGGGAAAACTCCAAAACCTTCGAAAAGTCCCCCCCTCAGGGGGGATGTGGCCCCCCAAAGTTTTTCTGCCAATTCAAATACACATTTTACAGCAAAATGGTAGAGGAAGAACTTGTTTAGATTGTGGAAAAACATCGAAATATGTGATAAAATTCGAACCGGGTCGGCAAGGGGGACTAGGGGGGGCAATTTTCATTTTCGGCCATTTTTGCGGGTTTGGCCAGATTTTGATGGGTCAATTTTCAATGGTTCTAGATTTTTTAGCGCAGTTTTTCGACTCAGAATGTTGTTCCTTGGACCCAAAGACCTCATGAAAATGTCATCTGCCCAAAAAAAATATTCAGGGGGGCACCGGGGGACATATGTCAAATTTGGCAAATTTTGGGATGGCTGCATTTCTCTTATTTGGATACCGGGTATTATTGTGACATACATCATTGAACTCAGCTCATCAAGGCCATTCAGAAACATATGCTATATGCCAAAATCAAATAAATTTTTTGGAACTCAAATTTAAAAATTTTCAAATTCCCCCACTTTATGAAGATCACAGTGGAGAGGTACCCACTGAAATACATTTTTAACCCACTCCCAGCATAGGTGGAACAATGATTTTGTTCTCATGAGAACCCAAAATCATTGAAAAAACTCCAAAACTATGACATTTTTGTCAGGGGCAACAAGCTTAATTTTTCAACTTTTCCACTTCACTATTTAGAGCAAAAGTGAAAAGGACCTTTTTTGTTAAGCACCTCAATATGCTTTGATTTCTATGATAAAATTTGTACTAGGTCAGCAAGGGGGATCAGGGGGCGCAATTGTATTTTTTGGTCATTTTTGCCAATTTTTGGAAATTTATTTAGGGTATATTTTCTATGGTTCTTGATATTGTAGTGCAGTTTTCGAGGTCGAAATGTGGTTTTTGGACCTAAAGATCTCATTAAAATATCACCTGTCCAAACAAGTATTCAGGGGGGCACCAGGGGACATATGTCAAATTTGGCAAATTTTGGGACTGCTGTATTTCTCTTATTTGGATACCGGGTATTATTGTGCCATACATCATTGAACTCAGTTCATCAAGGCGATTCAGAAACATATGCTACATGCCCAAATCAAATGAATTTTTTGGATCTCAAATTTAAAAATTTTCAAATTCCCCCACTCAATGAAGATCACAGTGGAGAGGTACCCACTGACATAAATTCTTGAAAATCTCTAACCAGAAAAATTAGTAACCAAAAAATTTCCAACACAAGAAAATTTACATTCACAAGATAATGGGGGGGCGAAGCCCCCAGGGGGGTGCAGGGGGGCGAAGCCCCCTGCCGAGCACGAAGTGCGAGTACAATATTACAAATACAATATACAAATACAATATTTGGGAAGCGGGTTGTCCCAGTGGCAGAGGCGAGGCTAATCGGTGAGATTAGATAAGAGACAGCGCCCACCACTTTCGTTGTATCGGTGACCGGCTCCTCTAAATACAAAAAATTATAAGCCTAAAAATGGCTCCCCGGTGGTTCGGAACCCACTTGAAGCTTTAGGTCGATTCATATATCATCATCATCCTTCCACTACCCACGCATAAGCTTAGAGCTTATGTGGGCATCATCCCTAGCAAAAAAATACAATATAATTAAAAATTTTCTTAATACTTGGATAAGACGAAAAATTTACTAATATATACTTACTTTGCTACCGAGAGCTGTGCCGCCCCTAGGCAAGTGCCTAGTGGAAAATCCAGGCCAGCGCTCTCGAAGTTTGTCAGTCTATTATTTAGAAACACTTTGTATGTATAACCAAACCAGGCAAAGTCACCTGTCCAACACATGTTGCTTTCGATATAATCCATCTACTGATAGTAGAGGCTATCGACTGTTCTTGAACATCGACTGTACTGATTATTTTTATCAACATTCGTCTACTTCTACCTAACCTAAAAATTTCAAAAAAGAAATCACACAGTAGATCTAGGCATGACGGGCTTTCAAATTTTATTATCAGTGTTTTTTTGTGTTGTTATTGACAATCTAAAAAATGCTTCAAGTGAAGTTCATTCTAGTGAAGAGTTCATAGACTTCAATAGATACAAGGAACCTACTGTATTTATTGCTATTTTAGTAAGAAATAAAGCTCAGACTTTACCGTTCTTTCTAACTTGTTTGGAGAGGTTGAACTATTCTAAAAGTCGTATTCATTTGTGGTGAGTACCGTACTGAGAATGAGCTCAAATTATTACTCTGAAGATTAATGTTTTAGCCATTCTAGAACATAATGAATCTGAAAATAGTTTTGAAATATATCTCTCGATCTAGAAAGCAGCAAGTCTTTGATACCATCATTTTTTTATGAAATGCTTGCATGGATTCATTTGGATGAAGTAGGCCTATATAATTATGTATATGAATAGTTGGAAAATTGGTTCATTTTATTTTCCTTAGCTGGCAATTTTGCAGAGGGGTGGAGGAGTTTATAAATTTTATGGAATTCATTGGTATGAATCCCATCTATCCTTATATCTGAAAGGCTTACCAAATATCTGTGACCTGTCGAAATGTATGACACTTGATTTTGTCAACTCTTTGAATAAATTTGTAAGTTACATTTTTTCTTTGTCCGCATATTTGCTGAGCTCTAGCCTAGGCCTACACACTTTATCTGACTCTGATTTATGAAATTTTCGGATGACTTAATCAAAAAAGTTATGAAACTTAGGTCTATATTTATCGATCATTAGATACGTTTTTCTGAGGGTGATACATGTTTCATACATGTCGACAAGTCACAGATTTTTGGTGAGCCTTTCAGATTTAAGGATAGATGGGATTCATCCCAATGAATTTATCATATTTCTCATTTTATCTGCCTTCACAGGGGCCAAGAACAATTATTGGCAGACTTTGATCAGTTGCTGATGGTTCATCTGTGCAATAATTGTTGTTTAGAATTTCTTGGGCCTTTTGATCCAACATTTTTGAAAAATATTGTTGAAAGAATTTGCTATCTCCTCATCATCATCATCTCCCAATTCCAATTCTCTTCCTTCCAAGTTGATTTGATGAATCTGTGTTCGCGGTTGTTGAACTTCAGTTAAGTCTCAACTATAGGAGTAGGTATAATTGAAAGTTTGAATTTTGAATTCATCTTTTATTATAGAGAAAATTATAAAGCAAATAGAATAGGCTAAATGAAGAAAATTCCAAAGCAAAATAAATGTGTAGCCCAAATTGAATTGTTCCAGGATAAGGAGTGATCACAATGAAGACAAATCGATAGAGATACTCCAGGAATGGTTATCGGAATGGGCAGCACATTACCATGGAGTCGATGCTGAGTTCTCTAATTCGCCTCCGTATGGGTTGCCTGAGGAGACCGGACCTGCCCATTGGCCTCCTTCCCGCTACTCGCACATTATCAGTCTCAGGGAGAAGGCACTCAATGCAGCTCGACGTATGTGGGCTGATTTTGTTTGGGTAATCAACTTTCTCACTTGTTGATTTGATTAATTCACTCCGTGAATCTATAAAACGTAGAAAAATTATTTTCAATTTTTTCCCAGTACATGTATGATGCTTCTGGATGAGTTGTAGGCCTACTTGAAAACTCTTTTACAAAAATAATATTATTTTAGGTGGGTTTCAATCAAAGTAATCACACTTATTTGCAAATGTATTTTTTATGTATTTAAAAAAAACTGTTACTCTTTATTAGAATACTGTAAAATTATTTACTTCTTTATGTGAGTAGGCCTACTCTAGAACTTTTTCTCAGTTAATAAAAACTTACACTATATAGAAAACTTGAACTTGTTTTGTGATAATAAACGTTTTTATTCATCGCACGAGAAACTCAGTATCAATCTCTTAGTAGATATTTTCATAATATCCTTTAAACTATAACTTGGAGCAATGGTATATAGCAGCACTTGGATAGCAGAGGTATAGCAGGGGAAACATATTATGTTTCTTTTACTGTTGAAGCTCTATTATTAATACGTTGATTTTTATTTCAGCTGCTTGACAGTGATGTATTCCTGACAATGCCTGAGGCACTGACTGAGCTAGTTCAAAAGCAGCTGGCCATTGCAGTTCCGATGTTGAAGTCCGACGGACTGTACTCGAATTTCTGGTGCGGAATGAATGATGACTACTATTACCTTCGCACCGATGACTATGAGCCAATCCTGCACCAGAAGAAGACTGGCTGCTTTTCGGTTCCCATGGTGCACTCCGCTGTCTTGATTTATTTGAAAGTGCAGCAATCAGACGAACTGACTTTCATGCCCACCAGGCTGGCCAACTATAAAGGCCCGCATGATGACATTATCACATTTGCACTAAGTGCAAACTTCACTGGTGAGTGGTAGTTGTAGGTATGAGTAGCTTTCTCCAATTTAAAGAATTAAGATTGGAACAGTTTATAAGAGGATCAGTTCTTACCTAAGGGATAGGCAACAATGTGTTAAAGATAAAAAACCTCTAAATCCTCTGTCTTTTCTAATATATCTAGTGAGGTGCCACAAGGTCCGATCCTAGGTCCTTAGATCCTAGTCCTAATAGTAAAACAATAAATATTCTTCAATCTCCTCAGTTATATGAGATGTACTCGCCCAAAAGAATTTTAGTTTGCATTTGAAAAAGTATCTTGTTGACGCTCGTTGCTGGGATAGGGCTGAGCGATTCTGGAATACAATAGGATAGTATTTTTGTTATACTTTTTTCATCTAACTATATATCAGTTCTATTCATTCATCTTGATATTTATGAACACTCTTCTCGCATAAATTTATCTCTTATTATATTTTAATTCTGCATGATGATGACACTGTTATTCATTGGAGTCTCTAATATTGAAAAAAAATCTTATCTGCACATTATATCTTACTTTCACATCTCCATAATATTTTTTTTCTAGTATTCTGATATTATAAAAGTAACTTGATAATTATAAAGATCTAATTCATTCATAATTTATTATTACAAATTTATATATTACTATATGATTATAATTTTGAGAATTGAATGAATGGCTTACTATATTATTACTGATTTTATATGTTTCAAAAATAATGACTTGACCAAAAATAGTTATTTTTTTTGGGAATTTGCTTTTAATAGATTCGAAATAATATTTTAATTAAAGTGCATAAATCTTTTGGTTTTTTTTTCAGGAGTGCCTCTCTTTATATGCAATGATCATATCTATGGTTATGTTATGGTGCCATTGGACAAGGACGACTCTTTGTCTTATGACAAACTACAATTAACAAACTTGCGCCTCGAGATAATGGGTAAGTTTTTCTGATTCTTGATTAGGCTTCTCTTATCTATCCTAGGCTGCTCTCCTCATTCAATTCGAACATTTACCACACCTAAACGCTTTAAATAGCCAAGTCCAGAAGTTTACGACCAAGTCCCGAATAACTCCTCTAAGTGATAATGATGAAACCGAACAAAATCGAATTAAGAATTTAGTATTCAGTTTCTTTGTTTGTCTTGATTAGTAGTTACTAATAGTATATTGAGAATTGTCATAGTCTACAAATGATTGATTACACTTCATTATTCCATAATATACTGAGCATTAACAGTTTACTTATAGAATTTGTCAAATGATCCTATCAACCATAAAATCTTAGTTTTTAGTTCGATATAAATTTGTTCAGTCTTAGAAAAGCCTGTGATATCGTACTTATAAAGGCAATTATCCAGAAGCGGTTATTTCCCTCACGGCTGGATTTCACGATTCCAGTAGACGTTCAGGTTACTGGAGGCAGAGGCAGAGGCAGGTTACCTGCCTGGCAGCCTGCCTCTGCTCTAACCTGAATAAGCCAGTAACCTGTATAAGTAAGTGGTCTCATGGCTCAGTTTTCCTGCTTCAGGTAACCTGCCTCCAGTAACCTGAACATCTACTGGAATCGTGAAATCCAGCCATTAGTCCTGAAAGATTCAAGTGACGAAGACTTCCTTTTTTTTCTGTGGTAAAGTGTTGAAAACTTTTTTCAAGTAAAACAACCAGACTTTTAAGCCCAATACATGATCAATCACTGATTTTGAAATTTGTTGTTAGTTGGATGCAATGGCTTTTGAAATTAATTCCGTCTACAAACTGTAATTTAGAAATAGCTCTCATCTTACATTTTTGGTATAGGCTATACAAGATTATCATCTTAATATAAAACCGTGTATATTCCAATTCTGAATGTTTCTTCTCTACAGTAATACATTATGAATACAGTATAAAAGTCGTACATTCTATTCAATAATTCTTATGATATGATACAGGTGTATATCATTATTTAATATCTGATTTTCGTTTGTAAATATACCGGCAATAAACACCCAATGAAAACGGGGGGTTTAAAATGTGATACAGTGATTATTCTAAATATGATCAGTTATACTTATTACCTTGTTCGAATTTTAAATTGTTTTTGCATTCATTTTTTTGCCAGCAGTTATCAATTATCTCTTATTTTTGTGAAATTTGTGATCCATAACGAACTGTGAAATTAACACTAGAATTTATGACATGCATATATTGACTGCATGTCGTAAGCTCTAGTGATGAATCAATAGTGTTAACTATTGTACTTGACATCAGAAGAATGTCATTAGAGAATTCTGTGTACACATATTATGAGTAGGCTATACTGTTTCATGACAAGTGATCCTAATTTTGTTTATTGAAACAAAATTAATATCTCCTGGATATTCTGTTTGAGAATTGAATATGACGAATCCAAATAATCGATCGAGTATTTGCTGCGTTTATCTGAGCTGACTACCCTAAAAGCTGACACGATAAATCTAGTTGAAGGTTTCAAATCAAGCTGGAATTCACGCGTATATTTAAAAGCTCATGTGAATTCAAATATGTCTATACTGTAAATTGTTCCAATGCAAGTGAAACCAAATATTAGCACCCAAGTAATGATGGAACACATTCAAATAATTATAATTGATTCAATAAACACTTGGGGACAGCTCGAAGCTCATTAATGTTTGTTTAAATCACTATTCCTATATTATTCCCTATCTGTTCAGTGAGATACTTTTCACTAATCATTTCATCCACAGATATTGTTTAGTTCAATTATTATCTTTATTTCACATTCATATTTCTATTAATCCTGGAAATTTATTCTTCTACAAGAGCACTTGCCCATTTGCTAAATAAATATTAAGGAATTAAGTTATAAATTAAATTTATATCAATAAATTCCTATTACTAGTAATTGATATATCCCAGAAACTTAATCTGTTGTACCAACAGTATGGACAACACTATAAAACGTGAAATTCATTGTTTGTAACAAAATAAATACATTGATCAACCTCCATTCTAACATTTGAGATAACTTTACATCTCCAATCGTCGTTCTACACATCCAATACACTTCAGCTCTAATGTTGAATGCAAAACATGAAAGTTACCTAGTTAAAGAATCATAACTCCAATATTATTTTATTTGTTGTCAATAAAAACATTTACATTTACTTAAAAACATTCAATGTTGATTCAAGATTTGCATTTTTCCTAACTTTTGGAAAATTATTAATATAGGCCTATTATGATTTTTCCTATAGTTGGCTTCCTCCTTTCTTACCTCCAGTACACCCCACTACGATGCCATTCGTTTTTGTATTTTTCTACTTGTATTGTTTCCCGTGGCGAAGCGTGGTATACTTATTTGGTCATCGCCGGGTATATTTCCTATAGGATGACCAAATAAGTATACCACGCTAGCCATCAATTGTTCCATTGTATTTTTGTTTTCAGTGTGTTTTTGAATAAATTGAATTGAATAGAACCATTCAACATGTTCATGTATAAAACCGCGTATATACCGCCAACCAAACATGTCTGCCACACATTGTTGTCAAACACAAAAACCAGTTTTCAATAGTAAGATAGCTCCTGCAAACATTATGTTTGGTTGTTGGATACGTGACTTTATACATCACTACTATTGTTCAACATTCTTCTTCCTGTAGATAACTATCTTCCAAAAGTCTTCTTCTGAAACTGATAATTCAGTTAATAATTATTACTTATGTTTTTGCAGTGGACAGCCCACCTCTTGAAGTTAGCAGTTTGTTGGAGCATTGGGTTGATGTGCCTTCGGAAGATCATCTAGGTGTTGATAAGGTGTTCATGATTAACCTGCTACGGAGACCTGAACGCCGCACACGTATGAAAGAATGCTTCCGCGTCCTGGGAGTCAATGCTAGTGTGGTTGACGCAGTGGATGGACAGTAAGTTCCTTACATTATTTTAAGCATGCTGACTATCAATTCACTATCGAAGCGTGAATACCGTAGTGTTATTAAATAGATCGCGGGTTAGTACGTACGTTGCGTTTGTTATTGAAATTATTTTCAAAATATGCGTATTAAGTGCTTCTTTGATAAATTCCCTGGTGTGGGAAAGCTCATAAATTCTTATGAATGCTTCTATAAAGTGACATTATGGCATTCTGGTATTATAACTCTTAGTGTTAGACTAGGTTTTACCAAAGACAACTAGAATACTTATATTTTCCTATACTTAATAGTTTCCTATCGTCTTTGGTTTTTCTTATGCCATTAATTTTCCACTATGTATTTTTGATGTTAGGAATATTGAAGTATTCTGTTAAATCAAGAAAATGAATTCATATTATTATTATTTTGCTTTTACGGCCTCATTGGACCACTTAAATCAATCATTTCCTGGTCTTTCTTAATTTTTTCTTCCGCATTGTCCAGTATTTCTTCATTCGTTCTGATCTTCTCTTTCGTTCTTCATCTGTAAATACCCTTTGTACAGTATGTCGGTTGTCTATTTTTGGTTTGAACCTTGTTTTTATGTCTTTTAGTTTGTTTAGATTTTCGGTTTTGCTTTTCAGATCATCCAGGGTTATTTCCAGTTCGTTCAGATCTTCTTTAATTTCTCTAATCCATCCTGCTTGCTGCTTCATATCCCATAGTTTCTCTATTATTATTCTCGATAACCTGGTTTCTGGTGTCCTTAAAATGTGACCAACAAAAGATATTCTTTTTTTTCGCATAGTGTCTGTAATAGGTTCAAGTTCTTTGTAAACCACTTCATTTGGCACTATCCTCCATTGTCCATCTTTTTTATATTTCTTATTGATACAGGTTCTGGCTATTCTTCTCTCTACTTTTAGTATTTTGTCAACTCTGTTTTTTTGTGTTAACTTGAAAAGTGTTTCACTGCCGTATGTCACCTCTGGTTGCACCACTGTTTTATAATGTTTTAATTTTGTTTTGATTGATAGACATTTTTTATTGTAAGTAGCCCATGTTGTTTTCTGAGACTTTATCATTTTATTAGTTCGTGCCTGCCATGCAGGGGCCTCATCCAGGTTGTGTGTTATAATTTCTCCAAGGTACTTGAATTGTTTAACTAACTTTATTATCCTGTTATTTATAGTGATGTGGTTGATTATGAGTGGATCTGTCACCATTATTTCCGTTTTTTCAAAAGATATTTGGAGTCCTATTTTTTCTGCTATATTTTGTAGACTTGTAATTTGACTTCTGGCTTCTTGAATGTTATCACTTAATAACGCTAAATCATCTGCAAATCCCAAGCAATTTAAGTTTATCTGATCTTTCTTGGTTCCAATTCTTATGTTTTTAGGATTTTCTTTGTACCACTCTCTCATCAGGTATTCTAGAGCACAATTGAAAAGTAGTGGGGACAAACCATCTCCCTGTCTCAATCCTGTTTTAACTGTAAATGGCTCTGATATTTCTCCTCTGAATTTTACTTTGGATTTGGTGTTTGTTAGGGTGAGTTCTATCATTTTTACTAATTTGGGATGAAGTCCGAAATTTCTTAGTATCTTTATCATTGAAGATCTGTGTATGCAGTCATAAGCTTTTTTGAAATCCACAAAAGTTATGACTAATTGTTTTTGTCTTCTTTTGTAGTAGTCCATTACTAATTTTAAGGTAATTATTTGTTCTGGGCAACTTCTCCAAGGTCTGAATACTCCTTGATATTCTCCTAGTTCCAGTAAAAGTTGGTCTCTGCAGCGATTGTACAGAATTCTTGACATGATCTTATAAATGCAATCCAGAAGTGAGATTCCTCTATAATTGTCCGGATTTGATTTTTCTCCTTTTTTGTGCAATGGATGAATTATGGCTGTAGTCCAATGTTCTGGGAGCTCTTCTTGATTCCATATTCTAACTATGCATTGGTGTAACGATATTTTCACTGGCTCTGCTGCATATTTCCAAAGTTCTGCAAATGTTTGATCTTCTCCACTTGCTTTATAGTTTTTGAGTTCTTTCAATGCCCTGTAGACCTCCTGAATTGTAGGTGGGTTTATGTTTTCTGGTTTGGTTTTGATGGGGGTTTCTGTATTTATTTGAAGGAGCTCGGGGGGATTTTCGCAATTTAATAATTTGTTGAACGTTTTTGCTAGGATATCTGTATTGTTTTTATTGCTGTGAACCAAGTTATTATTTTTATCTTTTAGCATTAATGTTGGAGGATCATATTTTTGTAACTGTTTACTAAATGTTTTGTAGTAGTCTCTAGTATTTGTTTTCCTACTATTTGTTTCTATCATCAGAAGTAAATCTTTTTGATATTGGCGTTTAACCATTCTTATTATTCTTTGTGTCGTTTTTCTTTGCTCTGTGAGTTCCAAATGTGATTCTGTAGTTTTCTTACTCTGATGTTTAAACCAAGCTTGATGTCTATCCATTACTGCTTTATCACACTCATCATTCCACCATGGGTGTTTTTTCTCAGTTTATTTGGGCTACATGTTCAGCTATTTGTTTTAATTGGGAACTATTTCCTCTAAATTATCTGTTATTTTTATACTTCTAGTTTGCTCTTCATATTGCTTGTTATTTATCAGTTTATGAGGGTCATATGTTCTCTTTTTTTTGAGAGAGGATTTTATTTTTTTTTCAATGCCGTGAATTTTATTTTTATTTTTATCATGTAGTGATCCGATCCTGTATCTATACCTCTTAGAACTTTGACATTGTAGATTTCTTTGTGGTAATCTTTATCCATACAAACATGATCCAGTTGCCATTCACCCTTCCTCCAGTCTGGATGTTTCCAAGTTTTGAGCTTATGCGGTCTTCTCTTGAAGTATGTCGACTTTGATACCATGCTATGATTCCTGCAAAATTCCACCAGTCTAATGCCATTTCTGTTTGTTCTTCTGTGTGCTGGCCATTTTCCTATCACATCTCTATATATTCTTTCTTTTCCAAGTTGAGCATTAAAGTCCCCAAGCAAAATTTTTGTGTGATTTTTATTTATGTTGGTTGCCGTTTGATCTAAAAGTTCCCAAAATCCATCTACCTCTGCTCTGTGCTCTCTCTTATTATTTTTGTCATTAGTTTGAGCATGTGCGTTTATTATGGTGTAGATTTTATTAGAAGCCTTTATAGTAAGTGTGGAGAGTCTAGATTGACTAGATTGTGCTTTGAATTCTATTACCGAATCTATTATTCTGAGGTTGACCGCAAAACCTGTTCCAAATTGTGGACATTGTTTCATTACTCTTTTACCTGGTATTCCCTTGTAAATTCTGTATCCTTGTGATTCGAATGGTTCCTGATCAAGGTTCCTCATCTCCTGAAGTCCAGCTATTAAAATGTTGCGATCCATTTCGTCGGTTAGTATCTTGAGTTTTCCTGGTTGCAGAATGGAATTTATATTGTGTGAAGCGATGTACTTTATCTGCCCTGCCTTGAGTCTCACTTTTGAGCCGTTGTCAATGTTGGGTATTTTCATATGTTCCGATGCATCTGGGTTATCTTTCAAGTGACTGCCCACCGGATCCGAGTGCAGTCTTCTCTGGCCGCGGCCAGACGGTGGAATATTTCTTAAAAAAGACCTTCCATGATTGACTGTCTAACCATAGAGGTTTTGGTGTTTGGTCCGCGAGAGCTATTTTATTTCGCTCATATTATATAGTACAGATTCACCTGTTTTTCAAGAATATTTGTATCATCAGTGAATTGTTTATATTGCCCTGTGGAAATGAATTCAGATTTGAATAAATGAAATATAGGCCTATATATTCATTGTATTCATTAAATTTTATTCATTGAAATTATATCTTCATAACCATTCTTTTATAATCACTTCTCATTATGAAAATTGAAGTGAAATGTTTATAGTTTACTGGCAACCACTTAGCTTAGGTTCATAATATTTAAAAATAATAATTTACAAGAGAAAATGCTGTGTAATACTAGAATTATAGAACTTCACTTTGTTATAATTTAGTGTCATAAACTATAATTAGTGTCTGTATTTTTGCCTTCAATGTCTTTTATAATAGTTTGTTAGCGTTCCTACATCTCAAAATTTAGAAATCAATTACTGGCAACTAGTCGACTGGCATATGCGCCTTTGGTAGCGTGTAAACGTGGCATAACCCGTATAATTAGCTCTTTCATGAACTTAATTTGAGCTTCTCAATATTCAATCTAACCTAACCACTGCAGCACTCTAAAATAGTGGTCGCTTTCGCAGAAAACGTTACATTTTACTGCCTTATGATCTTATGATTGCTCCTCCGTGTAACGTGAAACAACCCTTTTAATTTGGAAAGGTAATTTTGATTTTAATTTTGATTTTGGGTTGAATGCTAGAAAAGAAAGTGAGCGCAGTTTTCATGTCTGACCCTGTATAAGCTTATCTAGTGGATTGAGGTGAAGTCAATAATACGACTAGATATAGTAAGACTCGGTGCTATAATATTTCAATTTTAAAATTAAATTCACACAATACAAATATCTCAGAAACTAGGAACTAACATCCTAAATCTGTGCTTTAAAGATCTTAATAAAGTTGCATAATTCACTTTGATCTCAGAAGGAGAAAATTTTATGATTAAATTTTGAGGTTTCTTAAAATTTTGAAATTGATTGAAAATTTGAAGTTGATTAAATATTGTTACCAGGCCTGGACTTTTCAAAAAACAAATATACTAAGTTTACTCGCTAGGTTACATTTACATCTTAAACTAGTCGCAGACGCTGATATGTGCGTAGATAGGTTACGACGGTCCCAATTACGAATTTAAGTAGAACTTGAAAAAGTCTGTCACTCATAACACGCACTAGATCATCGGCCAAATATAAAATTGAATTTTGGTACTTAGCGAATCCTAGGCGACTTGAGACTCCTTCCCGGGGGTGATCACTTATCCCAACGTACACCCACTGTACGCCCAAGCAGCGGTAATCACTTCTAGGTCGGTGTCACTCAAGCCAGGGACACTCCAAGTGTAGAGGAACAGGTTCATGGTCGAGTCATGGTTCAGACCCGCAATTGTCGAAGTTCAAGACATCAGAATCGATCACGAAGACTTCCGGGTAAATCAAGGACCGCTGTAATTTTCAAATTACAGAATAATAATAATATATTCTACTACAGACTGAATACATACAATAAATTTACTGTTCACAAAATTCATGGGCAGAAGGCCTTAATAAATCTAACATAGTTATCAATTTTATTTAGAAAGTCTCTGGATGAAAAATTTGAATAATCAAATAATGAAATTATAGGTGAAGCCTAGATTCATCTTCTTAGAAATTGATTACAGTATGCAAAGCTAGCTTTTTATTTTCAATTAATCAGCTGGGAACCTAAACTGGTGATTAAATAAATACAATGTTAACCAACAATATGGTAGTACAACTTTACCAACTGAATCGAACACAGAAATACTCTACTTAGTCATAAAGGTACTTTAAGAACAAGATTTAAAACAATTATCAAACTATACTTTGCCATTGTGTAATCTAATTCGATTACACTCAGTGAATGGATCTATCTCATTACATGAAACTAAAATTAGAAGTTTAAGTAATTCCATGACATTTTCTTTGGATTGTAATTCTTTAGCTACAGTAAAATTTAAGATTAAAAAGGTAATTGTGACATGGAAGAATTATACCTTGTGTTTTCACAATGATTAAGGTTATATTGAATGTACTCGTTTCCTATCAGAGGTTGGGTTAGGCCCAAAAAACATACTAACATCTCAGGTGAAGTTTACACTATGAACTATTGTACATAACCTTAATTTGAACAATTTATCAGACTAAATTTTGGAACACAAGAAGTTTTGATTTAACGCCTGTTTTTTCTTTCCTATAATATTGTATTGCTTGATCCAATAAATGATTGTGATTATAAATGAATAAAACTTAAAACACCAATCTTAATACTAATTTCACGTACCTTACATTAGCGGAGAGGTTGACTTATATCCAATTTAAACAAAATATATAGCACGAGCTCACTACATGACAAAAAAAGGAAACTGAGGCGTGAGGCGCCTACAGCAATATTAGTTAGATATAGAAGACATGGTTATTATATAACCAGAGCAATAAATGACTAAGTTAGTTAACTTCAACCGCCACAGATGAAATTTGTCATCTTGGACTCAGTTCAGATTCGAAGTGACGCTCCTGGTCGACAACAGCTCAGATGTGGGCCTTCCTATTTCCCGTTGCCTTATGGGCCCTCTCGCGACTCGCCAGTAACCAGCCTGTTCATTGGCTCTTTCAAAACGCACGTTAGGGACGGCGGGAGGCGACCGACCAATCCTAGCCTTTCTTACTAACTTCGGTTAGAGTCAAATTTTTATAAACAATCACACAACTGTGAGAAACCAGAAAATACAAAGTTTGCGTTCTCACGCCTAAGAAATAAAAATCGAACAGCGCCGACTAGTCGAAGCTGACACCAGCATTGAGTCACGCCAATACTTGATAAATAGAGAGAGAGAGAGAAGTAGGTTCACGGTTAAAGGCGGCGGTCACTTGCCTGTTCTCACGCTACTAACACAAAGAGAAATATTAATTGTACTGGTACAAACGCAATAATTGAAATTCTTTTATAATCAATATTGCTTATTGTCATAATAAATTATATAAATATTCAATAGCTGATTGTGAAAGTCGTAAATAGAGTTTTTAAAATAAAGTTCGAACAATTAATCACGAGGTGCTAACGGAATGTAGTGTTGGAGGCTTTTGGCTCTTGTGGGCTTTTCATTCTCCACTTGAATATGCAGCAGATTATTGACAGACTGTATGATAATATTGGACAGAGATGAATAATATTTTATTCAAAGCGAATGAACTCTGTGAATGCAAATAGATCTTGAAATAGCTGTCATGAACCTTGTATGATGCATACAGCAATTTTTGGTGTTATTAATAAAGGACCAGCAAAGGTGTTGCTATTCAAATCTCTTAATAAGTTGAGTACCACCATCTTTACTCAATAATCATAAATATGAAAAGCGGCTCCAGTTGATGACTTTGGAAAAGTACTGCTAAATCAATTTTTTTGTAAATTATTTCCAATTTTTCATTAGGCTATACTAGATCATTCAGTCTCTACTATCAACTCAGTTGAATTTTCAAGAAATCCCTTCTAGTTTTGAACGTAGGAAAATCGCAATATAAAATCATGATAACAAACATTCTTTAATAACTCTAAACTTGAAACCGGTTTAAAGACGTTTTTTGGTCCGTGATGCATTGGTAGAAAAGACGTTAACGTTTACTGTGTTCAATCTTATGCAGAATATCTCTGTGATTGGTCAAATATTCTTTAATAATTATAAATTGATGAATATTCTATAATAATTGCAAACTAGCAATTGATAAGACTTTTCTTGATTCGTGCTGCATTGGTTGAAAGTATTATAGTTAACATTTGTTCAATGTTGTGCAAAATAACGGTCATATCTTATCAAACGATAACACATATATTAATGCATAATACTCTCATGAATAATGAAGTTATCCTACCTATTTTTGTTTGATATTACAGTTAATAATAATAATAATTCCATGTAACCTGGCTGGCTCAGGTCTGGTGTCAGAGTTTTCAGGCCACTCCTGATCAGTTCAGGATCTCTGACGTGACTTAACGACTGTTTAGACTTAACGACTCTGATACGATAGTTCATCGACTTACAGTATTTGAATTGATAATTTTCAATGTGTAACTAATTTATTTTTGCTAAACTTTTATTAACAGATGCTAATTTTTAATACAATACTTGAAAAATACCTACGTACAGTATCTTGCTTTTCAATAATCAGAAGTATCTCCTTAATGATCAACTTCTTGCTCTAGACTCTAGAGTGTAGAGAAATTCGGCCATATTTTCTAATTTTCTATCCACTTATCCAGCATACCTGAATATGTTCATAGCCAACTTAACTCTTCTTGTTGTGAGATTTCATTATGATCTTGTAACTTGTTTGAAACTTTCTAATCTCAAACTCCATCAGCCCACCAAACTTTCAATGCTTCTTTCTTACACCTTATTATCTAGAGAAGCCTCAACAATAACTCTTCCTCATGTATCGTCAATCTTGACAGGCTTTCATGTCTCAGCGTTTCTAAAAACAACTTCTATCGCATTTTTTGTGTTGTATTTTGTTTAATGTACAGCATTGATTGAATTCCAAAAATATAAATTGCATTGAAAGATATGCTTTCCAATTACAGTACATATCATAATGTTGATCTTCCAGATTCATCAATATTGAAGAAGGAATTTTGTAGTTTAGAAACATGTCTCAATATTCTTGTAAAATATCTCAACATTTTTTTTTGCTGGGGATGATGCCCATATAAGCTCTAAGCTTGTACGCGGGTAATGGGAAGGATGATGATGAGAGATGAATAATGTTCTACAATCATGCTTTACATTATAAATGTCTTCAATAATGAGAAAATTGCTATTCATTAGTTAATTTTCACTATTTTCATTCATTATTTAACAGGAAGAAGCTGTTCATTTTCAAAGAAACCCTCTACTATAAAAATCGATGTACAGAATATATAATTTATGGTGTATATGAGTGCATACACCATTTAGGATATTTCAAATCTTTTTCATTGATATTTAGTTATTATTTATTGAGACCTGAAAATACCAGCAATTTTTCAATCTGTATATCTGTTGAAAAAGCTTGAGTTCAAATTATTCAAATAATTTGCATCATTTGTAAAAATATTCATTAAGATTATTTTTATCTTTGAATCATCCACTTTGCATCAGATTACAAATGAACTTCGATTATAATCATGCATATTTTTGAAATTCAGTAGTTGTTTATTACTTCAACACAAAACGTGCTTGCGTAACAGTCCGGAATACTTCCTGGTGGAATGAAAAGTTCAGATGGGCGTTATTAAAATTATTCTCTTTGCATGTGGCAGTGAACTTCTCTTTTTGCCTGGGACTGAAAACTTTGCATTATTCATGTCTGAGTGAGTATCTTCATAGAAGGTGCAGAATGCTGAGTAGAAAAATGTATTCTCTCTTATTCAAATTGATTTGATTCAGAATCTCTCTATCTGGAGTAGTTCGTATTCAGTTCGGATTCCAGCATTACTGTCATAGTCTTCTGATGAAATGGAGCTCCATTGTGACATATGTAGACTGAAATTGGATGTGACGTTGCATATGAGAAAAGTAAATTTTCTTTCTCCATATCATTCCGCTGAGAATAATCAAATAGTATAGTTTGCTCTCAGCTTGAGTATATGTCATCACTTTCACATAAATAACTATTTGAAATTTCATTTATCATCGTCTAGCTTACAAGGTGTGTACAGTGATTTTGTCATTTTTCAAGTAGAAAAACCAACTCACATTGTAGTGACGATCATTTCGTTGTGGTATGATGTTTGAAGTTTGTGATATTAACGCCGATACACTACCTGAATTCAAAAAGAAATGTTTTTTTTTAAAATTTGGATAATTTAATTTTTTTCTACATATAGCTTGAACTGATTTTTTTTAAAGTATTTTATTTCACAATGTAAGCCGTTTTGGGTAATCCCGTGGTTTGAAATTGTATGTATATTATGTTTTTTTTTTTTGTTTTTTTTTGTGAATAAATGAAAATGAACAATATTATGAACTTTGCAGCACTATAGGGCAATAGGCTACATCGATTGAATTTTTTGTAGGAAGGTCAAATCCAACTCTTTGAACCAATCTCTTCCATGTAATTCTTTGAATTTCATACTTTTTGCGGAAACTGTACTAAAGTGAAAAATTGTTTTAAAAGATACACCGACAAAATTGATTTTTTATAGGGAGTTCAACTCAACCCAACCAATTACCATAATGATTACTGAACCAACTACTTCCATTTTATTCAAATACTGTTTGAGTTATTCTGTATGAGGACTATCAAGAGTTCTTTTCTGTGGTTTTAATAATTCATCTCTTATTTGGAGAACTGTGAATTGATGGTAGAATGGAATGGAATTCATTTTGAATTCATGAAGGATTATCATGGATTTGGTGTACTCAGGTTTGAATGATGTACACAGAGCAGACATAGGAGTCCTCCATTAGCTACCTTTTAGTGATTCAAGCCTTTTTCCATCAAACATTGTTGAATGCGAGCGAACTAAACAAAAAACTCTCGATTCCGATTCTCAATGAATTTACATTATTTGTATTGGTGTTCAATTACAAGCGCTGAAAAGCAATCAATCATATTCATTCATTTTTCAATTCTTTTGTTCGAGCTGTTTATTCCCAACGTCATGGGCGGAGTTGAAGGATATTTCCTTGGGGTTTACCTGGGGGGGCTTCTGACGTGAATTTTTTTGCTACAATCTATTATATAACTACATTTTTATAACATTTGCTACAATAATTTGGGGCTTAGCCCCCATGTGCCCCATGTCTTTCCTACTCCAAGGCTGATTCACTGTTTTTTCGCTCCACTTCACCTCACAGTAAAATTATAATTTTTTCCTTTCTTGTTATAGTTGTCCCTATGACCCTTTTCCCTATATTCTTTTCAGCCATTCTTTGCCTCACATTCTCATTCAATAATATTGTTCTCTCAAAACGTCCGTTCCTATCTTTGAACAAGAATATTGTTTTCTCAATTCTAAGAACTTTATATTCATTCCTTTGGAAATTTTTTGTGTCAAAGCTGCCATCTTGAAATCAAGGAGGCAGTGGATTGAAAATGGTGGTTCTCAGAATCTGCAATACTGCACCATACAATTGTTCAGAAATGTTGGCAATGGCAACTTACATCCTTCACGTATAACAACCTTCATGCTTATATTTTCTAAATTTCCCCGAAAACGTCCAGCAATGATTGATTGTGTTAGTTGTATAAAATTTCATGAACATGAATCTTTATCAATAATAAAATTACCAAATTTTTGAGTGTTTCACTATTATTTTCATTACTAAACTTTGTAGAAACCCTTTTCATCTGTACTGATAAAACAATTTAGCCTAAATGGGATTAAACCACAAATTGAACAAGGAAATATTCCATGTTATTTTTTTGTAAGCTGCTTAATTAGTCTAAGCAACCAATCGTAATCATCTCCTATCCAATAAAAATTGTTTATACATTAATTCAACTTGTTCAACAATTTTCAGGTTTCCAAGTATTTTATGTACGGTAGTGTAATATGATGTAATGTAGCTCAATGACTGTTCCCAATGGAATGTACACAAACATTCAATAGAGCGTGAAGCTGAATTTCGGGAACAAAACACATTCAAACGGAGCAGCTCAATCGCACGCTTCGTCAGATTGATCAACTAATTACGTCTATTCGAAATCCTCATTAAATCGGATCCTATTCGTTTCACGTTACACGTAAATGAGAAAGCCCTCACTTAGTGATTCATTGATCACCCTCTCTCTCTCTTTCTCTCTCTCTCTTTCATGTAGATAAATCTCACTTATGTTAACATTATCATATTGAATTTAATACTCTTATATTGTTTAAAATTATCATTAACATTTCATAAAATTAATAGAATAATATTACTTATACTTACAAACTTTTGTAATCTTGAATTTAAGCAGTTATAATTAATGTTATCTACATGAATAAATTAATCTTATCTTATCCTATCTCTCACACACACCCATACGCGCACACACATATATTGCAATTGCATTACTTGCAAGAATCAACCAACACTCGACATCTCGTTTGTTTATAATGTCTTATTATTGGAAGGCACATCATTTCGTCTTGAGATAAAAAATGATAGAGTACCAAGCAACCAGTTACTGGGAACTTAATGATGTTCAAGGATAATTTGTTTGACAAATAGTAAGATTGTTTTAAAAAGCTCTTATCACCCCTCTCATCATCCACGCAACAGTCTAGAGCTGATTTGGACATCACCTTCACAAACATTGTACGAATTAAAACATTTTAGAAAATATTATTCGACCAGTATTTGAGTGGACACCCAGGACCACTTTCAGTTGATTAATTTTCAAGTTTGAATTCCTGTAATCATAATTTTTTAGTTCATCCTAGTTTAGTTTCGCCGTTTCAAAATTGATGATTTTACAATTTCGATTTGAGGTTAGGACTTGAACCTCCTTGTTAATATGAAAAGTTTCGAGATTTAGTTAGCCTTTGTAAAGTCAGAGACTATAGAAATAGGGGTTTGAAATTTTTGTGTTACAAGAAAAAAAAGGAAAAAAAAGGATTTTCTCTAATGTTACTACTGTATAAAATACATGATCGATTTTATATTAATTTATGTTAGTATTCTAGAAACACGTAGTAGTTTGAATTTAAATTTAACTTACCTCTACACTCTATTATGGGCTACTTCTCAAATTCATCATCTATTTCAATTTTTACAACACTCTTTGTGTTATTGGTTACAATTTTTATACAACCCATGATTTTTAGTATGCTAATATTAATGTAATTGATGTAATGTTCTGTAGAATTTTAACTTTACTTGGAGAAAGTTATCCTATCCTATTCTAATCTAGTCTATTGGTTTTTTGGAATTAGATTCTTTGAGAAATTTGATACGAACAATCAAGTTCAATAATCTACCACCCTATATTCCATTTTTGAAAATATTCAATTTAAAATCCTTGTCTTGAAATTTTCTTCAAATCTCATGTGATCAAGATCCATCAACATCTACCAATTTAGAATCTGCATTTGGGTCAGTCCATATGGAGCCACTAAATCAACTCAACTTGTAATTCACTTGGTGATTCGAAGGGTAATTCAATACAGTCGCTCTCCACGGACTTGGGAGCCGTAGCTTTAGGAGAACATTCGTAAGAGATGTTCCTACCTTTCTGGTTCGCCTTATATAGGTTAGGGGAGACTACTGTGCGTTTGTCGGACCCGGATTTTGTTGTAGTTGAACTGTGGGAACAGAAAACAAATGCGACAGCTTATTCTCTGGGGCATCAGTCCAAAGGTAGACCTGCTGGAGTTACGTGGATTTGGCTCTTCTTAACAATTCGCCTGTCCCCGACCGACTTGACGCATTCTGTTATTGAAAGGTGAAAGGGATCAATCGACTCATCCCTCTTGTTTTCTCTCTGTTCTGTCAACTTGATTTTCATAGGAGACGAAATCAAATTGAAAATGTTGAATACCGTTTGTTGGAATGCTGTAGTGGGGCAGACGTCTGAACCACATGAACTACCTAACTATAATGAAACTGAAAATTTTGTAAACTATCTATGTTGAACCCATCATTGATTAACTGAGTCAATTCAATTCGAGTCAATCAAGCATATTATCAAATGATAAAAATTATATCTTTATAAAAACAATCTTCAACTATTGATAATAAATCCATATTATTTCATAATGCGTTCATTAAGTCGTGCACATCCAAATAAAAGAGCCTGTGAATAGGATAGTTTTCATACTTATTTTTGTGGGTATGACAGCACCACTAGTACACAGACAAGAGATTTAAAGCCCATTATTGTGCGTACAGGTGATCATAGGTTTGCAGTATTGTTTAAATTATTATACGGTAAGCATGTCGTTTTTCAAGAGGTGGTTATGGGCCCCACGGTCTCCCGATTTAACGCCTCCAGATTTTTTCTATGGCGTTATCTTGAAGGAAGGGTTTATAGAAATAGGTCTTATATAGGCCTACACTGAATGAACATGGAATGAACATTACAACAGAGATTAACAATATTTGTGTAGGCGTAATCTACACAAGCGTCAACAAACGTAGTAAAACGTATTAATGAACTAGGCAGCCATTCTGAGCGTATGTTATAAGTCATAAAATGTTGGAGATGAGTATATACGAGCATGTATCATAACATGTTATATATCTTTAACAAAGTTATAGCAATAACGAATAAATTATATCAATTAAAATACTGTATATCAATTCAAAACCTTTTGATGTGCGTGACTTATAATCTGTATAATAATCCATGTATAATTATTTCAATTCAATCGAAATCTTTTTCAGTCATCGATAAATTTTCTAAATAAGAGATACAACCTTGAACTCCATTTGAAAAGTTATCCTGTGATATGAAAATCCTTCCCATTATCAACACTAATTTTTCAAGTTTACCATGAAAAATGAAAGTCATATTCTATGGCTGGACGCATTTCGGTGAGGCATATAAGTGCTGCGTGGCAAAATGTAATAATAAGCGTGTACCAATACAAAGATAATCCAAATCTATATGGGTTAGTCTATGCATGTACTTAAACGGTAGCCCGCACATTCATCGAAACGACTGTAGAAGTCGAGTTTTGCCTTGTAGCAGTAGAATGCCTCATCGGTGTGGGTTCAGCCTAAGATCATAGACCATTTAAAATTAAATGAATGAGAATGGATTATTTCTGGTAAGATGTAGGATGGAATGAAATAAAAAATATCACCTTTTCAAAAACATGATGCCGGTACCTAATTTTTGTCAATTGTGATATCGTTTACCTGGTACTGTCATGCCTTTCACCTATAATCACTTATGACATCATTATAACTTTTAAATACCGTATGCCTTTCAGAAAAACACACATAAATTACAAGTGAGAAACGCAATCGAATGGTAGAAATGAGTGGGCATGAAATTCACGAAAGGTTATCAAGAGTAAAGGTGATCATTACGCGTTGAGACTCCTTTATGCTGTGGATTTTCCTTAAACCGAAACCCTAATAAAGGTCAATTCCCACATTGACGACAACGACACGACGACGACATTCTCATTTCGTTCTGCGCATGCGTCACCAGCCCGCGCTCTGATTGGTCCATCCTTTCAGAACTTCTGACCAGCCGAATTTCTAGGTTAAGTGACTAGGTACAAAGTTTGAATGTTCGCTGTTTGGAATCAATTGTCAATTAATATTAATAATATTAGTACGACAATATGAATATAATAATCAGTAGGTAAATAAAATTATAATACAAACCTTTTCAAGTCTTACCGGTACTGCAATTTTGAGAGCTTGATAGCCGACAGCTACAGCTATCATTTGTAAACAAAGATAGACATGGACCAATCAGAGCATGGGCTGATGACGCATGCGCAGAACGAAATGAGAATGTCGTCGTCGTGTCGTTGTCGTCAATGTGGGAATTGACCTTAATGCGACAAACCAGGAAATGTGCCGGGTCACGATCGCGTGTGATTTTTGCCCCGCAGAATTCCGACTCTAATCTTGCCGTTACCGCTGTTTAGAGACTGAAACATCTGCTTCTAATTACATCCATTTAGAAAGTTTAGAGTTTTCCGAAGAGCGCCGCGCTGGCTCCATTCAGCTTCTGCAAAATAGAAAAAGCGAAATAAATTGAAGCCAATTAGAAATTTGATTGCTGCGCATTGAATGGAGAAATATAAAGAGCAGCTCATCGCGTGAGTGGGCCGTATTGACGTATAACTGTTCTCGTTACTGTATTCAATCCTAAGTAAGGCAATGAATCCATTTCGAATTTTCAAATGCATGAATACTGTTCACTTTTTAACTTTTCTTTAAAGTGAAATGAATAATTGGAGAGCTACTCAACACCTGCTTTTTTCGCTACACAAGCTTCCCTTATAATTTTGCATAATTAGTGTGCGATTTTTCATAATTCTCTTGTTGGAAAAATATAAATTTATGAAAAACCTTTTCAGCTCTTTTTGATTCTTGGTCTCTTCCATTTTGAATACCTTGCAGAAAGGCCTTGTTGTTATCAATAAAATCATTTCAACTACATCTTTTTTCAATCTGTATTTTAACTCACTTTTACGAGTATTTAAGTACATGTAACCCAGGATTATTTCCATTTACAAAGTGGACCTATCTCATCTACCCGTTTCAAAAAATTTAGAGGAGCATATCTCTGATCTGAGATGGAATTAATTCTCAATTCATATTTCCAAACGAATGAACGCTTCATTATTAATAATACAATTTCTAATCATTCCATGGTAATGATTTGATACTGTGCTAATATTCTAGAAGGTTGATATCTTATTTTTCATCAATCGACTTTGTAGAGAAGTTGAATTTCCAACTACTTAATTTTTTAAATTGATCATCACATGAATACAGTTTTCAATCATTAAGTAGTAATATACAGTAATAATTGGATATTCTAATAAGAGATGAGTATCTACTTTTTATCTGTCTTCAAGAGACGATAAATTTTCATCTATTACGATGCAAGGAGAGCGCTAAAACCTTATTACATTCCACTTCAAACTTGAAATAATGATAGTATCTTCATGAGAGTAAGTGGTGAGTAAATTGTTGGGCAAATCGGATTACTTCCCAATTCGGATTCATAACTAACCAAAACAGTCTTCTCACACCTGGACGTATGCCTATTACACTGCAGTAGTTGTCATTTACATTAGCGTGAAATTAATTGAATGTCAATAACACATCCCAGCCAGGACAGCGCGCTACATAAATCAAATTCCAAGACCATGCAGACTGAAATCCGGTACGACGACCGCACTATGCACTGGACCACTGTGCAACGCTTCCACCTAATTAAACAAAGTTGATCCATTCTCAGCATTGTCTTCATGTTATTAACAGGAATAAATCTTGCTGTATCCGAGATCGTATTGTTATTTAACGAGCCAACTGTGTGTTTATCGAGTACATTCGTCACCCTCCCCTCCCCTCCATTCACATTAACAGCTTGCGGTTTCTCTGGAATGCTGCAACTGCTGCTGCTGCTACTGCTAAACTATGCGTGGGCCTGTGCGTGTGAATGACCACAAGCACACATATTTGCATGTGTGTGAGTGAGGTTTGGTTTGTGATCTTGGTATTGGTGTGAGTTGGGACGTATTCTGTGTAGTAATGCGTGTTGATCTACATTGATCCCTTTTAAAATTCCATCAGAAACTCTTTCAGGATTAGTTCAAAAGTTTTAAAAGGCTTTAATCTTAAGTCTTGAAAGACTAAAGCCCAAAACTTTGCAGGGTCAGGTTAAATGTCTAAGGGCCGGTTCATGAGCTTGGGATTTAGCCAAGTCGTATACTAAAACGGGTGCCCACCGTAGCATCGACAAACGTTAGCCTCGAAACTATGTACTAAGGGCTCTCTATGCTGCTAACCCACTAACCTGTCGAGACAAACGTTTTTAGATACTACGATAGCCACCCGTTTTAGTCTAGGACTTGGCTAAATCCCGAGCTCATGAACCGGCCCTAAGTATGTGAAAAGTCTAAAAATTTAAACATGGTTCCAGAATTTCAAGAGGTATCAATGTGATCAGTTTATCTGTGTTTCAATTCATTTGTGATCCATTCATCTGGGTTTCAATTCATCTGTGATCCAGATTGATCTCAGATTATTGTTTGTATTGTATTAATTCCAATTTGGCTTTGCCCTAAGGGGCCGTGCAATCACACTGATTATAGGCCTATAATGATTCTCTGTAGTTCTGTCTAATTCAGCTAAGCGTCGATTATAAAATAATGCCTTGCCATAATCTATGCATCGCCTCAATGCATTTAGATTTTTAAGAATTGTTTATGAACGTCGTTTCTATCAAATTTTGACACATAATGAAATTATGTAAATTCATCATGGTAAATCAATAGCTGATGGATAAATAAATACTGTAGAATAAAATCTTAATAATAATCTCAAAATTTGAGCTCTCGAACCTAGGAAAGATATCAGACAGAAAGATATTTTGTACTAGAAGAAGCTTTACTATGAATTCTTGATAAGGAAAATTTTCTCCAGGCTAGAAGTGTGTATTGGTATTCATCAAAGAACAGGGAAGTGCTTTTTTAAGTCTAGTAGTTTTAATAGAGAATCTAATTATTCAAAATTGACCTGCGAAGGCTTTAATACGTTCTTTCGTAGTGTTCAGTTTAATCAAGTTTTATCTTCTATCTTGAAATAATAGAATATTCGCTGTGCTTCTCTTCCAATATAAGCTAGGATTCTATTACGTTTCTCTCATTTTGAGTAGCTCTAATGAAATGAGAATTTCTAGATGAAATTTTGATTTCTGCTTGAGTGCTACGGATTTTCAAGGTTGAGATTCATTATTACAAGTTGGATACTAAGCTGATTTTTTACATTACATCATATTATATGTAAAAATAAGGTACAGTATTTGGCCATGTGATTTACTTATTATAATGATGTTCTAGTCTAGTAAATTATTTGTTTTCTTGTATACAAAATACAGACGCTTGGAAAATCAATTTTTAAAAATTTCGTTTGGGGAAAGTTAATTGCTGAATTTAAAATGACATTTTATCGAGCGATTCACTCAAGCATAGGATAGATCAAGTTTAAGATAGTTATGTTGTGTTGAACCAATCGCGATCAAGCATTTTGATTCAGTAGTTCCCATTTGATCATTGTTCTGATTGCAGATCAAAATTGATTTTTCGTTGTTCAATTCAATTTTATCGACCTAACTTGAATTAATTTAAAAAAAACTTTATTCATTTAAACAAAGCATACAAATAAAAGATCATTTGAATTACACTTGTTCCTTAGCTAACATCATTATCAAATTTTATAAAAAAATTTATTTTGCTAATTCATGTGAAACGTTATCGTGAGTTTATACTTTTTTTTTTCTTTTTTTTCTTTTCTGAGGATGATGCCCACATGAGCTCTAGGCTTGTGCGTGGGTAATGAGTGGGGTGATGATGAGATATGACGACTACTTTTTAGGCAGCCGGGACCGACGGCTTAACGTCTCCTCCGAAAGACGGGAGTGGCCGTATTTGTCAAAAATCCTTCCGTCAACCAGGCTCGAACCCTGGCCCAATGGATTTTATCTGACTGCTGATAACTTAATCAGTCTGACGCCTTAGCCGCCTCGGCTACGAACCACTCCAAATATGCTTCTAATACTATGCTTCTCAAGATCAAATTTTACATTTATTTTCAAAAAATTTATTCTTTCTCTACTCATCAAATAATTTACATTGAGGCCAATCAGCCTACTCAATCTCGTTAAGTTTCTAAGAATTGCATATAGGATATGCAGCCTATTTTTCAATTCAAGGATGTACATTTGTATAAGCAATAAACAAGCCAAACATTTAAAACAATATATTCTTGTCTTATAATTGTTCATAGCTTGAATATAATTATAAGATTCCGGAATTTTTATGACTACTTATTATATAATTCTTATCCAGTATTTTTCTCTCTTCATTTTGATTCAATCGATGGTGTTTAAGAGATTTTTTTACCATTAAATACACAATTTTAATCAAAACTTGATTAATTGAAAATTGAATTCCACAATATAAAGAAATGAATGCTCTTTGTGAATAATAAAAATATAATTTACACCTCAAGCTCTTTTATATTGAAAATGAAAACGATTAAAATAATAGATTAAACACGATTTGAAATAATAGTGTAATCGTAGTTGGTATTAGTACCTACTGTTGCTTCAAATTACTGAACAGATAGGATATCATGATGCCTTTGTAGATGTCTGTATTAGGATCAGTATTCTTGTGAATAAACAGTTATAACAATCAGTTATAGAGTTTCCTTGGCAATTATTTTGGTGAATAATTCTCGTTGGAAGCATTGTTGTAAGTTGGATATGGCATTATTTCAGCTCATCCTCATTCCTGAACGTAATTATGAAAACTTCAGTAACAATATTATCCTCTTCAATGAGGAGGAATATTCTGGGAAATAGTGAGTTCGAGTTTTCTTTTTTACGAGACGCCGTATTCAAATTGTTTTCTTATTTCCTCGCCCACCAACAAGAGCAAGCTTTCAAACAAAATTGAGTTTTCCTCTTTTGTGTGGTTGAATTCAACTCTCTAAAACACTTTGATAATGCTGCTGAACTGAATAAATCCTTCGTAATGTTCTGCATTGCTGAAAAAAATTGCTTCGAAACATCACAATGGTAATTATTGTTCGACTGTAATTGAAATAATTACGCTTGCAGTACAAAAGTTGTTACTTTGTTACTTGTATCGCGCCCACTGCTGTGCAGACTTTGACTACTGGGCTTTATTTTCCTATTATAAATTCAATTCGAGGTGAACCCGTAAGGCAAATGATGAGCTTTGGGATTCTCATGGAATTTTCTCTTTGTGACGGAAGTCTTAAAAGAAAATTCCTAGCGAGTATTAGAGTCATGCTTTTGGAAATAGTAAATTTCTTAGAAGAGTACAGTATAAAAATTGCAGTAGCTCTTGCATAAAAATCATGCTGTAGCTTTCTTCACAGTTCTATTTTGCAAGTTAAATATAGTTATGAACCGGATCATAATAATAGATTTCAATCCTTATTCTATAATAAAATATTATAATACCAAATTTAATCCATGAAAACGTTCAAGCAGGACGAGATCATTGTTCAATGATACAAATGACATAATTCCATAATTAATGCACATTGAGAATTTGAAATTCTCAATCAACCACAGATGAAAATGATTAGTTCACATGAATTTAGCTTGCAGCAAATGAAGACAAATGTTAAGATCATTTTCAATGGAGTTTTTTTTTAAAGTGAATCAATTCTTCTACTTACTGACTGTAACACAGTACTCTGAGCGAAATTCCGGACTTAGAAGTATTGAACTCAAATCAACAATTATAATGTATTGGTGAAATAGAAATATAATTATGAAATATAGATACATGTAATCCTCAATTCCTCCACTGAGTCAGTGATTTTCTCTCTTTTCTTAGTCTGTGAAATGAAGATTCCAACAACTAATAAGGGAATTAAATGTTTAATTTTTTTCTTTATTTGGAAAAACAATTTGGAAAAACAAAACAAGGCAAAACTTTCTACTGAACAAAAATCCTTCTTCAGCAAAATACACTATTTTATACGTTTAGCACATGTTGTTATTACCTTTTACAGAATATAAATGATGAATCTACTCCTGCCATAGTTGTAGTGAATACTACAAGTATGAGGAGAAAATCAATAGTACCAATGTTTTTCCCAATGCTTTTGAAGTCACAAATTCTATGATGTTTTGAATGCCCTGTCATTCGTATAAAAACCCACTCCAAACAGTTGAAAAACCGACAAGATCACAATACTTTACTTGCACACAATCGTCGATCTGTTTTGTTGGCTTCATAATACACGAATCCAGGTTGCTTTCCACCGGCTATCGTGCATTATTCAATGAATCGCGCCAGTTCTCGTCATTTACGTATTGACTCGCTGAGAAACCGCTATGCGATCCAGCCTTCGTCTCTCTATTCATCCGGATGAATAGTTGAAAACTCCTTTCAACCGAAGAAATCTTCTGTGAGTAATTCTCTTGTCTCTTCAGACGTTGAATGTGTACTTAGCGAATGTTTGCTGAAGTGGAACTCATCAGCGAATCAGCAGCCTCCAAGTGCTTCGAAACACTTGTACGGATGTTGGATTATGTAGGACTTTCTAATCGTTTCTTTGTTTATTTTTCGTCTCCATGAAAAAATAGACACTTTGTTGGATGCTGCAATCGTTGTTAATTAAAATAGAAATGAGGTTAACTCAAATATACTCAATACTGTACTCTTGGATGGGTGACCGACACAAAAATAAGGCGAGGTGACCTAGCCATTAAGGCTCTCCCGGAACCTACCCGTTGGGGCTCTCCCCACCTATGAAAAGCCATACGAACATAATAATATTAAATAACAGAAATATGCATGAAAAATTCAAATTTTTTCTCTATTCAATTTTTATTTGTTGTATTTTTTTTCATAACTTAACTCACGTATAGGAGTTTTACAAGAACAGTTGATGGACTGCAATATGATACACTCTAGTACTAATACTAGTACATAATATTCTAGTACAAACTCTAGTACATAATACTCGTATTATCAATCAATATTAACAACTCTTATATTTATCTTGAATAATCGAGTTCTCTAAACCATCTCGAATTTTTATGCTGCTCGAATAATGCTCAGTACTCATATCTGCACAGCAGTAGCACATAATTGAGATCGGGCTGTAAAGGGCACAAAACGAAGTTGAAAAAGTAACTAATTCTGTTGGCTGATATCAAATATCATACTGCTTCTGGAAATCATAGGCCAATGTCTGTACTGATAGTCAGTTCCAGTGAATTCATCCTGAATTAATTGAAAGAAATGTTCTACCAATCCAATAAAAACGAGAAATGTGATGATTGAACATATACAGCGAAGAGGAAAATAACAAACCTTGTTCCCTGGAAGTGCTATAAAAATTTGAGTTTATTACCAGTTCAGCTGTCTTCCTATTACGGCTCAAATATATGAAGCCAATGCGTTGAGTCACAATATTTACTACCCTCTCTATCAAATTGAAGTATTGATTTCCGGAAAATTCACTCAAAGCCAGCTTACATATTGGTGCTTCAGACATGATGACTTGAGACACGATTTAAGAGTCAAAGGTCTTTTTGCTTACATGTAAAAATAACTTCCTCCCCCTTCATTTCTAGAGTTCTGGGGATTTTTCTCGTGCAACTTTGCTGTAACGACATGATGACTTAAGACACGATGTCTGAAGCACCAATGTGTAAGCTGGCAAAAAGTGTTCTCTTTTATACTAATGTTTAGAATAGTCACTAATGCATTACTAGTAAATTTTCTTATAAGATTTCATTGCTTAATCCAACTCGTTCTAAACATGTGTTCCACGGTTACTAATAAATTCTTTACTCGCTTGTTCATTTTCAGAACCATTGATTGATAAAAAAACCAATTGCATTTAGTTGTATTATTTTTTAAGGCGCTTGAAGTGGAGAGAAACAGATACATGTATGTTAGTTACATGCACCCCTACAAGTCTGCATATTTCTTCCTATTCCACGTTCTGCACAAACGACCATTTTCATTAGAAGATGGTTCACTAAGTTTATTTTTCGGTTTCTGGTAAAACGAATTTCTAGAAAAATGGGCAGGAAGTGAATAGATGAACGTGATTCTGTGAAAAAATAATAGGATATCATTGTGTAAAAATCATTTGAGAGGATATACAGGTGATGTCATTGTAGATATAGGGATGACTCCTAGAGTCAAAGGTTTTTTGCTTACATGTAAAAATAACTTCCTTCCCCTTCATTTCTAGAGTTCTGGGGATTTTTCCCGTGCAACTTTGCTGTAACGAAGAGCTGTAGAGATGAAAAAGTTTCGTTAATAGAGCGAAAGAGGGCTTTCGCGAAAGGGGGAAAGAGATAGAGGCTGAAAGGGGGAAACGGCCTACGTTATAACCCCTTAAAACGTCCAGTGGCAATATTTGTTGGCGGTGAGGGCTGGTTATTGCTTCTCCAGAATATTAACCAACCTTTGAAAATTCCTGGTAATATTGTCAATAATTCACAAAAAATTGAGTTTGAATACTCAACCTACCGTCAAATATGCTGAATCTACTTGATCAAGCTGATAAGGTCAAGAATCAGTTCAGATTCAGTTATTCGCATCAATATTTTCTTTCAGGGAATTCCACGAATCTGAATCAAATTCCAACTGAATTACTACTAGGTCTACCTTGATATTCATAAATATTCTATTCATAATAATTATGGATGATAGTATTGGGGAGTTTGTGGTGGTTGGTGGTGGTTTGGCTTAAGCTCAATCCTCATGCTTTGGAGAACTGTAATAATTGGTCATTATTTTTTATATTAATATTATTATCAGCTGCAAAAGCCATCAATAATAGAAAAGAATGAAAAACAAGCTGCATTTTATAAATAAGGTATTATGTCTTTGAATATATATGTGTGAAAGAATTTAGTGTAACAAATCTTTGTGATATAAAATTATTATAAAATTGAAAATATGAAAATTTTTATGCAAAGTAAATTAAATATTATGATTTATTCATCTTATATATGAACATTAAAAGCTTATGTGGGAATTAAGTGATCAATTTTAAATTCTCCAACTCACCATTTTCGTTTTATCGTGGTTCAATGTCAACAGGAATATAAGAATAACCTTTCTTCAGATAAATTCCAATTTGTGACTTGATCATCACACTAATCTATATTAATAAAAGAGAGTTGGTGTCTGTACGCTCGCTTATAACTCGAGAACGGCTGAACTGATTTAGATGATTTTGGATTCGTTTGAATTTTTAAAGCACTGGTTAACATAATATGTATTAAAATATAAGAAAATCTCTTTATAATAATTAAATAATTAGTAAATTAATGACCTAACCTATCAAACATGACATCCATTTTGATCCATTCCAAACAATAATGCTCCTATGAAATCGATGTGTAGTTGAAGATGCTACAATATAGGTATTCCGAAAGACGAGCTCGGTGGTCTGTTGGATAGTGAATCTGCCTTCCACGCAGAATTCTCGGGTTCGATTCCGTGACGGGTGAAATTTTTTTGGCAACTTTCAGCATTGATTAATTAATTATTCATAGCATTTATTATCCACTCGCTTTATAAAAATTACAGATTTCTTTTAATTTTCCATCAATAAAACGAGTGGATATAGATATTTTTACTTCGTGACATTTTTTTCGTGGGGGGGGGGGGTGATATGAAGGGGGGACATTTGGGGGGGGGGGGGAGAGGGTGATACGAAGTTCACGGGGACAGCTAGTTAATTAGTAATTCGTAAATTAAACTGTACATGAATTTTAATCACTCAACTGTGATCCTTGCCAATAGACTATGCCAATCAAATCTATTCCACTGGATAATGTAAATAATTTAATGCTATTGGAACATTAGACAATTTTTTTTTTGTTTTGTCTCTTTTGTGAACTCACCGATAGGTTCCTCTGGATTGGAAATTTGAAATTCAAAAAGGACAATATCACATTTGCTCTTTTCTCCTTGGTTGACAGCTGTTTGAAATCCACCTGAAAGCCCAACGCATGATAACGAAGATGAATGAGCCGTGCTCAATGGATGGGATTTGCTTTCAATTTCCTGTTTCATATTTTTATATCTCTTCTCATCTTGTGGGAAAGTTTGAATGAACTGACCCTGCGGCTACAAATCTGCGCAAGATCAAAATACAGTATGTTCAACATGCTGTTGCCTTACCATGAAAATGAACTTATTGTTCGAGAAATCTTCTCAATTAATGTGATACATTCATAACTGGAAGAAACTTATCGAGTATTTTGTTTTCAAGTTTTATTTATTTAGCGTATGGCTTTTAATAGTGGGGAGACCCGAGTAGGGTTGTCCCATTTCACCAACATAACCAATTATCCCTTGATAGGGAACATGGTGAAAGTTTGTTCAGACATCAACATTTAAAAAAAGTATTTTTTGATTTGTTTTCAAGTGCAAATCAAACATAGTCAGTCTTTGTTGAGAAACATTGAAAATAATCTTCAACCCCTCCTTTTTATTCCTTCCATCATGTGAAAATTCGAACTTTATATTTTCCAAAACATGATGAGAGCTATCGAGTTCGCATTGAAGGAATATTACTTCTCGAGCTCCGTGAAGCTGGCACCACCCAGTGAAGCACATTTTTTAAGACTGGTGCTAAAAAAATGTGCTTAAAATGTGTTTTCAGAATATGTTATTTTTAAAAAATGTGTTCGCCTCCTTGACCTTGAAAATACCATGGTTTGTGGGTGGTGCCAGCACCACCCAGTGGAGCACATTTTTTGAAACTGGTACCAAAAAATGTGCTTAAAATGTGTTTTCAGAATATGTTATTTTAAAAAATGTGTTCACCTCCTTGACCTTGAAAATGACATGGTTTGTGGGTGATCTAGCACCACCCAGTGAAACACATTTTTCGAAACTGGTACCAAAAAAATGTGCTTAAAATGTGTTTTCAGAATATGTTATTTTTAAAAAATGTGTTCACCTCCTTGACCTTGAATATGACATGGTTTGCGGGTGATCTAGCACCAGTGAAACACATTTTCGAAACTAGTACCAAAACGATGTGCTCAAACTGTGTCTTCAGATTATGTCATTTGTAAAAAATGTGTTCACCTCCTTGACCTTGAAAATTACACGGTTTGTGGGTGATCTAGCACCACCCAGTGAAACACATTTTTCGAAACTGGAACGAAAAAAATGTGCTTAAAATGTGTTTTCAGAATATGTTATTTTTAAAAAATGTGTTCACCTCCTTGACCTTGAAAATGACATGGTTTGTGGGTGACTAGCACCACCCAGTGAAACACATTTTTCGAAACTGGTACCAAAAAAATGTGCTCAAAATTTGTTTTCAGAATATGTTATTTTTAAAAAATGTGTCCACCTCCTTGACCTTGATAATGGCATGGTATTTGAAAATAGAATGAGATAATTTTACACCATACTTTAAGTGTTCTTCTACTTATCAGAGACTTAGCACCATGAAGTTGCAGTGTACATTGTGTGAAACATTTCGAGAAATTATTTTTTTTAGAATTAAATAGTTAAAATGTACTCGTGATTCATTATTATTAAGAATTAAAGAAGAAGAAAAAGAAGAAATTATGAGATCAAGAGAATTAATAGTAAAATTATTATATAATATTAAGTAGGTTTTATATACGGCTGCCACTTCTATAGAGAGATATAAATATAATGTATTTATATGTTAGAAATATAATATATTGCCCGTGTTACAACACTATTGGTTGGTTCCTAAACCGATATTCATTTTATGAATATTATGATATTCATATTATGAATATCGGTTTAGGAACTAACCAATAGTGTTGTAACGCGGGCAATGTGATCCAATCGAGTTTCTTGGCGCGCGGCAGCTGAACGGAGCGCGACTTTTGAAAATTCCCGCCTAGCATCTCAACCTCCATATAGATTTTTTGTCTTAGGAAGGGAAGGAGTCATAGGAATATTCTACAAAAAATCATGGACGTTTCTCTTCATACTATTAACATTTTCCTGGATTTTCAAATCAATCTGTCCAAATTTAACAAGATTATATTTATTAAGAATTTTTCAAAATCGATGCTAGTTTGGAATTAAAATAGAATAATATCCGTATTTCCTACCTAGACATTGTACTGATCTTTAAGTTCTTATTTTATTTTTGTTAAAAAATGATTATTTAAGTATTTTTCAGCATTTCTGAGCATGGAATCATATTATTCACATATTCCTTCATTGCTATATTCAATCAGATATAATTTATAAAAGTAATGCAGTAATTAACATTTCTATTACAAACTTGAGTACATTCTTTTCATTAAATATAAACTTGAATATACATTAAATAATATACTATGATGAGTAGAACATAAGTAGTAGTATAGGATTCTTCAGAAGAAGAATTAGATGAGAAGAGAAGAAGAAGAAGAAGAGAATAAGAGGAACAGTAAAAGGATATACAAAATCAGGCAGAAAAGAAGTAGCAGGAGACAGGAGGAGAAGAAAAAGAAGGAATGAGAATGAGAGAAACAGAAAAAGAAAAGAAAAATTCTTCTAATGTTTATCTCATTCTCATTCCTTCTTTTTCTTCTTCTGTCTCCTACTACTTCTTCTTCGCCTGATTTTCTATATACTTTTACTGTTTCTCTTATTCTCTTCTTCTTCTGTCTCCTACTAGGCAATTTGATCTACTAAAGGCAATTGATCAATCAATCTTTCTCTTGAGATAACTCTCTATCCTTGATATCCTTTCTCAACTCCCAAGAATGGACATAATGTACCGCATGTCTTCTGAACTACGTCTTTTCACTTAGATAACTCCCTACGGAAATATATCATTTTCGAAATAAGCATTCTTGCGTTGAAAAAAATACTATGCAGTTAAATTGATTATTATTATTCAATTATAATTAGGCCTACTTGTCTTATAAAAAAATATCGTTGACAAGATCAAATTTATGGATTAGAGAATTGTTCCAAAAATGTTTAACAAGCTTGAAAATACTGAAATATAAAGTATTAATCAAGTTGATAGGTTATGATAAAAATAAAAAGAATTGTGTGAGAACATCAAAACTCAATCAATCTGGGTAAAATAGTAGTATCTGGAAGGAGTTTGGTTGCTAACTGAATGTTCAAAAAAAAGGATCATATCTTTGTCAGTTTTTAGCGAAATCATTCAAAATTTCATTTTAATATTGATAATGTAGTGAGAAGTCATCATAATTTTTTTCAAAAAAATTCGTTAGTATTTTCAGGATCTACATCTAAAAAACTGTTGCGCACCTTCAGTTCGATTCAAATTTCCCACTTCGACTAGCGTTGGCGCGCGCTTCGCCATTGGCTAATTTTTGGCGCAAAGATAGATGATTCGTCGGCCGTCAAGGCAAGTCGGCGGGATTATTCAATTTGGATGCGGTATTATCAGAGTAATAAATACAGTAGTTTAAAGCAGACATTTTATTCTTATAGTTATTGTAATATTGGATATTATAATATATAATCACAACACTATTATTTACTCCATTAATAATTACAAGACAAAGCAATACTAGATCCAGATTGATTGATAATACAGAGTGATTCAAAAAGAATACCACAACTTTAAAACTTTGTATTCAATGGGAGAAATATAATAGAACCTTCTGTTATATATCATTACAAATAGTATTCAAAAAAGTTTTTTCACTCAGAAACAAGTTCAGAGCTGTTCAATATGATCCCTTCCAGACATTCGAGCGAAATCTCCCTCAAACTCTTTCCACTCTCTCTCTCTCTGTAGCATATCAGGCGTAACAGTTTGGTAAGCTGCTATCATTTCTTGTTTCAAATTATCAATATCCTTCCACCATTGATGATTTGGGAACAAGAAATAACAGCAGCCATCCAAACTGTTAAGCCTGATATGCTACAGATAGTGTGGAACAACTTTGAGGGAGGTTTTGGATTGATATCGCTCGAGTGTCTGGAGGGGTCATATTGAACAGCTCTGAACTGTTGTGAGTGGAAGAAAACTTCTTCAAATACTCTTTGTAATGATGTACAACAGAAGGTACTATGATGTTTCTTTCATAATTTACAAATTTTTTAAGTTGTGGTATTCTTTTTGAATCACACTCTGTATTATAATTCATTTTAAAGTACCTATCTTCTTATTTGTACAATTTTAAGATCAAAGATTGAGAGTGGTTTTCTGAATTAATTTTGTCTCCAATTATATATATAATCCTTACAATTCGTTCAAAAATGTTATCCACAATGAAGTTTCCCTGATAACATTACTGTTAACAGGATCGATTTTAGGCTACAAACTGAAAAGACTAAAAATGGAAAAGACTGAAAATAAATAAAACTCGTCCTATAAATTCCGAGAACATTGCCTTTTAAATTTCTCGGTGATAAATATGTCAACTATTCTACACTTGATTTAAATTCATCGCGAATTGTTTTTGTTTAAGCACAAATTTCACGAAAAAAAATATTAAGCAATATTTGGACAGATTGATTTGAAAATCCAGGAAAATGTTAATAGTATGAAGAGAAACGTCCATGATTTTTTGTAGAATATTCCTATGACTGCTTCCCTTCCTAAGACAAAAAATCTATATGGAGGTTGAGATGCTAGGCGGGAATTTTCAAAAGTCGCGCTCCGTTCAGCTGCCGCGCGCCAATAAACTCGATTCATTTTCTAGGTCAAGGACGTGAACACATTTTTTAAAAATAACATATTCTGAAAACACATTTTAAGCGCATTTTTTTGGTACCAGTTTCAAAAAATGTGTTTCACTGGGTGGTGCTAGATCACCCACAAACCATGTCATTTTCAAGGTCAAGAAGGTGAACACATTTTTTAAAAATAACATATTCTGAAAACACATTTTAAGCACATTTTTGGTACCAGTTTCGAAAATGTGTTTCACTGGGTGGTGCTAGATCACCCACAAACCATGTCATTTTCAAGGTCAAGAAGGTGAACACATTTTTAAAAATAACATATTCTGAAAACACATTTAAGCACATTTTTTGGTACCAGTTTCTAAAAACGTGTTTCACTGGGTCATGCTAGCCAACCCTCGAACCCTGTCATTTTCAAGGTCAAGGAGGTGAACACATTTTTAAAAATAACATATTCTGAAAACACATTTTGAGCACATTTTTTGGTACCAGTTTCGAAAATGTGTTCCACTGGGTGCGTGAAGCCAGCACCACCCACAAACCATGGTATTTTTAAGGTCAAGGAGGAGAACACATTTTTAAAAATAACATATTCTGAAAACACATTTTAAGCACATTTTTTTAGCACCAGTCTTAAAAAATGTGTTCCACTGGGTGGTGCTAAGCGTGAAGCCAGCACCACCCACAAACCATGGTATTTTTAAGGTCAAGGAGGAGAACACATTTTTTAAAAATAACATATTCTGAAAACACATTTTAAGCACATTTTTTTAGCACCAGTCTTAAAAAATGTGCTCCACTGGGTGGTGCCAGCTTCACGGAGCTTACTTCTCGAGCTCTCAACAATTTCTGATCAGACAAAAAGAACAATATGATATCCTGAGAGGTTTTCAAGCATCAGAATCTTATTATTCTCGCTTCCCAATCATCGATTCGTGAACCTTGCTCTATGCTTTTGTATCCGAACTCCGCCCGCTAGTCTATTGTAACTGATGGCTTTCAATTGGAAGAATATTCTGCTCAGGGGCGAAATGTTCGAAGAAGCTCTCGTAATTAGGATTTACTGAACCCTATCAATTAAGCGGTCCATCTCTTTTCTTTCGTTATCAGTCATTGTTATTCATAGAAAATTATACAAACTTTATAATAAGCTCAGTTTTAATTTGCAGATTTCCAAATTTTCCACGCTGTTGGTTTTTCTTGAAATTTCGAATTTTCATTACATTCCAGTGAATGAATAAGCAATAACGATAAATAGTAGCTTTATAATTCTTTTAATGAGGAATATTTTATGATTCTCGATGGAAGCTCCTTTCTAAAACTCTAGATAACAATATTGATTTGATTACACTCTGTATTAATAATATTGAGTTGTGAAAATATACAAAACCACCTGAACATTTCGAGCACAATTTTTATTATTACTGTATTGAATGATATTGCTGATAATAATCGCGATCACTCCAAATGATCAACCTAGTGCAAAAGTACAAATAATTTCTTATTCAATTTCTAGAATGTTTTATTGTCAATGTCTCAACCCCTTGAAGTTATTTAAAAAGAGGTGGCGAACTTTCTCTGATGAGTGAGTTCTAAAAGTGACTTCTCTGATGAGTTTGGTTATCAGTAAAGTACATGGTTGATATGAGCTTGATTTCTCATATCAATATGAAGCTCATATGAAATTATGAATATATTTGTTCGGATATTGAGCAGTCAAAAGCACAAATAATATTTTTGGTACACTCTTTGTAAAAGAGCTAACACTGATTTAAAGCTTTTTAATTAAACAAACTTATATCCAATATTAATATTGATATAATATCATTAATAAATATTCTCAATTTGCATCAACAATGAACGAAAGGGGATTTGCACGTATTGTGTTTGACATATTATCGTTTTTGAGTCACACTTATTTATAATATTTTATAATTTAGCAGTCGAGTGTTCAAAATTCCTATACAGCAGTTCCTAGAATCTTATTACCTTCACACGAATTCCTGCCAAACTCATTTATGTTAGAATCAGCTTCATCGAAAACAAAATAATTGATAAATGTAAACTGTCAAAAACAGTTTCAACTTTGGAGTCAATTACGTATGTCAGTGTTGGGTATAATTATGTTCTTCAGGATTATTATTTTCCATGTTACCTTATTTGGATGGAAATTACGTTTGAAGTGTAAATACAAGGAATAGGTACCGTCCAACTCACTACCTAGCTCAGTTTTCTAATAATTTCAGAGCTGTCTTAATGCACAGAGCTCTCTGCACAGTCACGTCAAAATCGCATCAGATTTCTGCGCATTCAACTCATGGACCCTACCTTGTCTCTAGTACAGTAAAACTCCAATTATCCGGATTAATTGGGACCGGACCCGATCCTGATAATCAAAAATCCGGATAATTGGATTTCCCCCAAAGAAGGCCGTTTTTAGGTAAAAAACATAGATAACAAACAATAGTTGGAATTACGAAAAATAATATACTACAGTACAGTACACTAAATCTACTGTACAGGATCAATCTATTGCTCGCAGGACAATGTGCCTTTGAAAACACGATTTTCATATTTTCTCAATGTGATCCGGATAATTGGCGATCCGGATAATTGTAGTTCTACTGTAAATGCCAAAGCTTCTTAGCTGCCAAAATTAATACGACTAACCTAATATTGATGCCTCAATTAAAACTATGCCTAATATTGATGCGATTTTTTGCTGTGGTATTCGGCACCGACTCAACACATAGAAATAGGTACAGTCGTTTTCCTAGCTGCCAATTTCGGAAGCGACTCTTCTTTGGTCTAGTAGGCCTAATGAAGTGCGATATTCAAAAATCCGCAACTGAATTCAGTGGCAGTTTTCAGCTCTTAGGAAATCTCGCCTTTACCCGTGACGAGTTCCAGCTTAAGGTGGGTTTTCGTTACTGCGACCGAGTGCCGCAGCGGAGCCCGACCCGGCGTCGGATTTATGCGGCGTCAGAATTATGGAAAATCTGAACTATTAAAAGTAGGGATTTTTCATCAATTGCATCTGGCAACGCTGGGTCAGGCTCCGTTGTGGCACTTGGTCGCAGTAACGAAAACCCACCTTTACCGAAAATTGGATCGGTGAAAGTGAGTTGTACGGTATTGATGTGATGAGCTTCATTCACAAAGCGTTGGCCTCGAAAACGCGTTGTTTTTGTGTCGCAATGATGTGTGTGCTGTGAACTCAAATTAACTTTCTGAGGCCACTCCATTCTAACCGGGCTGTGGAGCCGCCTGATAAAAATCAGCAGTGAACGAAAAAGAGCATATCAACGAGGTCGAAAAAACATGACAGGTGAGGAGTGTAACAAAAACAGGCACTCGGGTTTTTTAACGTTTATCTGATGCTGTGTTCGTGAGTGTTACTTCGAATAATTATTGTAACATTGACTGTTTCGGCGAAATCAGGTGAGGGAATACATGTTTATTCGAAATGTGTACCGTTAAAGACGTCTTTCAGCCATTTGATTCATTCCCTCAACCTGAAATGTTCCCGTTTTGTTTTGTTTCATGTTAGAATAGCTCATATACCTGCATTAAAATGCAGGTAAAGAGCATAACTTGTAGCTAAAGAGCATTAACTTGTAGCTCTATATGCAAGCCACAAAAGCAAGCTTATCCTCTCAGTATAAAATACTCTGTGTTCCCAAATTAATTATTATCAAACGAAAATGTAAAATAAGAAGAGACTGTACCTCAATGGTTGTTACCTGACTCAGCTACATGTAACTTTGACTTATTATAGAGTGTATTCATTTAACCTTTGTCACACATGAGCCTGACGTTCACATTCTATAGGACCTATCTCGCAATGATTACAGTATTTTCAAAGGGATCAACTAGGATAATAAACAAGATAACACTCTTAATGAAACAGACTTAGCTTCATTCTATTTCTCAAAATTTTTAGGAGTCACTTAGAAATAGATTTTACTCAATAGAGAATTGATTACACTATGAATTTGATTTCACTGAATAAAAAAAGATTTACTGAAAGTGAATAGATTTCACTTTCACTCATTATAATGACATTTGAAATCCGCTCGACCCTTTAACGGAACTCTTCAATCTTAGAGGGCAATGACATCTTCCCATGAAAATTCCACCAATAAATACTGGTATTATTCAAATTATTATAGTGACAAAATTATTTGTTAGCTGGTGAACCTAGTAAGTCAAAAACTGGAGAAAAGTCTAGGAGAATTGCCTTTGCCACATATCAGTCCAGTCTCAGTTTCAGTCTAACTTTCTAACAGTCCAGTCTAACTTTCTTAGTTCAGTTTGTTCTGCTCATTTGTCAATGCGTTTAGTGTTCTGTAATTGGTCCGTCGTTGTTGACGCATGCGCAGAACGAGCTGAACTGAAACAACTTAGACTGAACTGATATGTGGAAACCGTCTTTTATTCAGAATTTTCTGAGCACTGATGTCTGTATTTTTGCTTAAAAAAATGTCTGACAACAGTGAAAATCAATTTGTAAAGCACAATCAGGCCACTTATCATTTCCTTAAGAGATTCTCATGTTTCAACACAATGCATTTTATAAGCTTGAACGGCATTTCTATCTTTTGACAAATTACCCTCTAAAAGCTTGGCGTAGCGGTGTCGCCTGTTTCAATATTGAAACAATATTTTCTTGTAAAATCTGTCATGATTTACGGGCAATTAAAGTTTCTGTTTGCCACCAAAGTGTTTCTGGCTGGGGAAGTTGCCATTGAAAAGTTGACCGAGAAAAGTTAGATGTTAAGTTGCTTGTATTGTTTTTGTTGAAGAAATTACTGTTCCAACTTTGTTCCATTTCAACTAGTGTAATAATTGATTCTGTCATTTTATTATTTTCCTTTCAACATTCATTGCACTTATAGCAACACAGGTTTCGAAATCCTTGTGTCTCCGCTATTTACTGCAACCTTGACTCAGCTTTTATTCAAAATCAATGTTATCATTGTGAAACTCTGTAGGAGTAGAAATACCCGTGTATAGGCTATTAGTCCTGCTACATAATTTCTCTTCCTTCTTGTTGATTGGACTTCGATAATGATTTAAATAAAAATCTCACCCACGTAGTAATGTTTACTCTTGATTGTAGATCATTCCATAATTTTTAATCAATGATTCAATAATTTCCTTGGTTCAATTTATTTTCACATATTCCTCCTCTCGATTTTACCCTTCACTCAATTCTGGATTATTATCATTCCATCTCCATCATTCCATCATAGATAGATAGACATAATTTATTGACTTGCTGTTGACCGTAGAGTACGATGGCAAAGAAATAATATCTATCTAATGCCAAGTGTCAAATTAAATAAATTTGATTATATCTAAAACATTTATCCATAGAAGATTACTGCTGTCAATCAATCAACGATGTACAAATATCATTTCATTGATATATTTGAGTTGCTCGATGTATAAGTATATTCATGAAATAATATCTCATTTTTTCTGTTCTAGGTGAGTAACATTACTATTCCTCATTCCATTCCATTATCAAATTATCAACGGTGAGTAATCATTCAATAATATTGTTTTATTATCCATCAACAATGGTCCTTTACCAACATTATCCATGAATAGTTGCTCAGTGAAATCTTTCATCTTCAGACACCAATAATGGAACAAGGATATACACACATCAAGGCAAGAAATATTTACGGCCAGTTGTACGGAATATTGCATTTACCACCGTAAATATTGTTATCTAACCGCAAAAAGAACCAATGGACGAGTAGAATGTCAATGCAATGACGTCATCTCATAATGATTTAATTCAATTTGATTTTCGTAAAACTGGCCGCAAAGATCCATTCTCTCATATTTGGTTTGTCTATGCTGCCAATTAGTCCTTACATAACATCCTCATTTACCTCTTATGAAGATGGAAAGGTATGCTGAAAAATTGAAAGAAATAAGGGTTTGTCAACAACAATATGCAACTTTTGGGACTCTCCCCCAAATTACTGAAAGAAATGGCGGAAAATTAAAATCTTGCGTCACCTCTTTAAAAGCTAATATTATTTGTGAAATATTGATATTTTATTACATAAGTAGACGAATTTCAACGACTTCATATTATTATTCAATGATTTCAATAATTAATCAACGCCGTAACTAAAAGCACAAAGAAGTTTTTCCGACGGAACGAAGCTATAAATTAGTAGAAACAACAGCTGAGAATGATTCGTTTCCATTACTCAAAATGTTACCACCGTTCTTCCAGTGGGCTTGCGCTGGGCTGGGTTGGGCTGTTGCCGCTCTGTAAATTTATTCACTAATGGTTTAAGTGGATCACTTCAGCTAGCAATAAATTCCACCCTCGTGATTAAGAGAGATGTCGACGATCTTATCACAGCCTAAAGGTTAGCAAAGCCTTTTTCCACTGTGACTCGCGATTATAGTATTTCTGAACGTCTACGAAATTGTGATTTGGGCCCGCTTCCAGCAGGTCTCCATACTTTATCCAAATTATACTGGTTTAAAGTTTAGTTTTCGCTATGAACCCAATTTTGATGTGAATGAACCCTGGGAGAATAGAAAACTATGATTAACTGAACTTCTGGAACTGGAAAAGTTTGATTAACTACTGAACTAGTGGAACCGAAAATGTAGATAAACTGCTGCCTTGCTCATAGACACTCTTAAATGAGTTAGGAGTCTGATATGCAATCCTCCTCTGATATGTAATGCATATCCTGTTATGATAATATTAACTTATCATGTTTTGAGTTTTATCATGTTATTAGCTTTTTATTTTTCGTATCATGTTACGCAACCTCGGTGAAGTTGGCCCCACTTTCGCTTTCAGCTAGTGGCGAAGCGTATACTTATTTGGTTATCGCCGGGTATATTTCCTATAGGTAATATAGTATATAAGTATACCACGCTTCGCCACGGCTTTCACACCTGGAGCATGTACGTTTCATTCTTAATCAATTTTCACTTCTAATTACAGTATACTCGTTATAAACCATGATAGACTGAGAGTAGGCCTATTATTCGTTATTTCGGATCACTCAAGTCCTAAACTTAACTGTCGAAAATAATATGTCTAACTGTTAAATATAGAAAAAGTATTAAGCAAGCTTGTAATGTTTTTTCTGTGGTAAAATATACATGTATTCTCATGCACCAATCAATTTACTTCAAATTTTGAAATTATTCAATTTAAATTGAATACTAAAATTACTACAAAGACTGTATTTATAATTATAATGCAATTTTGGGAATTACAGAGCTTCTTGATATTTTTTATATTGGTTACATTTTGATGTATTTGAACTGTAACTTACTCATAGTCTGTTGTAAGTAGGTAAGATAGTTTATTCATTTAGAATACCAAACAAGCAGCCACTTCTACTACCAAATTCTTTAAGTTTCTCTTAATATTACATATTATCATAGTATTATTCCTAATATTACATACTTTTTACAAATATTATATACCGTGGCGAAGCGTGGTATGCTTATTTGGTCATCGCCGGGTATATTTTCTATAGGAAATATATAGCATACCACGCTTCGCCACCAGTTATATATTATTATTACAATATTTTTTTTCTTATAATATTTCAGATTAATTTTTATCTAAAAAAAACTATTTCATAATATATATATATATATTGTTTTTGGACGCTGATTCCATGCTTTGCCAAGTAACAGACCCCAGGTGTTCTTCAAAATTATTGCACGTTGTCCCCATGATATTCACAATTTTTCATTCTCTCTGTTATATTTTTTCTCTGTAGAAATTGCTAAAGGATCAAGGAATGTTGTTCATCTTGAAAGAATATTTATTCCGGTTCAGTTCCTGTGCGTTTGTGCAGGCGATAACTAGGCCAAGGAAAGCATTATGGAAATGCAGGGAAGATTCTCCGAGATGAATATCTTGTTTGGTTAGATATCCAGTAACGCTTATAATATGTGAGCAATGTTGCCTTCCATAATATAGGAATCTATGCTAGCACGAATGGCACGATTTAGTTCTCAGTTGTAGGAGCATGTGAAAATATTTGTTATTGAAGAGCTCTAGTGCAAAGAAGGTATTGAAAGCAGATTCATGTCGATGAATAAAAACGCGTCAACCCGTGTTTTTCAAGTATCTATTTCGCATTCTCCATTCATGGAGAATTCTTCCCACACTGACTGCATGCGAAATATTATGCAACTATTATGGAATAAAGGATTATTTTCTGCATCTGTTCCCTATACTCGATCGATGTGACTTCTCACCGTTGCTTTATGGTGCAAGATATTCAAGAATAATATCAAATTTGTTATGTTTATGAATATTTCTCAAAATAGATATGAGATACTCTTGCATGTTTTATTGCGTTAGACATTCCTGCGATAGAACGTGTGGATTGAAATCTTGTCGAAGGTTTAATAGGATCAAAGTAATGATTTTTGTGGACGTTGTGGATTATGTTAAAATTACTTGAAGAAAAGCAATTATTATTCATACATTATCAGTGTTGAGATCCTCAGGATATTTACCTACTTCACCCATTATATTTTATAATTGGAAGAGTGAAATGCCTCTAAAACCAATAAATAATTGTAGATCTTGAAATGTAGATTATCATGATATTCTGCTTCTGTTATCAAGAAAACTCTCCTTGAGAAACTCCTTTTTGCAGGTTCACTTTTATTTTTCTATTATTTCAAAAATTTATAAGAATGTGGTTGCTGGAAAAATGTCCTCTTGTGAATCAATTTTCAAGCATTATTATTACAAACATTATTATAAGCACAATACTGTTAAAAACGTTCATATTTCAACTGTTCACATTTGTATGGACTGATCAATATTACGCGAGATTTGACTAGTCAACCCCAGATGATAGTCTATAACCAATTATAAATACTTGAAGATCAATTTAATTATTCTACAAATCGAAACGCTATAGAATCAATAATTTTTTTTGCATTTGAAAACACATGGTTAGTGATTCAATAGTGCTATTGGATCCATAAACTGTCTATTGAGCGACTGAAAGACCGGGCATAAGTCAAGTCTTAATTATTTTCAATTGACGTTTTCTATATTAACAATATATTCAATTATTCCCCAGAACGACTGGTCATCAAGGGGAATCAAGACCAAAACCTCCCAGGTTTAATTATAGGCACACTCAATGTAAGAACACTCAAAACAGAAGATAGACTCATCGAACTAGAGGAAGCATTGAAGGAATCTAACATTGATATCCTTGGTATAGCAGAAGTAAGGAGACACTCCGAAAAAATAATTGAAAGGAGCAGTGGATTCATTTTCTACCATTTTGGTGAAACACCAGGTCATAAAGGTGTTGGATTCCTTGTTAGACAGGAGTTGAAGACAAAAATCGTAGAGTTCAAAGGTATATCCGAAAGAATAGCATTGCTGAAGTTGAAATCTCAGGGAAAACTGCTACATATTTACCAAGTTTATGCTCCTACTTCAATGGCTGAGGAAGCTGAGCACGAATCATTTTACAATTCACTCACCGCAGCGCTAAGCAGGGAAAGAAACAATTGGAAAAATATAACTTTGATTATTGGTGACTTCAACAGTCAGGTGGGAAAGCAAGAAGAGGGTGAGAGGCTTACAGTAGGGAAATATGGCTATGGGACAAGGAACGAAGCTGGACAAAGACTGGTGGATTTCTGTCAAGAGCAAGGATTAAGAATAGTTAATACATTCTTCAAGAAACGAGCTGGTAAGAAATGGACTTGGATTTCACCAAATCAATTGTTTAAAAATGAAATAGATTATGTGCTGACTAGGCACAATGGAATTGTGAAGCAGTTTGAGGTTACAGGGAGTCTGAAATTTTATACAGATCACAGACTCATATCCATTGAATTGACAAAAGATTGCTTCAAAAGGAGGCCAAAAAGAGAATGGAATGAAGAAGTAGTAGGGAATATTTTCAAAGCAAATGAACAAGGACAATTTGAAATAGAATTGCAGAATTGGCGTGAACAAAGAGGTGTATGTCTGCAAGAAAGCTACAATCGATTGGAAAGCATCATTAAAAATGCTTTTGAACCTATAATAAGTACAAAGATGAGGAAAATAACCAATGAAACTAAAGAATTGATTGTTAAAAGAGAAGAAATGAAGAAGAAAAAGAACAAAAGTTTCCATGAACGAATTGAGTTTAATACGCTTTGCAAATTAGCAAGATACCATATTAGAAAGGATATTAGGACATTTGAAGACAGAATTATAAAAAATGTATTGGACACCAGTGGATCAACAAAGAAATTGAGAAAACAATTGTTTGACGGTAAAGAATGGAAAGTTGGAGTGAAAGATAGACGTGGCAGGATTGTAAGGAATAGGAAAGGTATTTCTGAAAATGCTACTGAATTCTTCAGTGAGCTATATAGGGACACAGCTGAGAGCGCGGTTGTATTAGAGCAGATTAATTTGCAGGAAGAAGTACCAACAATTGAAGAAAGTGACCTGAAGACAGTTGTAAGTACTTTGAAGAGCAATACCATGGCAGGAGGCGATAGGATAACAAATGAGATGCTGAAAGTACTGTACTCGATCTCTCCAGAAACAATAGTCAGTCTGTTTAATAGAATCTTCAGCGAACATTCGGTACCTCGGCAGTGGAAAACATCAGACATAATTTTACTGTTCAAGAAAGGAGATCAATACGACATAAACAATTATCGACCAATAAGCATTTCATCTTGTTTCGGGAAACTCTTCATGAAAATGCTACAACATCGCCTACAACCAATTATGAATGAGCGTCAACCAGTCGAGCAGGCTGGCTTTCGAAGTGGATTCTCGACGATTGACCATCTTCAAGCAGTTAGTCAACTCATAGAGAAATGTGAGGAATTCAATATAGGTGTCTACTTAGCCTTTATTGATTATAAAAAGGCGTTTGATAGTTTGAAACATGCTTTCTCATCGCTTGAAATGATTCCAGCAACCTTCTTAAATATAATCAAGGACCTATATAACAATAGTACAGCACGAGTAATATCAGATTCACCAGGAGAGATCTTCAGCGTGCAAAAGGTGTGAAACAGGGTGACCCACTCGCCGTCTCTCTTCAATGCCGCTCTACAAAACATTTTAGAGGTCTCAAGTGGGATAGGTATGGTTTGAATATCCAAGGACAACATTTGAATCATCTACGTTTTGCGGATGACATTGTTCTCATCGCCAAATCTCCATTGGAACTAAAAATCATGATAACCAGCCTGGCTGCTGAAAGTGAGAAAGCGGGGCTCATTATAAATCCAGGGAAAACACATCTTATGACTAATAGGGAAACAGTGGACATAACACTCAATGGCTGTTCATTGGATTGGTCAAGAGAGATTATTTATCTAGGACAACTGATTGCTTTCACTGACAGAACCGACAAAGAAGTGAAACGTCAATTGCATGGAGGAAATATTGGTCATTGAAAAGTATTCTCAAGAATAAGGAGATTAGTACTGTTAAGAAGACACAGATATTAAAGACTTGTGTTTTTCCCGCGCTTATCTACGGCGCCCAAACCTGGGCGTTAAAGAAAGCAGTACTACAGAAAATAGCAAGAACTCAAACGGCGATGGAAAGAAGTATACTGAACGTAAGGAGGCTAGATAGAGTTAGGAATACATCCATTAAGGCGATAACAAAATTGGACGATGTACTGAAGACTATCAAGACTCTGAAGTGGAAGTGGGCAGGTCACGTCGCTAGATTGGAGGATGGCAGGTGGACGAAGAGTCTAACTTTGTGGAAGCCCAGCTGGAGGAGAAGGAAAATTGGACGACAGCGATTCAGATGGGAAGACGACATAGTGAAAGTGACTGGGGATAGGTGGGCAGGGTATGCAAAAGATAGAGATAGGTGGAGGAACCTGGGAGAGGCCTATGTCCAATAGAGGACCTGGTTTCCACAAATAAAAATGATAAGAACATTTTTGCATTTTCTTTTTCTTAAATCTTGTAATATTAATGGAATTTGGACTATTAAAAAGCTAGCTAATTCAGTAATGTTATTTAATATTTTCAGTTTAGCAAAGATGTTCAATTTTTTCTACATATTATTCTGTATTATTGTATAGTGTTGGGAACCAATAAAGGCTTTTATTATTTATTTATTTATTATATTAACAAGCAAAGAATGAAGCCCTATTCATCTGTAAATTGAAAGAATATGTCGATCCCACTCATGTGAGGCCCACTCATTGGTTTCGGAACTGTCATTACAGGTTTTCTTGTGATCGTTCCTATTGTCGTTACCAATTTTCTCATCTTCTTCTGTGGAGAATTCGTCCGAAATTCTCCGTCTCCCGCATTACGTGACCAGCAAGCCGAGTTTTTTCCTCGAATGCCGAGAGTTCCACTTGACCTGTCGCCTGCTAGCGTGAGGACATTGTCCATTCAACCAGCAAATGCTTGCAATGTTCTCGTCTTTTCAAAGTGGTTCGAAATTGGCTCAAATATCTTGGAAGAACTGTCATTCTGGAGTCCGCATATTATTGAATACTCAATTATCTAGTTCTGTATCATGAGTAGCGTATATTTTGTCTGAAAAATCTATAGATATAGGTTCTTGTGTGAAGGAAAACCAATTTTCTAATAATTATCATCTTGATTCTGTATTTTTTTTCAAAGGTCATGTAATCGTTGCGGCATGTGTCATAAAATTCTAGAAGTCTCACAGATCAAGAAAAATGCGTACACATCACGCTACATATGAATAGCATTGAGTAATATGTAATAAATGTATAGTCCAGTTCGCGTCCACCTATTCCTTATTCAAGGGGCTTCTAAATGGGACTTCCCTAAGTCCACTGATTTTCAGTTCTGTATGGTTCAAAGTGTCTGTTCAAGTACTGTATTAGTATTTGAATTTTTACTGTCATATAATCTGGTCCTGGAAATACGCGAAGCAAACAATAAATCAACTCAGCTTTCATTGATTAACACATCTTATTACTTAGTTTCGTTTGCAGCTAAAATTGTGTATTAACAGGTTCAATCGCACTTGTGAAAATACTATTCTGTCTGCATTTCATACCTGCTGAATCTTTGTACTGAATAATTGAGGAGAAAATGAAACTCAATTCAATTAGAAAATTATTTTCAGGTGTTCTTCACCATGAAAATATCCATCTATGATCTGATGGTATATCAAGTTTTGAAGGTGAGTTTCATATATGAATTTCGCCCGCAGCACTCTTTTCAAACTCATGATGCACAAAAATAGCACCTGTCTAGATTTCATCTACCTCAGAAAGTCTGTCCCATCAACTCTTATCGTTGTCTTATGTAGCCAATTCAATCTAGAGAATTCCAGGAACATCATTGCGTCAAGTTTTTCTGGTGACAAGATAGTTACCGAGAATAGAAAACTTTCAAAACAAACTTGATTTGTGAAGTTCGTGACATTTTGAGGAAACAGAAAGATGTCTCTTATCTGCTGCCATCTTATTGTTCTGGTGGATTCTGCCTTCTCCCCTCCTCATCACCTGTATGTCTGCAATAATATTATTCTCCAGTTCTTCTTTGTCTATCTGTGTAGTTGTTTTCTCTCCGATATCAAGAGAAAATTGTATCATGAATCAATATTATGTCTGTATTGAATTATCCAGGTGACAACGTTTGGGTTTTTTGTTTCTTCCGTTTTTTCTAGTCATATGATAACTCTTGGATAATATGTCCTTGATATGGGTATACTAGAATTTTATTTCATGAATTATTATCGCTTCGTGTTATAGTATTCATGAGAATACATTGCAGGTTTCTTATTATTTTACTAGCGAAACTTCATTATCTAGTGAACATCTTGTGAACCCTAGGCCGATTTCTTTTAAAAGCTCTGTCGGTTCATTAATAGGAAATCAAAAATACAATCATACTCTTGTCTTAACAGATTTTCAATGAGGTTAACGAACCTTAATTATTGTATTCAATTGTATTATATACATTTCCATTATTTAGCATTATTCTGTTTTGAAAATAATTTGTGAATAAATTGAATGATTCCCAAAAATATCGATCCTCTCTTCAACCTTATCGAATGTTACTTGAATACACGAGGTTACGTATGATATTAATAAACATCATTAATTTATATCAATACTCCCTGATTACTCATCTCCTAACAACCTGCTTCCATCTCACGTGTGTTCCAAACTCATTATTTCCAGGAAATTCGAAATCAACTTCTGTTTGCTCCAGCATGTTAAGGTCCGGCTCCTCATATTACCAAATAATTGACGTTCCTGATCTGAACTGAAGCTTCCTGATCATGTTCATCACAGACTTCTGCCAGTGCTTCATCCGATCCTTAATTTATTTTCTCTTTTGTTTGGTAACTGTAGTCTTCATTCGTATCCACAAATTTTCAGGATTGTATTCATAAAGCGTGTTTTATGAGGGCAATAATAAGATGGAATTCGTGGTGCCATCAACTCTGTATTTTCTTTCAATGGATGAATAAATAATAATCCAGTTCAATATCTACATGACCCAACTTTCATCTCCACTTGAATGATATATTCCAGAATATTATGGCCTACCTGATAACAGAGACCAACCATATATGGTTAGTCTATGCTGATAGTATTATTGTACAACAAGAGGGATGTTTGGATGGGAAGAGGTGACTGTAAGTGTTTTCTAATAATTTTTTCATTATGTGGGTCTTCTAGTTCCAAAACTTTCACTTCTTTCACTCTCCAATTCATCATAGTCTAATAGGTTTCAACCTTGGTTGAAGTACATTGTACAACAATATGCGAACTATAATAAACTAACTATATAATTCCACCTTGGCTCTACAAACTCTTGTAACAACATCTAGCATTCCTCTTTGAAGATAAATGCACTAATAAATCCAGTTGTTGGTCGAAGTTTCGGGAATGCGAGTTGGCTGATGCTTTAGTACATTTTCCGAAAACTGTGGCTTCTCGCATCTTGGACTATGCCGAAGAAACTTGGTCAGAACCAAGTGTGTTTCTAGAAATTATTTAGCAAACAACAGCCTTTTGTGCCATCAATCTAGTCAAACTCAGTTGTGGGCTCTTTGTAGTTTGCTTCTTCTCTTCATCATAGTTTCCGTCTCATCCTCTTCCCAGTAGTCTCGAAGTCTCTTCCTTATAGCGTCACTGGAGGTCCACTTACGAGTTCCCTGGATAAATCGAGTAAGATAGTTCCCTTGCGCCGGCTTGTATCCTTGGCCAAAAGCCAGCGCTTGGGTTTTTGCACAGGTTTAGATCCCTATCTTTCGTCCTAGCAGAATCCAGGAACCCCCCTGCCCTCACCAAAGCCTCTCCCAACTTCGAACTGTAAACTTACTCTTAATAGATGCGACGAAATAAAATTATTACCTTACCGTTTTGTTGGCAGCTGAAGAATAGACTTTAGCTTTCAAGCCTTGAAAAATATTATCTCGGGTTTTTCTCGCCGATACCGAGGAGTGTATTCGGTTAAGAACAGACGTAAATCATCTTGAGGCTTCTGGGAATGTATTGTTTGGGGGTTCTTTTCTCGTGTAGACGCTCTTCTACTGTATTATTTATAAATTAACGTTTCTCTTCTTGAAGCCAGCTCTTGGAGGTTCACAATATCAAGTTTATCACTACAGACGAGAAAGATGTTGTGGGTGGTGAACTAATATTTTAAAAAATAAATGCATCTGTTTTTTCATGAGACGAGTAATGTTAACAATTCTATGTAGATGAACCAAATTGTGTTCAATTCAACTGAGAAAAGAGAATTAAAATTAAAATTTATTCTCAATCCACTGTAAAGAAAATACATAAGCATCAATTTAATGTTGAAATAGAAAATTCAATTGATAAATATTGGTATTATTATACTATCTCGATACATAAATAATCCAAGAGTTTTGAATACAATTGACGATTTCATATTGTATTGGAATAATTTGATGATTTTAATCGAATAATTTTTATTTTAACTTCTGAAGTTGTTTGAATTTGAGAAAAGATCGCATATTACACGAGAGGCCTGTTTTCATTTTTGCTTCCTCACTTATCTGTAGGAAATTCGAAAAACTCCATTGTTGATGAGAAATGTAACTGGTTGTTGCTACTATGTACATCACTGATTCCGGATAAATGAGAGGCACTCTGTGAAAGGGAGAAACCTTTTTTCAGAAGGGCGGATAATCCGGTTTCACACTGATGACTCGACTATTTTCGAGCGCGTTTTTCAGTCAGAATTGAAATTGAACAACACCATAAATCAACCTCAGTTACCATCAAGATTTCAATCCTGTCCCCATCGTAGTTAATTCACGCTCTGGCATTCGTTACTAGAAGCTCACTAACTTGGAGCTATGTGAATGTGTTTTTTCGTGTTGAAGCATGACAGGAAATATTCCGAACGTATTGACTTTCATCAGAGTTCTCCATAAATCATTGAATTCATTGTTCAGAGTTGACTTTCGAGGGAATATAGAACTATCGTATTTGTTGAAAATTTGAAATTCTAATTCTTGCCCAGGCTAAAACTTGAAAACCATGAGCTTGACTTCAGTCAGGAAATCCTCTTATTGATTCCAATATAATGGAAAATTGTTGAATGATAATGTTGAAACATTTCAATGTTATTTTGAAGTAATTTTTCTATCAACATAGAATGTTTTGAGCATTCTAAACTGCTACTCGATATCAACTCGATGTGTTTTAATGAATGTATTAATTGGATTAAAGTACTTTTATCAGAATTTTCGTTATCTTGTTGCTAGACTCTTCTAAGTTTCTTGTGTCTCTAATCAAATGTATTTGTACTGAAAAATATTTTCTAAATTCAATCTACTTATCTAATGAAGTGAGTGTAGCCTATTCATTTCTGGCATTGCTAATCTGCTTGAATCATAGCAATTGGGCTGGATATAAATATTTTATCAACTACAAAAACTAACAATGTATCTCCCAACTGTTATGAAAGTATGATCTATAGCATTTAGCAAGTTATCTTAATATCATAAAATGTGGATAGCCTCTATGATTCCAACGAATCAAAGATTCTTGAGTCAAAACTTTAAACTTGGTTTTGTCTGAACTCTTTCCCAACTCCTTGTGAATCCTGTTTGTGATAGAGTAACGTGTTTTGAGAACGCAACTGATTGTATTTGATGGCTCTATTCACCACATCTCACGCAGAAACTCGGGCTTCAAGACACAAACGATAGAAGAATAACTTTAAGCTATAACTAGTCTGTGACGAGGCTACAAAATTTCCCAGTATTTTCAGAGAACACCCTTTCGCCTTTCGCGAGACGTATTTTGTGAATATAGTGTCGAGAAATATTCTGTGAAAATGTAACGCAAGAGGAAATGCAATAAAAAGCAAGACAAGCAAACAAGAAGTAGGCGATTTGTACCCACTACGAGCGGCAAACTGAAAACTTACCTGGAAATTTATGCAGCTTCACGCACTGCATTGATGGTCTGGTTGGCATTTCACATACATGAAATTTTAAATTTCTGGCTCTTTGTGTTATTCGAGGGATGTAAATCGTGTTGAAATGTCTAGTGTCCATATGTGACAACTGAACTTCATAATTTCAATGTTTTCATGGAAGTTGATAGACTATCTGGTATTGTTTCAGTGAGTCTAGTTATATCCCCCGACTCAGGCAGAAAATATTGCACTTATCATAGTATCTCTAATCCAAAATGCTCTCATTTTGAGAAGATAAGAAAATGTTGTTACCAATAATGCACTTAGAGCTCGTAAATATAACTAGAATAACGTTATAATTAACTTTTGAGCCACAGTACTAAGAAGAATGAAAATTATATAACTTTTCGACTATAAGAAGTTGGTAACGGTACAACCCCAAAAATGGGGTTGTTGGTAAATCAATGGGGTTGCTAAAGTTGGTAAATGGAAACCCCATAATTCAAAGAGATTCCATTGAATCTGTTAGTATCTTGTTGAAAAAATTAGAATTCTATTATATCATTTTTAGAATCCTTTTACTGTTGACAGTTGTGAAGGTGTTTTTTTGCACATTAACTCAACATATCAAATGTTATCTAATGAAATAACCTTGAATTGGACTGTTGACGTGTGAAGTACTCACACACTATATACCGGGTGTCCCACGAAGAGGTTTAAATGTTTGATTTTATATTACGTGCCCATTCATGCACCAAACTTTTTTAAACTTCACACAGTTTACAAAGTAGGTTCTAAAAATATTCTGGAAAAATTTCAGCTCCCTAACATTTGTAGAAACAAAATGGCGGCTTATTGAAAAACGATACTTCGAAAACATTAAAGAAGGTTTCTGGTTTTATGAAATATTTTTATTGTTACATTCTTGGGCAATATGACTTGAATAAAGAAAAACTAGAACATAGCCTAATAAAAAAAACCTTGAAGTCCAAAATTAGTCAAACTGTAACCCATCCACAGCAACACACTGATAACAGCGCTTAACAAATGATTCGTAAGCTCTCACAAAGAAACTCCGCGGTATTCAGAGAAGTTCCTCTTCTATTGATCGTTTTAGTTCCTCATCATTATTGAAGATATAGATATCAACTTGTTTTTTCAAGTAACCCCATAAAAAGAAGTTACAAACAGTTAAATCTTGTGATCAGGGTGGCCAATCTAAAAAATAACTTCCACGACCAATCCAACAGCCATGAAGGTTGTCATTTAGTAGTTGTTTGAAATCAGTGTGTTGCAGTGGAGGGTTACAGTTTGAATTATTTCGGACTTTAATGTTTTTCATTAGGCTATGTCCTAGTTTTTTTCTTATTTAAAAATCATTTTGCCCTAGGATGTAACAATAAAAATATTTCATAAAACCAAAACCACACTTTTTAATGTTTTTAAAGTATCGTCTTTCAATATGCCGCCATTTTGTTTCTAAAAAGGTTAGGAAGCTGAAATTTTCCCAAAATATTTTTAGAACCTACTTTGTAAACTGTGTAAAGTTTGAAAAAGTTCGGTGCATGAATGGGCACGTAATATAAAATCAAACATTTAAACCTCTTCGTGGGACACCCGGTATATATATATGCACTAATATAACGCAACAAATCATGATATTCTTGTATAGTGTACCTTACAAGCCAGCTGTTAATTCGGAGTTATATTATTAATTATATTATTATCAATTGGATAAAATTTTGTCTTCTTTCATACAGATAAAATTCATATATGTCTTCATTATAAACTTGTTTAGGATTGATAGGCATCGATTGATGCTACTTCTGAATTTTCAAAACTATCCTTATCATGTCTTCAATTTATAGTCTGTACTCATCGAAACTGAATTGTTTCAATCGTCCCTCTAAAATTCTCAGTTTTTGCCTTTTGCCTTATAATTTCTCAGTCATTCTACTTGAGTAATGCTGTGTGGAGCAAAACATGAAAAACAAATTAGCAGTGATGTAGTAATCAAAGATCGATAGATTTCGCTCTTCTAACAGAATGAAATGAACGCCACTCGGAGTTATATCATTAGATGATTGGCAGCGGAGTTATTCCAACACGAAGCTTGGAACTAATTAATTTGGATTCTTGCTCACTGGAGAGGCACGTTTTTTTCAACCTGAAGATTCACTTCAAAATTCAGTTCAATCCAACGCCTTCGCTGATATTTCTACTACAATACTTTCAAGTGTAAGTGTAAAATTATAAACTGTGAACTATAATTCTATTATAAATGTGAACTTGTAAGTGTGAAAAGAGTACTTTTTAATGTGGGAATGCATCGATCTCTACTTGAAAAATATTAATTTGCCTGAATCACATCTCCACTCATTAATTTTCATATTCTAGCCAAGACACATAGATTCTCACTGCGTTTCTGAATTAGCAAAGTCTTCGAACTCGTATCTTTTGTACCGTAGTATCGTTTCCAAAAATATTTATATTAGTTTCAGAAAAAGATCATGAGTGCTCCGTTTATACCAGAATTGATGTCATTATTTTTTAGAATAAATTATTCAGCTTTAAAGTAGGTAGCTTGACCTAATGCGGACTTACCTTATGAAACAGAATTGTTGTAGAGCAGACTCTAGTGTGCTTTGACCTTGAACTCGTGACCTAGACCGTTGAACTTGTGACACTTTTTGAAATGGCTGTCAACGTGTGGACTTATTGCCAATCAAATTGCAGTGTAGGATACTAATTGAATTTGTTGGTTCAACTATTCTCATCGAACATTCTAGCCATAAAATTAAGTGAAACGAAAATCCGAAGAAAAGTGTAAGCTATATAATTCCTTCTATCATAAAAAATCACAATAGTTTTTATTATATAACTTAGTCACTGTTTGAAATTGTGATACATTATGGATTGTTGATCTAATTACAGCGTCAGATAATCCTCAAAAGTTGTGCATATCTCATATAATATATAATTAGATATACTTTATAGTCTTTGTTGGGTCATGTGGACCAAATTTTATATTATGCAACAATCAAACTGCACTAATCGAAGTCAAGAGCTGCATCTAAACAAGTTCTATCTTTGAAAAAGTTTTGAAGAACTTCAGTAAGTGATTCAAGTCCAAGTATTTGAAAAGTTTGGAATTTCGCTTCCGCATAATACAAGAGCTCTGTTTCGATGTATTTGGGAATGTTGAATTATGAACAAAGTTTTGAGGTTACTTATTTACGTTCGTGTTCAAGTGTTAGTGATTTAGAGGACTCTGACACTTGTCATCTCTATCTCTTCAAATACAAATGAATTATTGACAAGTAATATAAAATGATAACGCAATTTTTATAGAAAGATTAGACGGTTTATTAAATGGATTTAACCATAGTAATATTCTTAAACATCAAACGTTTTCAACAGTACAATTATTATAGAATAATAAATCAACAAATATACTCTCAAAAAGAAGATTTTTCCAATAAATTTTTTTACAAAAAAGTCCTCTCCAACTTCAAAAATCGGAGATTTTGTAAGCAGTAACTTTTAAAACACAGTGAACATCAAGTGATAAATCTCGAAAAAAATTGCAATAGGTACATTCAAATATATTTCCATGAAAATTTTAAATTTCTCAAATGATATATTATATAATTAGCAACTTTATTTAAATATAGGTAAGAAAAAATATCGATATCATCAATAATTAATGATAGTTGTCACCTTATCATGATATTTTCTTTATAATTCGTATTTATATTGTTCATAATATGTATCTTTATCAATTCGTCTTATTTGTGCATTTGCAAGTGTGTATGTCTCTTATAGAGTCAATTTAAAGCTCGGCTTCAGAATTCTATACAAGTTTATTCCATAACTGTATGACTTTCACAATATTTTATTCCACAATATTATTGATTGCATTATAGTCCCAAAGTTAACTCTGTGATATCCTTGAAACTAATTACAGAAGCTGTTGACTCACTGTATACATCTACTCTAGATGAGAAACAATTCTGACAGAAAAACGCCAATTTTCCATAAGTGACAGTAGATGAAGCTGCTATGATGTTATTAGAAGAAAATTGAATCTTATTTTTTTTCGTACTGTAATTCTCGTTGCTGATATATTCTGTAACCTGAGGCTAGAAAAATGTTTATTGATGAATTCATAGTTTCATAAACACTTGTATAAATTGCAATTGAGTTCTGAATTAACTTTGGTGATAAATTATTGTGGCAGGTGGTTGAAAAATTCAAAAGAGACAACCAAGTATTTGAAAAAAATTTAAATATAACACAGAAAGTCTTTAAACTCGGTTTATTGATTATGAATCATCCTCTTCAATGCTTTTTCCCTAATTTCTGATACTCCTGTATGCGGACATGATTTCTTTAAGAAATTATTTGCATGCAGTATTATGTCTTATTCAACTGCAACAGTTCTAAGATTTCCAAAATTTATAAGGATTATGGAAATATACCATACTTAAATTATCTATTTTTGGTCAACTATAAATAAAAATATTCTTCTACTTGACTAGATATTACTGGAAATTCAGGTTCCAGTTGAAATCCAGTTTATCTTTGAATCTTGAATATTAATTTTCGTCTTATTCTTATTCGATATAATCATATAATCGTAAATCCGATCCAAGACGTCTTACCTACGAGTCGTATTTATTCGTTGTACCTAGGACTTGTCAAGTCCAAAATTGACATCAGCATGAATTCAGCTTTTTTAAACTCAGTATCGTTCTTAAAGTTTGGTCAATTCTTAGATTTCCTGGATTACTCTGTCAAGTTCCAAATCAAGATGTATATTACTTCTGCCTTTTCAACTCAATTTCACACATAGACATGAGTCAAGTAATGAGTTCAAAAACCTCACATCCAAAACCTGGTCTAGTCTTAAATTTTTTGGAATGTCAAATTTAACAAGTTCTGGATACAGATCTGCATGACTGTGGCCTTCTTCATCTCAATCTCCTATCAACTCAATTTCAGAACATGGCATAGTCTAGGATGTTTTGGAATGTCATGCTTAATAGACCTGAATTCGGATGTGCATGACTCTGAGCTCAATCCTAGAATCTTGTCTAGTTTTGTTCTGAATAGTCCTGAATTCAGATGTGCATTACACCTGTCTTCAATCACCTATCCGCGAGATCATTCTGTAGGGGACGCGCACCAAAGTGCATGCAGAAATAGTGCGAATGATGAGCTTCAATCGGTGTCTTCTGATTGTGGTCAGACTCAGCAGGCATCCTACAGTGAGGTGTCATCTCCCTTGGATCGTTTGATTATTTTGCAGGATAGCTGTCGCCGTGAGTGTGGTCCGAGGCTGTTGGATGAGTCGAACAGGGCTGTTCCGTTAATGCCAGCCGTCTCTTCGTTGAGGCTGTTGACGACCGTTCTGCGGCTGCAGCCGCGACTGTAGCGCGTCTCGTGCAGCTCCAGCAGCGAGTTTAGTCGCTCGGGCGGGAGACAGTCGCGACAGCAGAACAGCAGGCATTGGTTGCACATCAGGTTCAGCGCTCTCTGTTAACACACAAGGAAAATAATTCATTACTTCTAAATTACGCTATATGCTGAAGATGGGGGTCAGCGCCTTGAAACGCATCCGACAATCATAACTGTTTTATTCATAACAATCTCAACTTATTTACTTATTTATTCATTCACAATACTTATGTAAATGTGAGCAGTTGAAACATGAAATAAATGAAAAATGAAATAATGAACGTTATTCCTCTTAACAAATCATACATTTTCAGCTTGAATTATTCTCTACTTATTTATATCCACTCTCTTTGACGAGCTGAAAGTTAATATTAATTATTCACTCCAAACATGTTTTTGTACGATGTCTAATCAGACTGCTATGTCGAACAAAATGCTTGAAGAGAATTTATTTCTATAGATGGAAAAGGCAAACTTCATCTCTTTTGGTACTATTCAATGGGGAAGGCTTGTGGAAGAAGATTAATTACTACTTTCATAGGTTCAATTAGATGAAATAAGTTTTTCAGAACATGCACACATTTTTAAAACAATATTGTACTATAATACTTTTTTTACTTTTTACTATCACAAGTTTGTCAGTGTACTGCAATTTTTTCATAAATTTTTTTTTGTTTTAGTATTTTTTTCTGGGAAAATAAATCATTTTTTTATTTAGCAGGAGAAACAATTATTTAGAGGTAAAGATTCAGGAACACGTTGGAAAAACGTTTAATCAGTTAAATTAGGCAAGGGCATTGATTGAAAGAACGTTCTAAAACCTTGAGATAAAGTATAATTTTCAGCGATAAAAATAGCTATTTATTGCAATTGCCTTTATAATAATAATTATTATGTGCTCGACCACCTATTTTTCCAGTAAGTGTGTGGTTGACTAGACATTGGAAAGGCAATATTTTCCTTTATCCTTTATATTATCGAATATAACTCACAACTAGTGACCACCACATCACAAGCAGGGGACTGAAAGAAGAGTATGTTCCTCAAGAATTGAGAAATTCTCATTTCCTGCACCAAATAATGTACAATAAGTTTTGAGTCAAATAACTAAAAAAAAATGCATCCCACTGGGATACCGGGAAAGTGTTTGTAAATGAGCTTCAATTACAGCCCTCAACATTCAAAATAGATAATCAAATTTCTCAAACATCAAGTTGTGAAATATTACAATAAAACTATTTATCGATTTTCGTTAGCAAATTTATTGGTATAATTAACTAATTATCAATTAAGTAACTGATAACTTAAGTATAATCAACTTAATGAACTAATCAAGCTATAATATGTTTTTTATTCATGTCTCATTACCAATCTTCCCATCACCCACGCATAAACCTAGGGCTTATGCGGAAGCATCACCCTAAAATAAAAATACGTTCACCACAACTGATGACAATAATTTAATATATCATATTTCTGTTCAATTTACGTTTTGGGTTCCAGTCAGTAACACTGAATCAACCTCACATAGAGCTTTGAAAGAAAACTACGGATTGAAGAAAGAAATCGTCGGGTGATTTAATAACAGTTCCAACAGCAAATCCCCAATAAATAAAATCGCATGTAACAACTGCTTGCCCAGCTGAGCTGGAAACTTTTTCCTTCTTTTTCCACTAGAATTCTTGATATATGTGGAGGTGGAATACTCGTGGAATTCTAACTCTTTCAAAACCTAATAAGATTAATATACTTCACTTATCTTGGGCTCTCCGGTTTTTTTCTTATTTTCAGCAAATCAATTACATTTTATTTATATTCTAGGAGTTGAACGTACTATAAATTTCTTTTTTTTCTCAAGTACTATTCATATTTTAGGGTTACAAATTAAGGACTGCAATATTTTTAAGTAGGGTACAACAATCAAATACTTATAACTGCATGTTCACCTTTTCTAGACTCTGGTCTAATTTCAAGCAAATCAAAAGAGTTTATCTTTTGGGAGTTCTTGAAAATGTCTCCTTCTCAATTATCACTAGTATAGCAAAATCCAATTCAACTTGTCAGAAATCAGCTGTTTCAAAGAGCAATATCACAATACTTAACCTACAAATGCTGAATCTCGCAGATTATTGAAAAGGTCTTTTAAAAATTTATTCTTTGAAAGGTCTTCTTCAAAAAGGTCTTTTAAAGACTTTAAAGGTCTTTAAGACTTTTAAGCTTTTTGATTATTGTGTCAAAGTCACTGTTTAATTATTACCAAAACAGCTGACTTATGTCAAGTTAAATGAATCCTGCTATAGTTCTGTGAACAGTAGACCTTACGAAAAAGCCATGCTAGCTGAAATCAGCTGTCAATGCGTTTACCCGTAAATCAGCGGTTTTCTTGTCCATGTGTACAGAATTGGCCCTGTCAACTGTATCGTTGACAGAGATGTTGTCAGGCGCCCCCCAAAATACGATATGTACAAGTAATTTAATCGTACATCTAATTTAATTTTTACATTTTTATTTACTTATATATTCTATATTATTAATTTTTTTTAATTTTCATTTCTTTTTTATAATTTATTTTTTAGTTATTTATTTTTTAAAGATACGCGACGTTCCGTTGCCGCCGCGGCGCCCTCTGACTGCAGCGAAAAAATCTTATTCTGACCCAGCTGATGATCATTCCATAATATGACGATGTTTATATTCTGACCCCGCGAACTCAAACCAATTATTATTATTAAGTTTATGGCTTTTTTGGCGGAGAGACCCTTTCGGGTGTTCCACCTTGCCGAATTATCCAGTTTTCCCTAATGGAAAATATGGAAAACATTATAGGTTAAGTCCAACACTGAATTTTCAACTTGAAAGTCCCGAAAAATCTTCAAAATAAAATTTTTTAAATTCATAGATTAACAGCACTAATACGATACTCACGAAAGCACATTTCAAATTAAATATTGAATTATACATTCCATCATCATATTTTATAAAAATGTTTCTTCAAACAGATCACTGTTAATAATCATCTGTTAATAATCATTTTTGAAAAATCATCTGTTAACGCACGCATGCTCGTGCAACTTTCAACTTATAGTCTTTATCTCATCATAATAAGATTACATGGGATCCTTTGTGGTCCTCCATGCTCGTGCAACTTTCAACTTCCACTTTCAACTTATAGTCATTTATTCAATTCAAAATAAATCCTATCACGTGTTCCATATAGCTATTGTATATTCCATACAGCCATTCATATATAGCTATATTCCATACAGCCATTCTCTTTCCCTTCTATTTCGTCCTCAAAATGCAAAATTAAAAAAAAACCTTACATATACATCGTCGCGCAGTCTCGAAATGAACATTCCTGCCAAATCTTATTGAAATCTGTCAATGCGTTTAGCCGTAAATGCATTACAAACAAACAAACAAACGAACAAACGAACAAACAGACGAAAGCCGATCGACTTGAAACTAGACTTCACTTGGTAGATGACTGAGCTTCGCTCAGTCATCTCTCTTCGTTCGGTCAATAAATATTCTAGGACTCGAAATCATTATTCGAGGATTACTATTTTTATTATAAAAAGTGCAATAATTTCTGAGAATTTCTAACTACAAGTTGATCTTTGTGTACCATTGGTACACTTATACGGATAGATTTATTTTTTCAAAAAAAATTTCTTCTCAAAAGTACAAAGTGAGTCAAAGACGCTACACGGTTAAACCTCGCGAGTTTGAATATTGGAATTCTATTCCCATTCTTGATTACTTATCAATCTTATCATCATAATACTCTGTATCACTTGTACTGAATCACTTGTTTGATAATTCATAGAAAAATTTCCAATCCCAATTTTCCTTTAACTTGCATTATTCATTCTTTCCACATTTGAATTACTCACTACTCCGTTATTTAAACGATTGAATGACTACAAAAAGGAATCAGCTCCATGAACTACAGGAATTCTGTCCAGGATGATCTTATTTATGAAAAGATCGTTCACGTAGTGTTCGTAGTGTTCACGTATCTTTGTAGTGTTCTTTTTGAAGGCTTGTGCCTTGTCGTTAATCATTTTCCCCATTAGCATTGTTCTTCTGTTGATGACACCGCGGAAGCTGAATGCTGCTGATGTGGAAGTGGGATTCCCTGTTCTTTGCTGTCTCACGCAATCGATTAGGCATCAATTTTTCCGCCCATTCTTGGCAGTACACTACTCCATCATTCCCAATCTTCTTCTACCAGAAAAATACCTCATAAATCGCGCCTGCCCTAGATATTTTCGACCCATCCTAGTCTAATGTTGGGCTGCATCAAAATTTTGAAACTTATGCACGTTAGTTACATCAGTGGATATACACAGATATACAAAATGTGTTTGTATAGTGCAATCCACGGTTATCGATACTTTCGTCACTTATGCTGGGTTGCACCGAGCGAGATAAATTCAATCCAGGATCAGAACAATAATAAATAGATATTTAGAATAGTTGATCCCGGTTTGTGAAATCTCCGCATTGATAAACAATCATTACAATAGAATGTATTGTAGAAAATGCATTGATTACTTTGTGTATCATGCTCAAATGAGTCCTTGACTTGTGCATGAGTATAATGAGAGTGGAATATTAGAAAATGTGGGTTCTAAACCACCAGGAAGTAATTTTGAAAGGACATAACTGATAGTTATCCTAGCCAACCTATACTCGTTCTATTTTTATTGATTACATTGTAATGTTGCCTAATCGGTGATTTTGTTTGAACTTTGAAATTTGACAGTCGAAAATAAATAAGCATATAAACAATATTCACATAGATCCTCAAAATAATGTTTCCATAGTAAAAAATATGTTCTGTTGTTAAATTTATAATAGTGTTTCGTAAAAGCTAAAATACAGTATAATATATTCTTCTGATGAGTTAATTTTCGCGTTTCTGTAAACCAAACTTTAGAAGTACTCGTCTATGGAGATATAAAGCCTCAATTAGCCTAAATGCTTCGCTCCATAAACGTGAAGTATTGAAATGCTCATGTTTTCACTCCAATATTAATAAATAAAATTACATTGACACTTTGCACAGATCCAATTCGTATGGTTGAATAAAGCCCTATTTGAGGTTGCCACTTGGAAGTAATTGAATAAATCTTCACCATCAAAAATACAATTGTAGTGATTTCATCAAATATGCGTTCCATTGATTGCTTTGAGCTGTAACCTCATAATATTTTCTTATCCTTCCCTCTTTCATATACTTATATTGATTGAAGCGGATAAACCTTACCAAAATGTATGCGGGAAGCTCGAATATAACTTGACCTGTCGATTTAAAAGGGTTCTATTTTCCCCTCTCTTTTCTAAAATGTTATTCCGCAAGAACTTGGCCCCATTCTGCACTTTTTGAATCATGCAATACTTATATTATTTATCATCGGATATCTAGCACAGTTCGCTCCCCATTGAAAACATCGGTGTGAGATTTATTTTTGCAGTAACTTTTTTCCCCCAGATTGCGATATTAGAAACGGGCGAGATCGTTATAACTTTGAAAGTTGAATGCAACGTGTTCTGAGTCCACACTATATTATTGAGACATGTTCCCTGCACCCATTGCCTCTTTTTCTATATATTTTCTAGCCTTGGTGAAGTTTTTCTCATTTATTTTATCCCATTATTTATCGCAGTGTTCACCTGTAGCATCATTATTCTCATTAAAAGCAGTCCCGTGTGTCAAGGTTAAGAACGTCCTTTCGTGCTTTCAAACAAGAGTTTATACCTCAATGATTTTTTCTCAACGATTTTTAATGTATTATAGATGGCGCTGAATCCGAATCCGAAATCCTCATTTTGTTTCTAGGAATCGTTTAATTTTTCGTCGATATTTTCTGTAATTCTGTAATTTCAACGAAAAACAAGAAATAAAAAAAGGATTCAATGAGACAATGGAAAACGGAAATGATGTAGACCTGTCGCATTATACAATTTTACCTAAAGCTTTCTATACAATCCTCCAACTATACAGCTCTACACTAAAAAACCCCAAATTTATAATTCTTATTATTCATAGATTGTTCTTCTTTCTTGATCTTCGTTTAATCTTTAGTTGAAGCTAGAAATGTGCTATGAGGGGAAAAACTTTATCTGATTGATGAGTTAAATGTTATTTTCTGAATACGAAAGAATGACATTCTTATGAAAATTTCCATGATTCATGTAAAACAAGTACAGGAATCGACTAAAATTGCGGTCGGATCTCAGAGTTAAAGTGTCAAGTTCGAAGCCAAACATTTGGCTCAAGGTCAGATTTAACTCATCCCATTAAGAACTGAAAATACTCGTAACAACTGATGGACACACTCAGTTTTTCATAGAATAAATTATTACTTTCATCATATTATTGCTTAGTAAATTGTTTAAATGATTAAAACCAAAACAATTGAAAATAAAAATCTTGATAAATTGTATCTTTCCACCTACTTGGTACTGTGATAATATTATTACAAGTTACATTTCACAGTGTCATTTCACACTTGTTTAGCAGCTAATCTATTTATAATTGAGTGGGGGAGGGTGTTAATGAAAATATTTTTTGATAATATTAATTGAACGGAATTCCTAATTAATGCCAAAATATTTTTATTATTTTGGGTGTAGTAGCAAGGGTCTTTGGAGAAAATTTGTTTGGAATCCCTGCCCTAGTTATTAACTAGCTCAACTGGTTACACAGTCTACTCCTGAATATGTTCAACCGGTTGCCGACTTTACTCCTGAATATGTTCAACTGGTTGCTGAGTGTACTCCTGAATATGTTCAACCGGTTGCCGATTTCGCTCCTGAATATGTTCAACCGGTTGCCGATTCTGCTCCTGAATATGTTCAACCGGTTGCCGAGCTTACTCCTGAATATGTTCAACCGGTTGCCGATTCTTCTCGTGAATATTTTCAACCGGTTACAGAGTTTACTCCTGAAGATGTTCGTTCTGTTCCATCATTTACACAGAACTAGAATAATGAAAGTAGGCTGAGATAAAATTTCCAACATTGGAATTTTTTGGTTGCATTGGTTGCATGAAGGTCTGTATGTCAAATTCTGCATTGTATTTCTGTAAGCTTGTATTCTGGACACATCCAATATGATCATTCCTTTATAAATTTATCTTAATTATTCGGCTGCACTCCAATAATGAACACTTATTTAACTATCTTATATTAAACAGTAGTTTTTGATATGACTGTAGTAGATGAGTTGCATTAACAGTATGATACATTAAATATATGATACAGTAAGTTGCATTATTAGATATTATGATACATTAACCGTAGATATGATACAGTAAGTTAAATTATTAGATATGATACATTAAGGGCCGGTTCATGAGCTCGGGATTTAGCTAAATCGTAGACTAAAACGGGTGGCCACCGTGGTAGCATCGACAAACGTTAGCCTCGATACGATGTACTAAGGGCTCTCTATGCTGCTAACCCACTAACCTGTCGAGACAAACTTTTGTTGATGCTACGGTAGCCACCCGTTTTAGTCTAGGACTTGGCTAAATCCCGAGTTCATGAACCGGCCCTAACAGTAGATGAGATGCAGCTCATGGATAGGAACACATCTAAAGCTCTATGTTCACTTATCTCCATCATAATCCTTCCCATTACCCATGAACAAGCTAAGAGTTTATATTGTCATCACAACAGCAAACAAAAATACTGCACTATGGGTAGCCGCCTTTGAATACTAATTTTTTAAAGAAGTTTTTACAAATTTTATAAATTGTAATGTTAATTATGTTTGGCAACAAAATGATTTGATTTTCATAATTATTCCTACCTTGATCTCCTTCATTCTAGCAGCATAGATACAGGAATTGATGGCTGTCTTGAGTATGAGCAGTGTGTTGATGAGGAAGTTGATGATCAGATTTGTTTTCTGCGAGACGAACGTCTGTCGACAGAACAGACACTGTTTCTCGTCGCAGACGATGGCGAAGTAGATTAACGCCGGAAGCCAGCCAATGACCAGCGATCCAACGATCAAAATCGTGGTGAAAATCGCTTTGTGCGTTTTTTCACGCTTCTTTTCGCAGTGCGCTCGCCGCTGTGACCTGCGCATTGCGTATGACCCTGGCGTGCATGACGTCACTGTTACGCAGCCTGGTTTTGATTCCGACTTTAAGCGCTGTGGACAAATAAAAAATTGTACTATAATATCAAATGGAATAGTTCATACTACATAAAGTTAGGTGACTGCCCAGTACCATTTAGAAAACATTCAATTCGCCTAAACAGTCTTTGGCTCTATCAACATATTGACAGTCTTCCTTCTCATTCCTCGAAAAATGGCATTGAGAATTTCTATGCTCCATATTAAGCATTTATATGCACCAATTCTGCTGAAATTGCGAATTAAATGTGGATATTTTTGAAATGATATTGAGTTCATAAATCTGGTTGGTAGAGTCATCCCACTTAATCGGTACTCTTTTCTTTAATATTGGTTATCTATAATCCATTACAAAATCAATGCAGAAGATATTCTCTCTGCAGAAAATATCTGTAATTCTATTATTTGAAAATTTCTACATTTCTTCACAAGACCAGTAAATAATAATAATTCCGTGTAACCTGGCTGGCTCAGGTCTGGTGTCAGAGTTTTCAGGTCACTCCTGATCAGTTCAGGGTCTCTGACGTGACTTAACGACTGTTTTCTAGGCAGCCACGGTCTGACCTGGGTTTGAACCCGGGACCTCTAGGTTACAAGACCAGTGAAATATTATCTTCTATTCATAATCCAGTAGATATACACTTTTTACCTGGAAAATATTCCGAAGTCTATGGAATTTTTACATGGTGTCTGGGGGTACTCTGGGATGTATATCCTGAGTTTTCTCCAGTACTTGTAACTTCGAGGGCCAAAAACTTCAAAATTTTCATGTATTTCTATGTTTTTCATGTATATCTTGTGAATTAAGCATATTTTGTGTACCATTGTGCATTACAAAGTTGTAGAGCATAAAATTTGCTAAATTTTGGTTGGTGAAACAATTTTGTAGACTCAATATCAACTAGAATACAGCCCACCAAAGTTTGAATTTTTATTAAAAATGTAAACAAATTATTAAAAACTGAAGTTTTCGGCCCTGTAACTATTTTTATTACTATCATATTTGTCACGTAGTTATTTTAATAACTCATCAACAACAATATCTTGGAATATCTATCAACGAACCTCCCCCCCTTTTCAATTCTTGGTTAGTAATTTTCATCTTTTGAGAATAAGATTCGGATATTGAGCATACAGGACTGGTGAAAAAATGATGGAAATGGCTTAATATTTATTAAACAAAGGTAATTTGACGGTAGGTGACATTGGAGATCGTAAAATTGAAAATACTACTTTACTGTGACTTCAAAGTCTGGTCCGCCATCTTGAATCCGCCATATTGATTCTAACTTCATTTTATTAAATGGGAAGGTGGTCATGTTATACATGATTTCGATACAGAATTTCAAGAGAAAATTAATGGCGAAAACTGCACTATCGATATGTGGAGCCGTTTTAAGATATTTCAATTATTAATCAGACATATTAAATCGACATCACTTACTATCTAAAAAACGGGTGAAAAAATTCAAACTTTGGTGGGCTGTATTCCAGTTGATATTGAGTCTACAAAATTGTTTCACCAACCAAAAGTTAGCAAATTTTATGCTCTACAACTTTGTAATGCACACAGGTACACAAAATATGCTTAATTTACAAGCTATACACGAAACACATAGAAAATACCGAAAATTTTGAAGTTTTTGGCCCCTCCTGAAGTTAGCACAGGGTACTGGAGGGGGAAAACTCAGGATATACATCCCAGAGTACCCCCAGACACCATGTTAAAATTTCATAGACTTCGGAATATTTTCCAGCAAACCCACTTTTTTTCATTATATCGACTGGACTATCAGTCGTCGTTTCATTCCTTAAAGCTAATAAGACTCCACTTTTTCGAAGCATGAGACAAATCTTATCAGGAGAGAATATCGAAGAGGTTTTTCTTCTCCTCCAAAAAGTAAAGCCCCGCTATTTTCAGTATCACCAATTACAGTTTGGCTCAAAGGTGAATTTCGTTCTAGTACAGTATCTCTGTTATTTTTATGTGCTCTAGTCCTTTTGCTATTTACAGGAGAACTCTGTGGTTCCCTTTTTACAGATATGGAAATGCTACGAAATGGAACCTCAAAGTCCCTCGGAATCAAAAGCTTTGTGCATGACATTACGTCTTCGTTATGTTTCTTGCCGACCTCTTTGTATTCAGCTATTATAATTCAGGGCTATATTAGAAATGTCACGGTTATTCGGGAGTTTTGTCCTTCTGCAATTCCAGCGCTCTCTTCACTTGTTCTATGTTCACTAGTAGAGAGTAAATTCAACCATGTCTTGAAAGCTTTGTTTGTTTTTGTGGTTCATGTTGGATTCGAACTGACGTTATTATCATCTACAGAGTATTAACTCGAAAATGAGATGAAAGTGAACATATATTTTGGCGTTACTCACCTTGATTTTCTGTCCCCCTTGGATTGAAGCTCTTTTTGATCGCTCGTACTGGTGTTTCCTCACTATCGGGTAAATCAAACTGTAGATCACGACAATTAATCCTATACAGCATAGAATTATAATGCTAAACCAGTTTCGGAAAGATCTCTTCATCAGGAACCTGAAAAATATCATGAAACATACAATTAGTATTTTTTATCCTGGTAAAATTGATGCGAAGATTCAGTACACTTTTAAACCATCATAACCGTGGTTTATATAACTTCATTTATATAATGGAATGGAAATGAAATCGATGAAAATCTCTTACATTTAATTTATATGGGGCCTACCGTTAATCACGAGTTAGAATTATACAATACAAATCAGTAATTTTTCTTGGAAGAGAGATGTGAGAATTTCAGAGGTTTATGAGAATATATTGAAGCTAGAACTTAAATGGAGAATGTTTTCGAGCGGCCATGCATCCTGTCTTACTGAATAGAAGCTTCTCATTGGACAATCCATGCAACGTTGGAGACACGTGATTGGTCGAGGCAAGACACGTCCATTTGATTATGTAATTCATCAAGCATAAATAAGAACCAATATACAAATGTTTTTTGATTGCTTGTTATTATTTTATCATGACTTATTATTTTTATTCATTTATTTATTGTTACAAGAATATACATTTCAAATAAAATAACAAACATTTTTTTTTACTCGCATGGGCAGAATGCCAGTGTGCAGAAAATGTGACTGATTTGAATTTTGTTAGTAAATATTCATTTTTATTGTAATGTTGATTTGTACTCAGTAAATATTTTTCTTGGAGTTCGCTTTCACTCATTTGCCAGCCATATCTGTTCCTTTCACTCATTTTCCAGCCGTACTTTGTTCCTTTGAAGACTAGACTCGCTGTGTGAACACTCTTCTATGTAATTAGAGCCACTTTGACTCTTTGAAAAGAGCGTACACACAGCTGTGTTAACAACTTGTTGATTCATGTTTTGTCCTGACGGTGAGCTACTAATGAGAGAAGTTGAGGTTGTTTCGGAATTAGTGAGGATGCGAATTTGAGTATTCATATTCAATCGACAAAAGATGAGTTGAAAAAAACAAAAGATAGCTCGACAAAATCGACTTCAAGCTATTAATGTTATTTGAAAGATCAAGGGTCGTTTTCCCCAACGCTGCTTAAGTAATAACAGCTAACGCTCAATTTTTTCCTATACTTTTCCTATTCTCCGAAAAGGCTTTAGCCAGATGTATCGCTTAAAAGCAGCGTTGGGGAACGCGGCCCTAAAAGACTTCAAAAGGTGCAAGTTTTTTTAAATTCAACCAAATTGAACTGTGATTGATTTTTTTGTGAAAATTCATTTCATTGGCCAATTGAAATGTTGGTCTCACCTCTTTACACCACTACAATAATCTATGATATCTAATAACTGCATTTTTCATTCCTATGCAAGTCAATACTTATTCCTATCAGTTCGTTGAGATCAGTTTTTTATCAAATTTTAAAACCCTTCTCTCCCATGAAATTACTCGAACAAGTTCCTCCTCACTAATGATGGTCCACTTTTAATTTCCAGTTGACAGTTTGCAATCTCATTCTAAAAAAGGAGTCAGCTCGTCGAAGTGGTTGTTTATTTCTCGTTAAACTTTCAAACATGACAACATCAGAACGGGGAACAAATCAATCGCACTAACCGCTCATTGTGATTGCTATAGTTTGTGAAATGAGTTTACTTTGAACCGCAGCACTCACTCAATATAGAGTAGTTTGCATGTGTCTCCGACATTGTGTGGCCTACTAGTTGTCTGCCAAAGTGTACTGAAACCCATTACAGCAATTTGCATCCAATTTACATAGATTGAAAAATAATTCTCACTCTGACATCGTGATAAGTTTCGACGTGTGAGTTCCTTTCAACATCATCATCATCATCATCATAATCATCCCGATTGATTGGAAGTCGACGCTACTGTTTTCAAACTTGTAATAGACTAGGACACGTTCGGCTAACAATATTTTATCGAAAAGTAAACATTTCTCCAAACGCGACATTCAACTAATCACTAGAGACGCAGTTACTCTATAAGCCTACAATACGGATCAACATATATGGTCATGTTGACAGTGAAAACAGGACAATTGTTATTGAATAACAAACCTGTATCCGAATTGGTTCACACCACTTTAATATTGCATGGCACAGACGCAAGGTGAAATTGATATATTCCTTTCAAATATCATATACTGCTTCATACATTGATTCACAATACAGTGGAAACGAGTTTACGTAGCTCAAGGTATCACGTTATTTCGAGGTGTTCGTAAAAACGGGTTAGCAAGTTTGTTTATTCCAAGGGGAGGGGATTTAAAATAAATACGTTGAATCGGTATATTCAAGGTTCGTTAAATCAAGGTTCGTAAAACCGAGGTTCCACTGTATTGATTGTAATTTATTTGGATTCAATAAAAGTATTCAGGAAGTAGCTTGAAGTAAAAGTAGGTTGACATAGCCGCATCGATCTCTAATACAACATTAGATCGATGCGTAACCGTGGTCATACAGGCTATCACAATAGTTTGAATTGTACTATTATCATAAATTTACTCCTTCGATTATTCCCAAGTACCTACAATTCCGTAGTTTTAGATTCAATAATATAGAAAACTGTTTAGTGATTTATGGAATCCTAATGTGAAGTCTCTTCGAGGATTAGAACCAACAGTCATTGAGAAACTTTTCTCAACAACAGTCTTGTAGAAATAATGGTCCCATCTGCCTCTTATCTGGCTGAACTTTTCAGAAAACAACTTTCATTTCCGTGCCTATTTTCAGACCCAAGAATTATTTCTTGGGCTGTTCAAATTTGGAACAGTCTGGAATGGGGTCAACTTGCAATGAATAACATGATGATTGCTATCTGAGAGGGAGTGATGTAGTGGGAGGAGGAGGACAGAGAGCGAGTGAGTCAGAGAGAGAGGGGAAAAAAGAAATAAGAGAGGCCTAACTTTCACCTGTACCGAGATTGAATTATGAATTTCATCCATTATTGTTGTTGAATATTGTCTACGCAATCTTTTTTCCAAGCAACGGGAAATCTGGGAAATCTCAACTGTGCCAACTCAACTCGACTTCTCACAAATTATCTAATTAACTGAAGGGAAAACTAAGTTTTGCGTAAATCTTATTTCTGTATCCTTGAAGTTGAAAATAAGTAGAACAAGAAATTGGTGAGAGGAAACAGGAATGGGAGGACACAAAAATTTGTGTCCAAAGTAACTTTCTTCAACAAAAGTTTTTTAACTTGAATATTTCTCAAGGAAAGACATTGAAACACGTTTACAATAATCTTGCTAATTGAGAGATATTGTATGATTTCAGTCTGTTACGCTTTTAGTGGATTAGGCTAGGCGTACACCGGTTAGTCAAGACAAGACAAGACGAGATTTGTCACGTTTAGTCACAGTACTTCACATAGTTGCTTATGAAGCAACACACACCGATTAGTCATTGCTTCAGTGTGTGCTGCTTCATAACAGACTCATGCCCAGAGACAATCTTTCACGGGACTGGTGTTTTTCATTGGCATTCCGTTATCAAACAAACCCTAGTTTGTTTCGGAAGCATATCAAAATTTTTTAACCTTGTATGCTCCACAGTATTTTACCATAGACTTCTACATGTTTTTCTCCAATATCGGACAATTGAAAAATTTAGCGTTTGATGTGGTTCTTATCAATTCTCTAATAAATTTTGGTTCCCTAACAAATAGTTCTGGGAATATTTGTGGCTTAACAATAGTTCTGAAAAATGTTCCTTCCATATCAAATGTTGATATTTCTTTGTTTAGTGGTGAAGGTGATATTCTGGTAGCATCCACATTGAATAAAAATACACGAAGTTGTCATTAACCACACATTTAGGGTTATGACAACTTCGAGTCTTTTTATTGAAATTGTAATAAAAATATTTCCATAAAAAAATCTATTTTGACTCCATTTCTGGCAAAATAACTTATTCAAAGGTTGGTTGTGGTTGATGTGGTTTCGGGAAATGGTATTGGACCGGAAATCCAATATTAATAAACAAGCATTGCGGTACAACTCCCCCGACGGCCGACTGCAGTTCTGTCGCAAAAATACTTTCACAAGTTTAAATTTATCATATCTGAGACTCGTCTCAAATCGGTGCAGTAGACTTGTATTCCAAATTAAGCAAAATTTCAGATGCTTATCAAATCATTAATGCTTTCCGTCCTTCATGAGTTAACGCTTGCGAGTATTGAATTTCGTTATGGAGCGATGATTGAGAAAAGTTGGATCTTCCCCACTGTTGTACATAGTACACATAACAGTACTATGTTGACGTAGATTACTGATCTATCATACTAAAAAAAACTTTGGCGCATTCCTTTCTACTGTTCTTCCACCACTGCGAGGTTTGATGTGAAATATAGAGTAAAACTCACACTGGTACAAGTCTGTTGGAATGAAACTATATTCCCAAACGATACAGTATCAAGCAAGCAACCGGCGCTTTGCGCTGCACGGGATAAACTCGTATAGATCTAAATTAAAAGGGAATAAGTCAAAAATACACTTATTACCTTTCACCCTCACAAAGTTATCTACTTAATACTTATTACAATATTCACATGTAGGAGTATGGACTTCCCTTATACCCGAAGATAAAGCTGTCGAAGAAGTTGATTTTCAATAATAAAAAAAATCGGAAAAATTGACTTATTCCCTTTTACCCGGAGACCGTCATAATAATTGTACAAATGATACAATGACACAAAAATAACAATGATAGAACTAATAATATGGAGTTGGAGAGTGTCCTAAATGCCTACTCACTGATTGTTGCAGTCTTTCTTGTTGCCCATGATGTAGAAGATGACGCAGAACACACAGGGCGGCACGGTCCAGATGATGATGCAGGTCAGCCAGATGATGCGTCCTGTGAGGCGTCGCTTGAGACAGAGCGGCTGTCGCGCGCCCAAGTAATGATAGCCTGCCAAAACCAGAATGTGACAGATGGTGGTGACAAGGCCTCCCAGCCGCAGACCCTCCAGATAGAGCAGCACACATGTCTTGGCATGCTGGTGATTGGCCAGATGAATCTGCAGGCCCAGTTTAGGCAGGAAACTGTTGATCAGCAGTGCTAGGCCGAGCAGAATCAGCGAGTAACAATCGGCCATTGACATGCTCAAACTCAGCAACAGGACGCCCTGCAAACACAGATTGCTATTGGAATTCGCATATAATCAAATTCAAAACTTTATTCACAAATAATGCAGAAAACTTTGGTTGAAAACTTTCCAAAAAATGTGATTTTTTCCCCCACATAGTCGAGTCTGTGGGTCTGTGTATGTATGGGTCTATCTGTCTATCATTTCAAATATTGGACTTCAATAGTTGAAGAAGCAAAATTAGCAAAACAACACTGATAATCAAAGGAGAAACCATCAATAAAAGCTATGTAAGTAGAGTATATATGGGTCTCTGTGTTTATATGGGTCTATCATTACAAATATGGTTCTTAAATAGTTAAAGAAGCAACAAGTAGCAAAACTTGGAGAAACTAAGCTCTCTAGACTTGTCTAAACTAAACTCTCTAAACCAAGTCTCTAAACTTGGAGAAACTAATCAAAGGAGAAACCAAAAATGAAGCTATGTGAGTCAGAGTAGCGAGAAAGGAGTGGAATAGCTAGGAGGGATGAATAAAACTACAGGCACTAAGGGGTTCTAGAAGAACAATATGAAAAATGCGATACCGACTCACACGGTTGGAAAAGGAGGAATGAACAGGAAAGGAGCAAAGAAGACATGAATCAACAGAGATTAAGGATCAGTCAGAGTATGAAAAATGCAGATAGGAAGGATAGGAGACCAAGCAAAACTGATACAACATGAAGACTTCTACTAGGTTTCATACTTCTAGGTTTTGTAAGGAATTATACTGAGTTTTCTGGAACTCACTTGAAGAAATCGGGAAAATAGCAAGAATGCAGTCGGTATACGGTACCATATACGGTACTCATTATACAGAAATGAACTTTACATAATTCTTCATAGGATGTTGATAAATTTGTATTTTTCAATTTATTTCTGGGTTGGTTCAATTCATTTCTTTATTTTGTGAAATTCATTTTTCAATTCAATTCACTATTTTTGCCTATACCCTGATTGCAATCGATACAATATTGATATTGAGTTTCAACATGATATCAAACAATATTTTAGGAAGCAAATCCAGAAAAGAATTCAATTGAATCCTTGATTCAATCAGTCATATAGTAGCTGATTCAATCAGCTATATATACTGTAGTAGAAAATCCAATATAGCTCTGTTTTGTGGAGCTCCGTTGCGAAGCACGGGGGGCTGCAAGTACTATACATATATCGGGGATCTTTAGACATTTTTTGCTCTTATTCTTGTATTTTTATGAATCTTAATAACATCTAAACATCGAATATGTTTATATAACATTGGCATTATTTAGGCATTGTGTGTACAAGCATTGTCATTTTCATTTATACTATGTATATTATATAATGATTATATTATTATATTTAAGTATATTATGTAGTTTGATATTTGCGAATACACGAGCTACGTGTATTCGCAAATATCTATGCACTTTCCTGTTGAACCATACAGTTTCCTTATTGGAGGAAATGAAGACGCTTTCAAATTGCTTCTTGAATACCCAACGGAATGAGCAGTCGGCTAGCTCGGTCGTGATAATTATTCACAAGCGAATGAGATTCAGCCGTTGGTCACTGATGGATTGCTCTGCATGAAAGGTGCCGTTGACCTGGCCTATATTTGCAAGCATTCAGTCCGCTTCTACTCGAACCCTACTTCACTCTACAATATGGACTCCATCGTATAATTGAGTCATCACCTCATAACTTGTGGATGACCAGTGGAATAACAAGAAAGATATTTTGATAGTTAATTTATTAATGGAAAATTAAGACTAGGATTATCACTGGAGAATAATCCAGAAAAAATTGAAATATTCCATGCTTTTTTCACCCTCGAGACACGTAAGACAGTGGAATGAAAAGAAGGGTATTTTTGATAGTGAAAAAATTAATGGAAAGTCAACATCAGAGGAGTAGGACCATCACTGGAGAATAATCACCAGAGAAAAATAAATATGCCATGCCCTATTCACCCTTCAGATACGTAATATGCCAGTGGAGTAAAAGAAGGGTATCTTTGATAATGAATTTATCAATGGAAAAACAACATTAGAGGAATAGGAACATCACTGTAGAATAATAATTATAAAACGTGAAATTAAACAACATTAGAGGAATAGGATCATCACTGGAGAATATAATAATTATAAAAACGTGAAATTAGCCTTATTCAAATATGTTGACAGATAGTGTCTAAAATATAAGAATATCTCAAATAAATGTCTCATCAACATGGAAAAATTAACTACACCTTTTCCAATTATATTTAAGAAAGTGTCAATTCAATTTGAGAAAGTATCAGTTGTAATTGAGAATAGTGATTTGTAATTGAGAAAATGTCAGTTGTAAATGAGAACGGTCAATTGTATTTGAGAAGATAACACATGTATAGCAGGATCCAATTCAACTTGTCAGAAATCAGCTGTTTCAAAGAGCAATATCACAATACTTAACCTACAAATGCTGAATCTCACAGATTATTGAAAAGGTCTTTTAAAAAGTTATTCTTTGAAAGGTCTTCTTTAAAAAGGTCTTTTAAAGACTTTAAAGGTTCTTTAGACTTTCAAGCCTTTTGATTATTGTGTCGAAATCACTGTTTAATTATTACTGGATCAGCTGATTTATGACAAGTTAATTGGCTCCTGCTATAATATTGAGAATGGTGAATTGTAAATGAGAAATCGTCACATGTGAATGAGAAGTTAAAAACGTGAAAAAGGTCAGCTGGTTCTTTAATTTGATTTCTCAATATTACAACTGACATCTTCTCAATTTCAAATTGTACTTTCTCATTCACAATTCACCATTCTCAATTACATTATTGACCGTTCTCATTTACAACTGATGTTTTTTCAATTACAAATGACCATTCTCAATTACAATTATTGATACTTTTTCAAATACAACTGGAAAAGGTGTAGACATTGCCTACTAAAAATAATTTGCAAAGTGTGCTGAATTCACCTTGATTTTGTTGCCATTGACCCATCGCGTGGAAATGAGAATGACGAGGTTGAAGAGGATGGCCAGCACACAGAGTAGCATGAGGGTGGACGATATCCAGATGTACATTGCCCTCACTTCGCGTGTCACTTCGTGTATGTGTTGCTGGGTTTGATTGGTGGGCAGTTCGGGGATATAGCACGCCTCATCGTTCACAGTAACCGGTCTCACTGTCGTGTAGTTTAATGGGCTGCTGGTTGTCTCATTCGCGAAACCAAGATCGCTCAATTCCAGATCGTCGTCCATGGTGCTATCTGTGAAAAAACAATAATAATCATGAGTTTTTTAATAACTCTAATAAAATAATCAATAATAAGGTAACAATTAAAAACAAGTGATATTAAAGGGATTATCAGAAAGCATCTATAGCTTGTCATAAAAATAAAATATATCAAATAAATATTTTATTTTGGCAATAAAAACGTTACGTCAAGTTCCGTTAATTTCAGTAAGTGCTATCATAGAGAAGCAGTACTCTCTAGTAGATTGTTCAAGGAATAGGGAGCTTTCATCCAGTTTTCTGTGTGCTGTGAAATATCAGCCATGTAGTTCTGTGTTGTCAGGATAGATCGCGCTGACGCTGGCGTTCCTCTCTCAATCGGTCGCTCACTCACTCCCACTTGCACTCCCATTCACTGTCTCATCGCCAGTTGACAGTTCCTTTAGTTTACAGTTACTATTTCCAGTTACTCAGAGTTCTAAGAGATGTCGCTAGGATCGGCCCCTTGTTTTCTGAACCAAAAATTTAACGTACGATAAGACATCTATTTCTAAGTCTGTTCTCTGTGGTACTGAGTTATCATTTGAGTTATATTGGATCTTCTCAACTCCAGCTAATACTAAAGGTCGGAGGTAATAATTAGAAGCTTGATCCTATCAGATCGGAATCAGTACTTCAGTGTTTCTGGCCTTGCTTCCATCACTGTTTCTCAACAACTCATCGAAATCATTTTCAAACTTGCAATCGATTGCCTGTCGGGATTCGTAGATTGTTTTGTCCCACTAATGATGCCCCTTGTTATAAGTTGGAGTGGGCAGCTATTACATCATCATGTCATTTGGATTCAACGCTTATTTCCAGCAGTTGAGACTTCATTGTTTGTTCTTTTGATTGATCATTATTTACCCAAAATTCATATGCGAACTGCGTGACTGTTATTTTCAGAAGTGTCATCCAGGAAACATCTATCAAAATATTCTACAAATTTGCAACTGGAAATTACTGTTTTATTTAGCTGAATGAATTATGTCATGCTGAATGTAGAGAAGATTGAGATGTCAAAAATGAGACTTGATTTGGTGGAATTATCGTTCGTAGATGAATTTCTATATTACCATTGATATTTTATAATTCTTGTTAAATATATTATACCTTATCACCATAAGCATAAATATTTTTTCCTACAGAAACAATATACAATACATTTTCATACATACATACAATTCTCTTATTACATTTTCATACTGATGGTACTATTGGCATGAGTAAACGTGTTCTCATATATATCCTTGACAATTACGTGATACTTTTCAAATTCATTGAATCATCATATTATTTCTATTGATATGAATTATAGAATAATTAAAGAATATCTTTGCCATAGATCATTATTTTATATATTTATTATTGTATATATAATTATTGCCTTAGCTAAAAATACTATGTCCCAGTAAGTAGTAGGCCTACTTATTATTTGTGACAACATCGATTCCTTGATCCATCTCTTCAAGAATTTGTCAATTTATAACAGAGTGGAATTTATAACATTCATTTTTTATCTGTGTCATGTTCTTGGAGAATAATCTACTTTCAAATCCCTGCTTGCGGCTCTTTCTTACTGGAACGTCGCGCTTCATCTTCGTACCCCACTGATTTTCCTCTCTGACAGCTTGACAGAACTTTGGCTTGAGCTCCAACTTTGTTTCCCCCCTTTCTTACAATCCTTCAGACGATGGGTAATATTCAAATTTGGTGATTGCCTAATGTCTCATGAGTTTTTCTTTAGGCCCTGTAATTACTCCATTACTTCCTCATGTAGAAGTAACAGACGGTGAATAATATTCAAATTTTGCTGATTGTAAAGCAACCACAGTACCGAAAATTATGTGAGAGCTCATTACTCACGCACAAGTATAACACTTATGTGGGCATCATCAGCAAAAACTTGTGGGTAAGGGAAGCGGGTTGGTCGCAGTGGCAGAGGGGAGGCTAATCGGTGAGATTAGATAAGAGACAGCGCCTACCACTCCCGTTGTATCGGTGACCGGCTCCTCTAAATACAAACATTTATGAGCTTCAAAATCGCTTCCCGGTGGTTCGGAACCCACCTAAAGGTGTAGGTCCATTCATATCCCATCATCATCATCCTTCCATTACCCACGCACAAGCTTAGAGCTTATGTGGGCATCATCCCTAAAAAAATAAAAAATAAGAAGAGCTCAAATCAATCCGACAAATACTGCTGGAGAGGAAGAAGAATACTTATATAAATGAGATAAAGAAAAAAAAACACATTATATTAATGAAAAAGAGGAAAGAGAGCGGTTGCTAAGTAATCATGTGGTTAAGTAACAAACATTCGAGACCGCTCTCGGATGGGTGACCAACACAAAAAATTGTGCAATGTGGCGAGGTGGAACCTACCCGTGAGGGTCTCTCCACCAATAAAAGCCATACCATAAGAGGAAAGAATACATTTATAAATAGAATAAAGGGAGAAAAATACATTTATAAATTTGCAGCCTCAAGGTGCTCTCAAGTGGATGTCGGATACACGGCAATGATGAAGAGTAACCTCAAGGATGCAAGAAAACACTACTATTCCTACGATCAATCTCACGATACGAGAAAGTCACCGGGAGGAAACTCTAGCCTACTGTGGCGAGAGGGAAAGGTGAACCTCTTTTTTGATGGAGCGTCCTTTTTCCTGTCGCATAAAAGTTGTCGCAACAGTAATCATCAACTCTCAACCCTCACAAGTCATCTGTCTTCCCACATTGTTGTGCTCTTGTAAGTCCACAAATAATAAAGTCGAGAGTCCCATCAAACTCAGTGGCCTGGAAATCAATGACCCACCAGCACAGTGTGTTTCCAGATTGCAAAATGTAAGCTGACAGTGTGCGTGTAGTAGAAGTTGTGGTATGGAGGAATAGATGAGAAAAGTACATGAATATCAAGTTGATCTTTTTTTTTTAATTTATCAAATAATGCTCAAGATCAAAGTGGAAAACAGATTGAATCTCTGCACTGTCGAAAATGTTCCTCCTTTATTCTTCATGTTCATCCCTGTGCTTCATTTTTTGTTTTTATGTAATTTTCATAAAAATAAATTTAATTCAACTAGTTGGAGGCAATTTTGTATTCAACTGATTAGATTTTTTCTCCTTTTTATCAAAAAAAGTTATATCTATTAACTATTAATTATTTATTAAAAATAAATCTTTTTTATTATAGATTTATTTGAAAATATAATTTTGTTAGGAACACGCCTTATACAGTATGAGGCTATTAGGATAAGAAGAAAGCATTGAATTATGTGATGAGAGATTTTATAAATTGTAACATGATTTCTGTATATTTCATATCCTTCAACTATCCTCTATTTGTTGATTTATGTCTCGTTTACACTTTACATTTAATCCCGTTATCAGTGTTACTCGTTAACAGTACTCATTTTTACTGTTGACTTACTTGAAAAAGATTTCCTTTTCAATGACACCCAAGCAGTTCAACAGAAATTTTATGTATCTCTTTGAGAACAAGAAATAACAAAATGGAATCAATATCTTATTCTTGAGTAGTATAGATAAGCTTCATAAATTGAGCCAGTAAACACCTAATTAAAAACTTTGAATGGAAAATATTGTGATTTTTTAATCTGTAATCTATCCCAACTCAATATTTAGAATGTGAAATATTAACCAACTCAGACATAACAGGTCTACATCCCTTGCACTATCTAGGCAACACTACTTCTTGAATCGAGCGACTAATTAAGCACGATGCACTTGAATTAACACTTGATTCATTAAACACTTGTTTTAACTTGAACTTTGTTTGAATCTGTAATCCACCCAACCCAAGATCCAATATAAGAAATAGGGACTTCGAACCCCTCATTAACATGACTACATCCAGTGCACTATCTAGGAAGTAACACTTATTTTTGATGCGAGCCAATGATTAAACATTGTTCTCTATAAAATTATCCCTTGAACACTTGTTCTAACTTTGTTTTAATGTGGGCTTACACTACTTATTGAATCCAGTAACTAATAAACAAGGTGCAATTGCAAAATTATCCCTCAAACACTTGTTTTAACTTGAAAACTTTGTTTTAATCGGTCATCCACCCAACACAAGATCCAACATGAACAACTCAGAACCCCACATCAACCCTTGCACTATCTAGGCATACTACTTCTTGAAACGAGCCTGACTCCATTCTTGCGTCCGTTGTGGGCGACTAAATTATCCCTGGAGGACGGCTGGAAGTGAATGGGCACTTCCCTGAAGAGCCTCTACTCACCGTTTGTTCACTAGGATGCGCCGCCGCTTTTGCAGTTAAATTTGCAGAGCAATTAATAGAAGCAGCACTCGTTGTAGTTGTCTGTCGTCTGGAGAAGACAGGCTGCGGCGTCGCTTCATTACTTCTCAATATCGTTGGCAATCTAGGCGTACTGCAAATTCTCCCCCTTTTATTCCATCGGTATCCTGTCTTCTGAATTTTCTCTGTCTTCTGTGGTCCCTGCCTCTTCTGATCTGGTTTTTTACATTCTATCTTCACTCCATATCTTCCTTCTTTATCGTCTATATCCATCTCGTTTTCAATTTCTAGGCGGTCTCCTGTCTGTCTATTTGTCCCATTCTCCATTTTCATTCTATCTACTGTTTTATGTTCTATTTATCACATATATTACTTACTTTTTGTATTGGTTTTTTTTTCATTTTCTCTTATTTTATTATCTTGTATTTTGTCATTCATCTTCATTCTGTCTCCTATATTTGTTCTATTTCTGTCTTCAATCTGTTCTCTACATTCTGTCTCCAATATTAATGAACCATCTCTTCTCTTTATTAAGCCCAATGTCTTGACTCTATCTTCATTTTTCCTTTAGAATTCACTCGCGTCATTCATGTCTATCATGTTCTCAATTTTCATTCTATCTTGTATTTTTAGTCTGTTTTCATTTTTCCTCCTGTCTATCATCTTAATTATTGAACCTACCCTCTAACCTCACTTTGACTTCTATTTCCATTATGTTCACTTTCATCACCATATTATTATACAGTATTACCATATTCTATCGTAATCTTCATACTCAATTCATATTTACATTCTTTCATAACATAAAATCTACTGATATTTTCGAGTTAGAAGTGGGTTACATCCACTATTACATCTGTTAATTGCAATTACCATTGCAATTACTGCATCTGTGACCTGGCTTCCTATGTCCTTTGACCCACCCTATCACAATTCCAAATTGTAAATTTCTTTCAATTCGCCTGCTTCTAAGGAAGCTAATACATATTACGTTCATGACTCATACTCTAAACAGAGGTTTCAAGAAGTGAATAAGGGAAAATTCATTGTTGAATAACTCCATTAGTCTCGGTTCACACGAGCGGTCTGGTGTGGTACGGCGCGGCTACCAGCAATTCCATGTGTGGGAGAGAAGATTAGCCAGCTGATTTTTGTCTCTCTCCCACACATGGAACCGCTCGTGGCCGCGTCACCGCCTCTCCGCTCGAGGGAACCGAGACTAATACAGATAGCTCTCGCTACTGATTTCGATATTTGCGATGTTGTTATGAAAATTCAACACATCACCCACTCTTCATCAAACTCCAAAATAATACAGAGCTTTATTAGTAGCACAGTTTATTTTGGAAACGGTGCGTGTATCTTGTCTTGAACGTCATGTTTTCTCAGGGACGGGATGTATTTTATTTAGATGGTGATTGTTTTATCTGAGTTTATCATCTTTTATATCTCTTTATATATTTATTACAGGTTCATAAATGACTATCATGAGGGGAATCAAAATGATTAAATGATCTCTCTAGATACTCCATATCTGTCTTTTTCAAAATTAACTCAAGTTTGGAAAGTACTCACTGTCACATTGATTATTTGTATCATTTCTATCCCTACGCTTGTATAATATGGTACAGAATAAATAACATGGAATATGGGAGAGAAATTCATGAGTGGAATATCTCGATCAAAATTCGAAGTCTTATATTTCCATATTTTTCCTACTAGGACATCGTTCTTCTGTAGCATATCGCATGTCGGAATTTGTAGTCAAAAAATCGATTTCATAGGTTTGAGTGATTTGAAGAGTGACAGACCAATAAAACATCGACTTAAGTAATGTCATATAACTCAACACTCTTACTACGTGATGTGTAGTCTGTGATGATCCTGTATGTATTCGTTATGTATGTAATCAATCATTCACATATTTTATAAAATTGTTAATTTTCAAATGCTCTCATTCATGAAACATCTTTTCTGTTTCAGATTATTGAATGATACTACTCTCCAGGAGATGGGGGTACATCTCATGGAAGGCTATGTAGATCCTTATCACAAAAGGTAAATATGCCTCATACTTTTTCAAGAATCTCTATTAATTTTGCATTGTAACTTAATAGTTTAATAGCCTGGTCGATGAAAACCCGTTTCCAACTGATTTAATATTATTTGAAACAAAGAAAACACAACTGTTCAAGTTTAAGTAAACTTGTCATGCAATAATTAACACATTTCAGTCTCTCTTTTTTCCCCGATCATAAATATTCAATCATAATAAAAAAAAAATTGTGAGTTCATCTGTGAAAGAGATTCTAATCCACATTTGAATTCAATTTTTGGAACGGTTTTCTATAATATTATAAGAAAGATACTAACAAATGCTACTTAACTGATATCTTAATTTTATAAACATCAATCATGTCTCAATGATCATTAACATTATATTTTCTATGTAAGGAAGATACTAACAAACGCTACTTTACTGATATCTCAATTTTATAAACATTAATCATGTCTCAATGATCATCAACATTACATTTTAATCATCAGCATAAGGTTTTTTATCACCTCTTCTCACTCTTTTCCGACCCTATTTCCAAGGAAGTTTCACTGGAGAGTTTTTCCATTCTCCAGCTTCTTTGAAATATGTTTCTCTGAATCCTACCGATATTATGTACGAAGTCTCAATCTGTGAATCTTCTCTGCTGTACAATGTTCCCAATCAATAGACTCTGTTGAAAAGTGTGCAGCAGAAGGTTGGCGAGACATAAAGGTCGATACGCCATGCAATATATTATGGAAATGAATATTGCAAATGGGAGTCTGACTGTGCGTCGGAGCCATATCTTACATCGCAGACCTGCTCCTTTCATCTTTTCTGGCTATTTTTCGTTTTTATCCCAGAACTCACCGGACCATAAATCCTCAGCGCTCATCCTTGTACCAAAGCGGCTCTTAGCCCATGAATTCTGCAGATTTACCCGTTTTCAAGCAGTTTAAGTTATTCCATAAATTCTTTCATCGTCTCGTTACTCATCATGCGTGTTCATTACTTTTACTCCTCCCCAACCCTTCACTTCCCCTTCTTTATTATGAAATCCTCTCCTGTATTCTTTCATCTCCTTGTACTCCTACGTTTGCCCCTTAGGGAATTAGGTGTCTTGCAATGATTTATTAAGCTTAACCTTTTTCTCATTTAATAACGACTCGATTATGAAGACTTTGAACCTTGTGTAGAGTAATATTCATTTAATTTGGCGGATGGCTAATAACTATTATTAGATAGATTGAGAAATATTATTTTTTGCCATCGTACTCTATGGTCATCAGCAACGTCAAGATAACATAAATATTTTTGCAAAATACTTAATTAAAAGGTAGTAGTTCCTTTAATATCTTTCAATTAATTGTTTTGCGAAAATATTCATGTTTTCTTGACTTCACTGATGACCGTAGAGTCAAGCGAACTTTTAATTTTCCACTCCAAATAAGAAATTTCCATTTTTTCCGAGTACAGCAAATGAATTAGAAAAAAGGTTAATCATCGATAAAAATAATGTCCTGAAAAAATAAACCCTGAATACATTTTGTTTTCTGTCGATGTATTTTTCACTGTTTCGAGAGATTGAGCCGTGAGCCCTACATGACTGAATTGGAGCATCAGCTCTATCAATTTTCAGTGAACGCACGAGGATTAAATCCCCTGGTCGCCTGATGGATGAGTTCTAAATTAAATGGAAAATCAATTAGATTGTTCTTATCGTGAAGAGCCGTATGAGCATTCGCCACTACCCAAATGTAAATTTATGGTAAACCGTTCCAAATTGTACCACTACAGGCTTCCTTCCCACATCAATTCAAACGGTCTACACACTAATTGGTTAGTCGATTGAATTATGTGCTATTTCTCTACTGTGAAACTATCTGTTTTGAAAACAATTCTAACCTGTTCATCTATCTCAATGTTACAGACCCATGAAACGGGGAGAGATTGGATGCTTTTTGAGCCATTATTATATTTGGAAAGAGGTGACTACTCATTCAATACTTTATTTGTGTTTACTCAAGTTCTTATCGTTGTCTCAGTACAATATCAGCATGTTCAATTGTTCATAATAATTTAGAATATTTAATATTGAATTACATTCAATTTGTAGGAATCTATATCAAGTAATCCTTCCTATAGGATTGATAGGATATAATTTTCTCATGATATTTATTTTAATCCTGATTACATATTTCCTTTCTTATTACTCAGCTTGTGATGTCGAATCCTTGTTTAATCATTTAAAAATAGTGAATATACGATTATTGAATAGTGAATTCATAAACACAGCCGGTGATAACGAATTCTTGTTTAATCATTTGTGAATAGTGAGTATTTTTATACTCATTAGTGAATATTAATTATTCATTTTCAGGTGATGGAAGACGCATCATTGGAAAAAGTTATAGTTTTGGAAGATGATGTCCGCTTTGAACCATTCTTCCGACAAAAAATGGACTCGCTTCTGGCGGAACTTGAAAAGCTTGCGATTCCATGGGATTTGGTGTAAGTGGGGTAGCGAATCATGATGTCTATGTGAAAATTAAGGATTATCAAGAATCAAGTAGAACTCTAAAATTTCAATAATTTTCTGATAACATGATGAATTATTTTTGAAGATGTAGTTTGTATGTATTGTTGATTTTAACTCAGATTCCAAATTCAGCTTGAGCAACTTCTAATACAACTAGAAAGCTCTACGGTCCCAATGTTTGTCAAATGTTCAAATTTAATTCTAATAGAATCTTATGTAGGCAGTCAAAATCGTGTTGAGACTAGAAGAATATAGTATTATGAAGATTCAAGTAATCCTTTCTATGGGATTAATAGGATAACATTCTCTTATGATATTAAAATCAAACCTGATCACTGTTTCCATAGTATTCTCTATTCATGAGAGAGTTACTAGAACATAGAGTTTGAAAGAGTGACCTCAATTACTTACAAACACTTGCAAGAGAAGCTATTATTATAGTGCTTAAGGTATCCTTGATGTTATCTCATTCAATATTTAATTAATTTAAAAATTTAATTCAATTATTCTGCCACATTCAACAATATAGAGAGCCGTATATATATTCTGTTTAACCTTATTCATTCATGATTTAGGCGTGTATCACAATCTTTTTTTGAACCAAGTTTTACTGATCGATGTTTCAATTGGGTTTGAACTGTGAAATTTCAATTTCATCCAAGTTTAAACCGTGGTTTTATAGTTTAAGCCAAGTTAAGATGACGTTTTGATAGACTTAGTTTTAATGAATTTGGTGCATACGGGCCTTAGTTGTACTTTATTCATGTGTATCCCAATTTTCTTTGGAGAATTTGTTTGGAGAATGTGACATATAAACTGTACCAGTATACAATCTCAATATTTAACATTTTGCAGATACTTGGGAAGGAAGCGATTGCAGGAGGCTGAGGAAAACACTGTTCCGGGATCTCAATATTTAGTGTACCCGAATTACTCATACTGGACCCTGGGGTATATGCTCTCGAAAAGTGGCGCTAAGAAGCTAATGGAAGCCAATCCACTGGATAATCTGCTACCTGTTGATGAGTTCCTTCCTATTCTCTACGATAAGCATCCAGAGTGAGTAGGCTATCACTATAAGAAAAACAAATATCAAAATTCTGTTAATAGATTAGAAGTCTGTCTAATTTGCTTCTTCATGTACAAATCCTAAATTTAATTCTCTAGGGAAATTTCCACTCTCTCATTCTGTATTAAGATTTAAGATCGAATTTACATTTTTCCATTCATTTATTTATTCATTCATTCATACATTACAGAAGGAAGAAATGGAATAAAGTGATGAAATAAAATTGTTGAAAGTGATAGAATAAAAATGAAACAATATCGATAAAAACAACATACATTAGCCCAAACATAACAGTTGATTGCGATCTTTTTTATAGTATTTACTACCCTTTTCATTTCCTTTGTTTTTCTTCTATCATTACCATAAATATGATTTCTCGATGTTCTTGAATGTTCAACTATGAAGTAGAGTTGTCCATGATTGAATGATTCTTCAAAAAATTGTTTATTACAATAAAAAAATCATTGATTCTTGATTGATCAATTTATCTATCAGATCATTTACAATTGACTTGATGGAGAAAGAAACAGTCAATTTTAGTTCAAAACGTGTTTCTCCCCAATTTGAATGAAATACAAATATGAAGTTCGTTTTCATGGAATTCAAGTTTCTAGTTTGTTTTTATTACAAGTAATATTTATTGTTTTCAGAGATTATGATGTCTCAATCAAAATTGATTCCAATTATCTCTTGTTTTTGATAATCTATAGGACTGGTGTGGAACCAATCGAAGAACTCAGTGTTCTGTGTTCTTTTTGTGTTACAGTGAGAATTGGAAGTCGTTTTTCCCGAAAAGAGATCTCCTAGCGTTGTCAGCAGAGCCTCTAATAATTTACCCCACTCGCTACCTCCACGAAGAAGGCTATGTCAGTGACACTGAAGATTCGCTCCCAATATCACCAACTCCCAGAGATGATCTTTAGCCAACCTCAATAGAGCTTCAAATTAATTAAAAACTAAATCAATACAATAACATTAGAATTAGCATAGAAAATAGAAAGGGTTTCTAAATACCAACTTGTGTTCCTGTTTAAATACTATTTGAATATTTGAAGATTATTGTTTGAATGGTTATACTGTATTTCGTGATATATTATACCCTTGTACTTTTTTAAACCAGAAAAATTGCAGGATTAGTCATCAAAAGCTTTAAAATCTTATCATGGATAGAAGTGCCTTAATAACTTTAGACAACCTTTAATATCAAGTTAAAAATGTTTCTTTCTATTTTTTGTTAATTCCCTATGTATTTGTTGTGCCATTCATTTTATTTCCTAGATTAGTGCCATTAGTTGAAAAATTTCTGGAGTTAGCAATACATTATCAAAGTAGTCGAGGTGCTAGTGATAAGCACTAGTACCACTTAGCTTTTAATTTTGTAAGTATGAATACTACCATGACTTAATTATATTATGTAGCCTACTTTAATAAATGTACGATATTAATAAATGATGTAGAATTTCACTTTGGTAATTTCTACAATAAATATTTACCTCTGTTATGAAAGTCTGAAGTTGAAATAATTATACTGTATACTTTTTGTGACTGTCAGAATTTCAAGAATCAAATTCGAATAACTTCAATCAATTTTCATGTTCTATTAGATTCATATAGGAATTCTTTTCTTGTAAAACAAATCATTTTATAATTACATAAATTTTATTCGTTGAGTGGTGAATTTTACTGTTATCACTATTATTTTAACAGTTCATGAGAAGGTTATAAGTGTGAGAAAGTCCCAACGGGAGAGAAAAACTTGAAAATAGAATACCTCTCATGCAGTTGAAAGCAGAGGACTCACTCACTTTCCATCCTTTCTTTGAATGAATTCAAAGTCTCTTGTTTCGAAAATTTCAGAGAATCTACCAAAGACGTTCTCCTTCAAATATTATCTCATCGATCAGGAGAAAAATCTCTAGCAATAAGCTATTTTTGTGATATCATTAGAAATTATTATGTACTCATCAACTTCAATTTGAAATGTGTATATTTCATTCATTCAACATATTATCAAATATTTCTAGAGTTTCATGTAATTGAGACATATATGTGAGTAATGGATTTAGAATTATCATTTTTAAAACTATTATTATTGAGTTCTCCATCACCAAAAACATCTCGATCTCTGAATCCATTTCAATTCCAGATAGTCTAATGGCTATTTACTAATTGATAGCGAAGATTAACTGCCAACTTCCTAATAATTGACATCGGCTCATTACAAATTCACTTTGATCAGTGGAAAGCAAAGTTTTGTTTCAATCCTCCTCTCAACTCTTGCAAGATGTTCCCTCCATCACGTCAGAATATAATTTAGCTACCAACTTTGATGGCCTACAGGCGTTAGCTTGGCCTCTGCTTTATATTAGTTTATGTTCCAGTAGTCCTCTAATTCCCATCGTGTAAACATTGGTTGAACAATTACTGCTACAGTAAAATTGATGAATTATTGCTTAAAAATATTAAATTGATGTAAAGAGAATTCTCATTTTACTTGATATTCTTGGATAAAAAAATGGTGATTGATCAAACTTTTTTGAGAAAGATAGTCTACTAATCATAATCATTTATTGGATCAAGCAATACAATCTTATAGGAAAGAAAAAACAGGTGTTAACCCAAAACTTCTTCTGTTCCAAAATTTAGTCTGATAAATTGTTCAAATTAAGGTTATGTACAATAGTTTTGTTCACATCAACGATTTTCACTTCAAAAAACACAAACCGAAAATAAATTACGAATTTTAAATTTGAAAAGGTCAATAGAAAAGCCAAAAAAACACCAAACAATTCAAAAAATTCAAGAATATTGAATTCAACTTGAAAAATTTTGAGCCTAAAAATTCACACCACTAACACACCAATACTAATATTCCATTCATACTTCTATTCACAATGTATCCAATGAATTCATTAGTATGGGTGATAATCTTAATTATTCACTCTCATTTGCAAAGTCTGTTCAAACTCATCTAAACGCTAGTTAACAGTCCAGCAGTGCGGCCTCAGACTTGAAGATAAAGCAGGTAGGCTGCAACTGGATTGTTCAGCTAAAAACTATCCTTATGAGAATATTAACAGAGAAAATCCAAATTTCTAAAATGTAATAATTTATGATGTCGTAGTTATTTTTATGTATTTATTAGACCTAATCAGGTCATGATATTATGTTTTGAAAATTTGAGGGCTCATCTTCAGATTGAGAAAACTCTATTAAATCGTGATGTTTGACCTCATCCTATCAACCTTGGTTCAACATACAGTTTGAATAAAACAAGTTGTCACTTGGCCTGGTCACTCACTAGAACCGTTTTTGTCAGAAAACGACCTATCATTTGAAATTCTAACATTGCTGACAAAAAAGACGCTTCATAACAAAAAAGGTTCTAGTGAGTGGTTCTTGAGCAACAGGCCGAGTGACAACTTGTTTTATTCAACGTAGTGGCTACGCGTCCGTCAACCGTACGCCGCTTAGACGTCCAGATCATACGGTGGTAATAATTCACAGTGTCATGGGAATAGTTAAAATACTGTCGGTGAAATTGGAATAAGCTCGAATTGTGAACTCATTTATTCATTTTTGGCATTGTCATCGCATTTATTGCTCCATACAATTGATATCACAATTGAACTGTGTGTAATAACCATTTAATTTAGCTTCAAAACGCATGAAATGTCCGGTGGGTGAGTCTCGAACCTTATTTTAAAGTCAGACTAGACTAGTTAATTATGTAAACGTCATGAATAGCAAATTTTGAGAGCCAGCATGGCAAATTTTGACTAACCACACATGGCATTGACTGTACCTCTCACACGGTGAGAGGTAACTGTTATGTGTGTTTCATTAATAATTAATTTATCGCTGAAAATAACTGCTAATAGAATTTGTTTTGAAAATATCAATGTAATAAAAGGCTTTTGTACTCGCTGTTATAAATTTCCTACGCCAGGTATTATTATCAAATCATTATTTAATAGGTTATAATCTAAACTAGTTTAATCGAACTCGATTTATTCATATTCAATTTTTCTCCCTGTTTTATAATGCACATAGTATTGGAATGACACTGTTCAGAACAAATTGAAACATTCCCATTATTATCAAAACAGTTAATGAAATTGGCTGATTTGTTTGTCCATAGAACTCAGTTGCTATGTTCCAAAAGTGTCACGTGATGTGTGACGTCACGGTTACTGTGGGTTGACGGACGAATAAAGTATGACGTCACGGTTACTGTAGGTTGACGGACGAATAAGGCAGTTGGCACACGTCAAATCGAACTCAGTTGTTAATTAGCTATGGATGCGGAAGGACTGAAATTTGATAGTTACAACAGTTTATTAGCATTCATTAGAAGAAAAGAAGAGAATGAATTCATTCAGCTATTCAGCTGAATAGTTGAATTCTTTACCATGTCATTTTCCCAAGGGCAGGTAATGGTCTCCCGATTTAAGCTTCCAGATTTTTTCCTAGGGGGCTATCTTGAAGAAATTATTTAAAAAATAGGTCTCATACACTAAATAAACTGGAAATTAAGAGATTGCCAATTTTAGTGTAAGCGTAGCCTAATTGTCAAAGTATGGACAAAACCTGGTAAACCGAATATGCGATCATGCGAACATCAGCAGCTCTGATGTTAGCCAAGACCCTCTAAAATGTAGAGGAATGTTGTAGAGGGTCTTGTGTTAGCCTACTCAGTTTTGACACAATACCTAACTTAACCTACAAATACTAAATCTCGGCGTCCGTTAACCCGTCATTGTGCTTGTGCCCATGACATCATTGGTCACATGACTCTCTTGACGTACGTCTAAGCGGCGTACGGTTGACGGACGCGTAGCCACTGCCTTTATTAAACTATAGGTCTACTTATTTTTAAGAATTGCAATTTTGGATCTGTATTGTTCTGCATGTGAGGGGTGTTGTTGGTAATAATGCAGTTAAAAAAATTAAAATTTTATAATGTATATAATCTATTTCAATTTCCATTGAATAGCCATGTATGATATCAAGCTTCCTTTCTAACATAATGATATTTGGCCAATTTCCTTTTCATAAAAAGCTGTTACAGAGCAGATAGAAAACTGCCCATTAAAAGCTCATTCACTGATTTATTCATAGCAGTATTTTTCATGTACGTTACTGTAATAAGTTGATATATTGGGGCCAACACCAAGCAATGGTAAAAAGCATGGAAAAGAGTATAATACATGTGTAATAATAATATAAGTATACACAGGGGTATAACATCCATGTTGTATTTTACAGATCATACGGTGGTAATAATTCACAGTATCATGGGAATAGTTAAAATACTGTCGGTGAAATTGGAATAAGCTCGAATTGTGAACTCATTTATTCATTTTTGGCATTGTCATCGCATTTATTGCTCCATACAATTGATATCACAATTGAACTGTGTGTAATAACCATTTAATTTAGCTTCAAAACGCATGAAATGTCCGGTGGGTGAGTCTCGAACCTTATTTTAAAGTCAGACTAGACTAGTTAATTATGTAAACGTCATGAATAGCAAATTTTGAGAGCCAGCATGGCAAATTTTGACTAACCACACATGGCATTGACTGTACCTCTCACACGGTGAGAGGTAACTGTTATGTGTGTTTCATTAATAATTAATTTATCGCTGAAAATAACTGCTAATAGAATTTGTTTTGAAAATATCAATGTAATAAAAGGCTTTTGTACTCGCTGTTATAAATTTCCTACGCCAGGTATTATTATCAAATCATTATTTAATAGGTTATAATCTAAACAGAACTAGTTTAATCGAACTCGATTTATTCATATTCAATTTTTCTCCCTGTTTTATAATGCACATAGTATTGGAATGACACTGTTCAGAACAAATTGAAACATTCCCATTATTATCAAAACAGTTAATGAAATTGGCTGATTTGTTTGTCCATAGAACTCAGTTGCTATGTTCCTTTTTTAAACCCGCTCCACAAAGTCAATTCGTTTATCTTTATTGTTTTCCTGAAAACAATTTTCAAATTCGAAACTCCGAAACTCTGAAGTATAGATTATATCAATTAGAGATTTTTCTATTTCCAGGTATCTCAATTCTCACATTCGTAGATTTTATTAGAATAGAAATATTGTAAGCCATTTTAATGCTGATTATATTTTTTCTATGCTTAGAGTTAAATATTGAGTAATTTATGATGCCAAAGTACAATGTTTTGCTATCTATACATTCTTATTCTATGTATTTCAATGTGAAATCTCACATCTTATTCTCCTATTAATTATCTTTCAAATCATTAATGATTTGTTGAACAACTATCATGTCTTATTGAATTTTGTACTTGAAATGAAGAGTTATTATGTATTTCGATCATGTCTCATTATAATGTTATACATGAGTAGACTTTTATCCTTTCATATTTAAGTATTGATTCTATACTCATTTGAATTTATTAAAGATTTTTTATCGATTGAAAATGTTTCATTCCTCTTTATTTGTGAACAATTCCGTTATCTTTCCCTCCCTTATAGTAGAGTAAGAATTACTTATTGAAAGAAGAAGAGCCTCAATGTCATCAATGGATAAGTTTTTTCTCAATCTACAGTAGGCTGTGCTCGTGTACGAAATATATATTAAATTTAATATAAAATATAATTAAATATATTTAATACAGTAGAATGTTGATCAAAGTCAGTCTCTCAGAGAACTAACAATTATTTTCTATGGCTCGCATAAGAGCTCTTCATATTGGAAAAAAGATGCTGCTCCTAATCATCGCATGTAGCTCAATATACAATGTACGTTGGTTATTTATGACCTATGTTCCCCATGGAGTATGAATTTCACACCAATTTCTCCCTTACTTTTAGTTAGCTGGCGTACACTACATAAATCAAATCAGAAACGCATCAGTTTGAAAATATTCACTCTTTTACGGTCATACAAATTTCTCTCTATGTCCTGATATTTCAACTTTATGTTGAAGGGTAAAGTCAGTTTGAACTGATGTTTTTCTCCTCGTTCGTGATTTATACGTAACACAGTGTGCCCAGAACTTGTATAGAGAAAATGCTACACTATCTCCATTTAACCTATCTCTTTCCACAGATGGGAATATATAATCAAAACAGAGTATTAAAAAAGCTTATTCATACTCATTTTTGGTCTATATTTTTTAATAGCCTTATGAATCTAGATTCATGGCTTCAAAGTCTGAAGCCTACAGAGAGAGCTTCACACCTGGTGCTGGCAGTGACTAGGACTCTATGAATACCAGAGAAACGCAGCATTTTGGTGAGAGACTTACGATAGCTTTTCATGAAATAGCTTGAGTTAGGAGAGTGAATACTGCTCGAATTTTCAAATCAGTTTAGAAGTTAGAGCTGGGTTACATGTAAAACTGGGCCAAAAAGGTGCATGGGCGAAGTTAGAGGATATTTCCCGGGCGGTTACCTGCAGGGGGGGCTTCTGAGAAACTTTTTTTTGCTACAAAATATTCTATAACTACATTTATAACATTTGCTACAATAGCTACAATAATTTTGGGGGGCTCAGCCCCCCCTTAAATCTGCCCATGAAATGATGGATGGGTGCGTCTGTCCCGTCTTTATAGAGCCTCAGGGCTCCTAATACTCCAACTGACACCTTTACTAAAGCCAATTGAATTTAATCAGCTCAAAACAGTGTCATTTTTACGGAACTAATGCAACGAAATCCCTATTGAGCTCTGTTATATGACTTCGTTTGACGGCGTTTAAATTTAATCAGTTTTTATGTAATCAGTCAGTTTGCTGTCAGTTTTTTAATTGTGAAATACAATTTTGGGAAGAATTCTTATTTTTAGTACCTAATTTATTCGTTAGTCTATTTCAAGGTTGAGGAGATCGTATCTAATAAATCATTATATATTTCAGGGTTATTATTTCAAGCATACCAACGATCAATGAATTATTCCGCAAGATTTCTGGATTATTCAGAAATTCTTGACTTATAAAGCAACTATTCATTGCAAAATGAAAGGCAAAGTCAATGGGAGGATCCATGGATATTTTGAATTCACTTCTGAAGCTAAACTCGAAGTCACACATGCTCCATTGAAAACTTTATTAGTTTCTACACATTCATGAAACAGCGGACCCAAATTCATGAACTAGCTTCACAGTAACTCCTTCACTACCTTTGTGCATTCCACTCAGCAATTCTATCACCAACTTCAACTATTCAACCATCTTCGCGGTGGAGGCTTTGTTCGCCATGAATTAAACAGTGTTCAATTAAGACGCTCATTTAGCTAGCAAATGTCTGGAGGTTTCCCCAATTGCCTTAATTTCAAAGCTTCAGTACACTATTCACGTTAGCTAAAACTGAAGGGACATGATGATGATGAGGATATTGTAAAACAAAATTAATTTAGAATGAAATTGTGAGATACAACAGTAGAGATACAAATCAATGGTAAATGGAAATGAAGATAAGAAATAATAATATTCAAAATTGTGGAAACGCAATTGAATGAATTGCATGAATTTGAGTTGTGGCTTTTTAACATTTATCTATTCACAGATCTGTTTCTCAATGCCCTTCTATTCATTGTAAGAAGAAATTTTTGGAGTGGAAATTTTTCTATTGAAACTCACTGTTGAAATGGTTGAATAATCTTGTAGAAGTGGTGTTGGATAGTCCATGAAAAAACCACATTCAAATCAATAGTTTTGGAAAAACAAATATATTTAAACTGTCTTGCCTGAAATTGGCCTTTATCGAATTTTTATTTATTTTCTTTTTTCTGTTGTAATAAATAGTATGCAGTAGTTGCAGAATTCTTCAGAACTCTTTGTACATATAGCTCACTTTATATCACATATACGTTACATTATGTATTATCATGACATTCATTATATATATACATTACTTTATATCATATCATATTAATCTGTAATCTATAAATTAAAAAAATAAAATCAACTTTCAAATTAAACAAGTAGCTATAATCAAACTAATTAATTCATCACTAATCCAATCTATCATATAGTATCTCCTGAATCCAGCAGAAAAAGTTCTCAACAAATGTAGTAAAATGAGAAAGTTTGAAGCCAGAGTATATAGCTTTCTTTGTTTAACCGATAATCACTATTGTAAGAAATTAGGCCTGGTTCAATTTGTTATCTATAAATTGAAAAATATAAAAAAACAATCAACACTATCAAATCAATAAAGTCGCTCTATACTCTAATAGACTCTGTTTTATACTCGTAGTATCTCAATTCCACGAATCTTGTTGGGGAAAATATCAACGAATCAGTTTCTCAACTCTCTCAATGAGAGAGTTTTTAGGACAGAGTGAATAAAAAGCGAGCCATTTGGCAAAAAAGAGTCCTTATGGCTTCAGCAAGCATTGACAACTGCACTCCCTATTGGGATTTGTTGTAGTCGACCTGAAGTGGATAGGAAGGAATGTGCGTAGGTTTTGTGTGCAATCGAATGAAATTGAGCTCGTCTTTTCTCAACATTGTAACCATCAGAGAATGTGAATGTCAAACGACTCTCTCACTTTACTGCGATCGTAAAAGATCACCGATTTTCATCCGTGTTCAGAATTCCAGCACAATACGGGGCATTTCTCGTCAATTGGAAACAGTTAACCGAGAAAGGATCTGTCGAAACCAATATCAATCCATTCCACTCTTGCTAATCCTGCTCTAGACGTTTGACTGACAGAAGAAATAGAAATTGAAGTGAGCTGAAGCACTCTCCCAAGATACTCGCTGAACTGCCACTACTTATTGACTTGCTTAATTCAACAGCAAAAGCTGAAATAGCTCACTTTGATGTTGATTCCAATCTCAAGGCATCTACTGATTCGAAGCGCAACCAATCATAGAACTAAGGAAGCCCCAGAAATTTGTCTCAAGCTTCTCAATGAATTCATATGTATATAGAGATTACACGAAGTTATAATTTTCTCAGTATGCATTAGGTCTATGTTATATCTATTATGTTTATCTCTAATCTAACATCTATTATTATCTACTAATATGTTCATTTACTATGGTGTGATAACTATTAATTTTAACATATATTATGTTCAGGTCAGATATATTATATTTTATAAATACTGACATTATTATTATTTTATTTTTTTTTTGTCTTTTTTGGCCACATTGGACCACTTGAGTCAATCGTGTCTTAAATTTTGAGGCAGCCTGGCTCTTCGATCAGCCCAATATCTCTTCATCCTCTCTGACCGCTGTCCTCTGTCCTCATCCGTGATTACTATCTCTCTATGCATCTTTTGCAAATCAAATCTATGGGTTTGAAGTAAGTAATTGATTTTCCTTTTGTCTCGTGCATCTTCGACCTCTAAGCCTGTTTCTTGAAGATCTTTTTTTAGTTCTTCGATGTACTTACCACACTTTCTCTTGTTTAAATTTCGCATCACAAGCTGTTTTAGAATTCGATTCTCGGGCATTCGTAGTATATGGAAAAAATGAGACATACGTTGCTTTTTCATTCTACTGAGGATAGGCTCAACTTCCTTATAAACAGTTTCATTAGTGGCGATTCTCCAAACCCCATCCTTTTGGTAGCTTTTATTTATAATAGTTCTGATAAATCGCCTTTCTGTTTTGCTCACCTGATCTGTCTTATTTTCATTTCTTATCTGGAAGAGAGTTTCACACGCATAAAGTGCTTCTGGAAGAACCACACTTTTATAATGACAAATCCTTGATTTTATGGAAAGACACTTTTTATTGTACGTACTCCAAGTCAGATGTTGAGCTCTTTTCATTTTTACTATTCTGTTTTGCCACGATCGGTTCTCTTTTAATCTGCAGTGAATAATTTCGCCCAAGTACTTGAAGTGCTCAACCACTTTTATTTCTTGATTGTTGATTTTTACCTTTCTTATACAAAGAGGATCTATTGCCATGATTTCAGTTTTCTCATATGATATATGCAATCCAATCCTCTTTGCAATTCTTTCCAGACTCTCAATTTGTGATCTAACTTCTCCCATGTTTACTGCCAACAAGGCCAGATCATCTGCAAATCCTAGTACATTGGCTTTTATTGCGTGTCTGCCTACCCCTATCTTAGTGCTCACTGGGTTTTCCTCTTGCCAAATTCTTATTATGTAGTCCAATGCAATATTGAAAAGAAGCGGGGAAAGCCCATCCCCTTGTCTTAGTCCAGTCTTTATTGTAAAAGGTTCTGAAAGCTCTCCTCTAAATTTAACCTTTGACTGGGTATTTGTCAATGTCAATCCTATCATTTTTATTAATTTTGGATGCAGACAATAATACTCAAGAATTCTCAACAAAGTCGGTCTGTGAATGCAATCATACGCCTTTTTAAAATCAATAAATGTTATTAACAATTGCTTATTATTTATTTTAAAGTTTTCAATAATCAACTTTAAAGCCAGAATCTGGTCCGCACAACTTCTATAAGGCCTAAATCCTCCTTGGTATTCTCCTAATTGAGGTTCTAATACATTTTTTGATCTGTTCAAGATAACTCTGGAGAGAATTTTATAAGTGCAGTCCAACAGAGTAATCCCCCTGTAGTTATTGGGGTCGGTCTTCTCTCCTTTTTTATAAAGTGGATGTATGACACCAGTTGTCCAGTGCTCTGGAAGCCTTTCTTCATTCCATATGCTTACAAAATGTTTATGTAACTCTGTTAGGGTATTTTGACTGCAATTCTTCCAAAACTCAGCAAACACCTGATCCTCCCCACATGCCTTGTAATTCTTCATCTCTTTTACTGCTTGTTTTACTTCATCAAGAGATGGTGGCCCTGCTTCCCCTAGGTTTGGGACTAATCCTTGCCTAGTTTCGACTGGAAGCAATTCAGTGGGTTCCTCACAATTATAAAGTTTTGTGAAAGATGTTGCTAGTATTTCTACATTCTCTAAGTTACTATGAGCTATCCTTCCTTGTGAGTTCTTGAACATTAATGTAGGAGGTTCAAATTTTTTCAGGCATCTTCCAAATGTTTTAAAGTAGTCTCTGGACTTATTCTTTCTAAAATTTTCTTCTATTTGTAAAAGTGACTCTTTGTAATAATTTCGTTTTGTATTTCTGATAACTTTGCTGGTCACTTTTCTTTGTAAAATAAGAGTTTCGTACGAGCTTTCAGTTTTTTGTGTTTGATGGTTTATCCAAGCTTTGTGTCTTTCCTCTATAGCATGATCGCACTCCTCATTCCACCACTGGTGTTTCTTCCTAGGCTTCAATGGGGCAATCTCTTCCGCTATTATTTTCAGTTTAGAAACAAGGTCGCCTAAATTCTGGGTGTTTGCTACTTCTTCGTTAGTTCTTCTCTTATAAATTTCATTTTCTATCAGAGATGCTGGTTCTATTCTCCTTTTGACCTTTACATGAGGCTTTCTTCTTCTGAATGGCGTCAATTTTATTTTGATTTTGACAATGTAGTGATCAGATCCAGAGTCAGTTCCTCTCAAGACCTTTACATTCTGAATTTCCCTATGGAAGTTCTTATCCATAAATACATGGTCAATTTGCCACTCTCCTCTCCTGAAATCAGGATGTTTCCATGTTTTCAGCTTATGAGGCAATCTTTTAAAGCAGGTTGATTTGGAGATAAGACTATTGTTCCTACATATTTCAATGGTATGAAGGCCGTTTTTATTTGTTCTTTTCTGGGCTGGCCATTTTCCTACAATGTCTCTAAATCTCTTTTCCTTTCCCAGTTGAGCATTGAAATCTCCCACCAAAATTTTCACTTGGTTGGGCGGTACTTTGACTATTGTTTCATCTAGGAGATCCCAAAACTTTTGTAGCTCTTCTTGCTCTTTTCTGATGTTGTTTTTATTGTTAGTTGGAGCGTGTGCATTGATTATAGTGTAAATCTTGTTTGAAGACTTGAATGTCAAAGTGGACAATCGGGGAGACTGCGATTTGAATTCCAGAATGGAATCTATGATTTTCAGATTGACTAAGAATCCACACCCAAATTGAGGAATACGATTCTTCATAACTCTCTTTCCTGGAATTCCTTTATATAGCCTGTATCCCTGGCTTTCTATTGCACTCTGATCTGTATTTCTTAGTTCTTGTAATGCCATGATTAGGATTTTCTCTTTGTCACAAATGTCAGTGAGACATTTCAATTTTCCTGTTGATGCGATCGAGTTTATATTATGCGTTGCAAAGTAAGTTATTTTATTCGATTTTAGTTTATTTGCGATGGATTTGCAGTTGTCAGGCTTTGCAGTTAGATGTCGTTTGAGCGTTGCCCCACCGGATCCGATTAGCAACTTCTCAGCCCGCTCGCTGATGGTGGATATTTTTCCCAGAAGACTTGTCATGATTGACTATCTAAGGCGCACAGCCTTGGTTGGGGGAATAAATTCCCGAGTTACAATCCCAACTGTTAGTTGGAAAGGGATAGCGAAACGAAATTGAAAGAAGAAAATGGAAGAAATTAGCCAAGGAAGACCAGATAGAGAAAGTAAAGATGAATGAAAGAATGACAAAAAGCTTAGTCAATGAAAAATGCCATTCTAGAGTTGAGAGTTCAAACACACCTCCCGGCACCATCACCGCCCGCCGCACCCGACCAAGCCGGACCCACACCGACCCGACCAGGAACAGCAAGCAGCAAAAGCCGGAAGGCATGACAAAACTCTCAATAGGAAAAGCACCAGAGCAATTGGAAGAAGAGAATTAAGAAGGGATGAGGAACAAGGGCTCTGGAGAATATAAATAAATAATCAATAAAATATAATATATAAATCAAGGAGTGAGGGAAGAAGAAGGAGGAAGAGCTTATAGGTGAATGGAACATAATAACAAACAAAACTAAAATAAAAAGAACAAAGAAAGTAGAATAAAACTTAAAGCATAAGTAAACCAAATGATAGATACAGAGGATGGGGGGGGAGAAGAGAAGAAGGCAGGGTGGGGACAGTCAGTGCAGGGGTGATAGAAGTGGGAAGCACTGACCAGCTCGGGGTTCGGAGGGTCGCATACCTCAGAGATAGCATGAACTGCTACTCCCCCTACTGACATTATTTTAATATATTAGATTTTCAGTATCTACTTGATCTATTTGGCAAACCTTACTTCTCATTGAGGAGTTTGAACTATTTTCGTGTGTTCAGAAATTCAATCTAATTAATTAAATTAATATTAATAATCAATTTCCTACGTTGGTGGCGTGATTTAAACTACTTTCCTTCCTCACTTTTAATATATTTAGGTGCACTAAATGAATGATTAAAAAATATTTTAACAGAGAGGGATTCTAATTCCCTTCTCTTCCTTTTCTATGATTTGCCCGGCGCCAATCAATCACTATATGATTGATAATAAGATAATATTCTTTGTCAATATCTGACACAAGTAAATCAAATAATAGATAATAAAAGAAAGAAAGTAAAGACTCAGGGACGTGGGTAGGGCGCTATCAAGTGAAAGACAGGGTCAAAATTAATTATGAATTTATTTACAATAAAAATAATAATATCAGAAGAAAATTAACTTTGTATTAAAGGCTTGACAAGTATTTTATTCAAGAAATAATAATTCAAAATGTAATTTTAACTTTCAAATTAGAATTTTATAGTCAATTTACAAAGAGTTTATCAAAGTCAAATAAATGCAAAATAAGTCTCAATATACATGAAGCTACAAAATGATAATTATATTCAATTGTGTATAAGTTTAGAATAAGCTATAGAAGCAAAATAATTCAGTAATAAAACAAGTTAATACAAAGATGACTAAAAATGGGGAAGCCTCACAAACACAAATAATGTGGTGTGTGGGTGTAAAATTAAAATAAAACTGTTATTGAAAGAGCTTAAATGGACAAAACTGTATTTTTGAAGCTAAGAAAGTATGTATGTAAAGTGTATTTAAAAATATGTTTAGCAAATCAAAATTAAAATCAAAATATATATATTGAAACTGTTATGAGCAAAATTTTGGCAGGCTAATATGGGGTTTTTTGTGGGGATTTGGATGTGGCAGAAATCAAAGAAAGATAGTAATAAATAATAAGCAAAAGTTTTACCCAGACAGCTCCCTGTGAGATGACTGTATCTGGAAACACTCAATGTCACTTTTCACCACTACAGCACTTCAACACTTCACTTCCAAGAACATAAAGAGAAAGAGCTCAGGATACCCTGCTCTTTTATATTGTTCAGAAGTTCTGCCATCACCCTCAAAATTCCCTCACTCCCCCAAATATTCCCGCCCACATGCTCAGTTCCAATTTTCCAAACAAATGGATAAAATGTGTTTGAAATATGTGTTATGTAATTGTACTGTGTGTGTATGTGTTTTTTTTTTTTAAGTGTGTATAACATATTTTCAATTATGGCTCCCCATTATTTCACTGAACAATAAATTTTACATTGAATTATAACATCAAGCTTTCAATACTGATAATAATATTATTATTAACATTCAGCTATGACTTGAAATAAGATTCGTTTCTTATATAATATTACAATACTATTATTAATAATTAATTACATATTTAAGACAATTTTCAGTTTTCATATACAATTTCTCAAATATAATTACATGAAATAATTATAAGTCAGTGTTACATTAGACACCAGAATAAAATACAACTGCCACTAAAGTACATAACAATAATAATTGTAATAACATTAATAATAATTATTATCAATTTAAATTCCAACATTACAATTAGTCATTAGTTTTTCAGTTACAATATTATCAATTTAATATTGAATTCCAATTAATACATACATCAATCATTTTCTACAAAAACTGGTATCAGTTGATCTACATGAATTATTTTATCACATTTTTACAATAAGATAATAATTCAATAATAAATATATAGTGTGTAATATACATAAATTATTTGACATAAAATTTGGTACCATAGGCCTATGCATTACTTTATCAAGTCTTCACAATTACTTCAAACTCTAAAGTATTATAATTAACCTATGAATCTGGATCCAGTTTCTAACTAATAATAATATTTCCTAGGACTTGACTACATCATACAATAAATTATTAAAAAGAACAATTCCTACTAAATAAAGCTGTTCAATCAATATAAATTATAAGATACTATTAAACAGTAGAATCCATAATCAATATTTTAATCAATATCTTTATTCAATAGTACTGTATTAATAAAATAATTAATCATATAGATGTTAGATTATATTATTTTATTTATTTATTCTTTTAAAATATATCTATTTATTGAATTCAATTTAGGAGGATACTGTTTTTCTCTGAACTCTTGAATCATTACTTCAATAAAAATTAAAAAATGGATTAATTTATTAGTGGTTATAATTGCATGCTGCATCACTATATTATTTTAGTAGGGTTAAACTATATCCATATACCATGCTTGATTGTGCGTATATCTATATCTATCTACAGTTACTTCTAACTACAGCTATATATATATACCGTTAGTCATATATTCACTTTATTATATATATCATGCTATATACATGCGGTTAACACAGCTACAACTATGTACCGTTATGACGTCTGCATGCTTAGGCCTGTGGTCAATTGTTTGAAAAGACACATTATCTTTCATTTTCTGGAAGCTTCCAGAACACCATTGAAATTTATGGCTGAATGACTTCTCAAACTAATTTGTGTATTGTGTGTTATGCCAAACGCCAAAAGATAATACACCATTGAGGGTTGTACCTGGGAATCCCACTTGGAAGTTTCTCTCATTTTTAAACAAAAAGCTTCTAGAGTGTTCTCAATTATTTAGGTTTTCCGCGAAATTCTTCATTCATTTTAACTATATTCATATTTTTGGGAAAGAGACACGTGGTTGGCTCATGTACATGGCTCAAGTTACTTTTTCAAGCTGATGAAGGTTTATCCCTACTACACGTATAAATACGTATAAGGTAGTCCATGGCTTATCAATCTCGTAATGGGTTTCCAAGAACTTGATCTCTACATCGGAATCTCATGTCTGATTCTTATCTAAAATTGAAAAGTGGAGAGTTGAAAGAGTTTTAGAATATTTTAGCTCTGAAATTTATTAAGATTGATAATATATTCATCTCGGAGAACTTTGATGCAGATAGAAGACCTGTGTATTCAAATACAGACTATTTTTCTATTCAAGGATCTTGGAGACTCAAAATTAGGCTATATCTAATGTGTGAAAAATTGATCTTCTGTGAGAAATCTCTCTGTGAGAAAAAGAAAATTATTTCAAATATTATAATATTATGAATAATGGATACTATCAAAGCCTTTCTTTCACAAAACGTTTCGTCATGTATTTTTTGAAGCACGATGAAACTGAACCAAATAAAGAAAGATGTTTTTACTATATCATAATTATTGAATGAATCACTCCTACTGCAAAAAAATCAAACATTCTCCTTCAAATTTCACTTCAAGAGAAGTAATTATTTTTAGATTAGCTTTACAATTGAAACACTATTCAAGGCACAATAATCATTTATGCAGCATCAAAGAACAAAACACTCATTTTTCCAAATATAGTTGGATTTCAATTTATTACTAAAAACATTCACGAATTTGAAGAAACCTAGTCTTAAAAAAAAAACAGAAAATATCCTACTTTTGAACCCTTGACTCAAAATATTCTAGATTTTTCTATTGGAGAACATTAAGCATTTTTCGCCACACTTGGACGTAATGAACAGTTTTTCACACCTCAAACGAAGGCCGAAAGCGTTCTGTTTCCGACGAGGTCTGTAAACGTTTACGGCCCTAGGGCGGAAAAGAAAATGACCTTGAATGACAGCTGATCGTGTCCGATCACACAAATAACGAAGAGATAATCACATAATTTTCATGGAAATAAGCTGTATATTTATAATATATTCTATAAATAATTATTGTTCCATAACTTAATATGTATTATCCTTTTTTTTCAAATAGTTTTTCTTGAACCAATAGAATAGGATAATATTTCCTTAACCTCAACAATTATTGTGTTGGCTGCATTGTGTAACACAGAGTTATGAATTTTGAATATTGAAAAGTGAAGTACAGTAATTGTTTCTTTTTGAAATGGAATTTGACATCTTAGTATTAAGAATACATCTTAGTATTTAAAGCATCAATAAATTAATTTTTTTATAACTTAATTTAAGTTATAAAAGTTTTGATATCAAACAATAGAATGCGATACAGCGATAGTATTTTCATAGGCCTAACCTCAAAACATTGAATTCTCCCTAGAATTTCACTTTCAAAATTGCCATATATATATTTTTTTTGGTGTGGCGAAAAATAGCGTTCGCACCGCGGGCAAAAATGTTTTGCCGGCTCTCGATCGCTTCAAGTTCTCGACATTCGTCTCGAACTTGAAAACCGCGATCTCAAGCCGGCAAACACACATTTTCCGCCCTAGGTGCGAAATCTAGTGGAACGGTCGTTCCACCACCCGTCCCCCCCGTGATACGAATGAAAGACCGGGACCACTATATATTCTGTAACGAACTTCCCTTTGATGTTCGCATGCCGCCATCTCAATTTACGCGGAAGGTAGTGAAAATTTTAAAATGTTGTAATGACATTATTTTCTTAGATTTTTGAGCGCTTTCATTTGAGATCAGAACAAACTTTCTACGATATAAATTCGCAAAGATACTATATACGGGTATTTTGTCATTTTACTAATTTTGGGATTTTTCAATTTTTTTCAACTTTGAGCACTTGATGTGAAAAATCTGTAATGAGTTGAGATTTCGGACTACCAAAAGCGATTGAAGACATGTTTAAACTATTTACATTTAAAAGTTGAAATCAGTTAATGCCCGATTAAGCTCTGTAGCGCTGTCCGAATAAAAGTTAAGGTTGCAATTTGAAGTTAGAATTTGAAGCTTTTATCGAATGTAAACAGGGCCACCCAGGAACATGGCCTAGACACTGAAATGTGACGTCACGGCTAAGAGGCCTACCACTCCACTATACTGTTCATAAACAGCCACTGATCACAACCAAGTTTGAATATTTAAATTTTTATTATTTAAAAATAAATAAATAGACCTACTTACCCACCAAGAGGTAATTGTGCAGTTGAAATAAACTCGATACGAGAAAAACCAAACACGAATTTCAATTTTAATGCAGGGATGAGTTGTAAACATGAGTTGTTATGGACACGATGTGATGACGTCAGCTGCACGTTTAAATTCAGTGTCTAGCTAGACCATGTTCCTAGGTGGCCCTGATGTAAATGTCGCGATCCTAGCGGTTAAAAACTAAAAGATTCACACTGTTGCCACCGCCAAATTCGACCTTTTCAATAATAGCCCAGTAAAATTGTCATCAAAAATAGGGTCTACCTTGTATGAAATGGGATAGTCGGTTTTTTTTTTTAGTAATGTTTATGGTAGTCCTGGGATGCTAAATCCAAGTTTTAGACCTAGGCAAACTACCGGTTCATCTCCAAAAATCGTACAAAATGGCGGAATTTTGCACTTTTTTATGTTTGGCTAATTTTCACCCTGAAGAATCTGTTTTTCATAGAGGACATTGTGCATATTTCTTAAAGTATATCAAATTACCTTCAATTTGAGACCAAATTTATCATTGTATGCCCAACCGTTTGCGAGATACAGCTCTTCAAAGTTCATAAAATTAACGAGAATTTACCCTTTTTTCAATTTTTCGCAATTTTGACCCTGAAGAATCACTTTTTCATATAGGAAATTCAACATAGGGTTGAAAGTAAATTTAAATACCTACAATTTGATACCAGATTGGTTATTGTAGGCCCAACCGTTTACGAAATACAGCTCTTCAAAGTTCATCAAATTATCGTAATTTTTCACTTGTTTTTACATTTGGTCAATTTTGACCGTGAAGCATCACTTTTTCGAATGTGACTTTCAGCAAAGTTTTGAAAGATAATTTAGGAATTTATTACAATTTGAGACCAAATAGATTATTGTAGACCCAATAGTTTGCGAGATGTAGGCCTTCAAAGTTTATCAAATTGTTGAATTTTTCCACTTTTTCTACATTTCTTCAATTATGACCCTGAAGAATCATTTTTCCATATAAAACATTCAACATAGTTTTGGAAGCTGATTCAATTAGCTACAATTTGAGACCAAATTTGTTATTGTAGGCTCAACCGTTTGCGAAATACTGCTCTTCAAAGTTCATTGAATTATCGTAATTTTTCATTTGTTTTTTGAATTTTGACCGTGAAGTATCACTTTCTCATATATGACATTCAACATATTTCTTAAAGTATATTAAAATACCTACAATTTGAGAATTAATTGGTCATTGAGGGCCTAATAGTTTGGAAGATATAGGCCTTCAAGTAGATTAGTAGAAGTCTATTCACATTTAAAATTTCAAATCATTCAATGTCCGATTAAGCTCTGTAGCTCTGCCCGAATAATAATTAAAGTTGCAATATTTGGAATATTTGGAAGTTTTAAAGAATGTAAATGTCGCGTCAATTCAACAATTTTAGCAATTAAAAGAAATAAAACTCTGACAGGAAATAGAAAAATTGAATCGTTCATTTTAGAATCATTAATGGGGAAAATTTGAGAATTTTGTTCCTGGAATGTATAATAATGGTGTTGGGCAAATGTTTACAAGGATTTCATTTTTCGATTACAAAATATTTTTTTCATCAAAAGTGGTCATGTGACCTATCGTAATGGGTTAAAATTTCAATCTAAATTCAAAATCTCAATCTTATTTAACAAACTTTGTGGATAACTGCTTATACATGAATTAATGTTGCTACAATGATATGTCGTTAAAGTCTGGATAGTAAATGATAACGTGTGATGCAACAGACACAGTCACAACGTCTTGTTTGTTCATTCAGTATTAACCATAACTGGCTCACTTATAGCTAGAATAATTTTGTAGCACCCAAATAGTGAGGATAAAATATCTTTTACCAAATAACATGGCATTTCACTGTTTAAAAAATTAACTCTCTCCCATCCATTGTGTTTGCAGTGTTATACCTCTATAACAAGAAGGTGATTAAAAACTGATATCCTCTCAAAAATTCTCCAAAAAGAATTCGTCATTGTCCCTACCCCCGACCCTATTGAAAACGCTGGTGTGGAAACTAAAATTTGTGTACCAAAGAAAAATCCAAAAATTTTTATAAGCTTTCAGTAAGAAAATGTTTTGATATAGCCTAAATAAGAAACCCGTCTCCCTCTGCAATATACATTTATACATACAATATAATAATTATGTGTAGCCAACCCAAACAAAATGAAAACTCTGTTCTGGAAGCCATTGACATTGAAGAAAAATTTGGAAGAAATTTTGGGGAGGGCGAGGGCGCTCAATAATTTAGAAAGTTCATAAAACTTGTTAGCTCAAACACTGAGAGTATGATTCCTGAAAGTTTAGCATATTTCTAATTCGTGATTTTAAGTGGGTGAGATTGAGCGCCCTCGCCTCCCCCAAAATTTCTTCCAAATTTTTTCTTCAATGTCAATGGCTTCCAGAACAGAGTTTTCATTTTTGTTTGGGTTGGCTACACATAATTATTATATTGTATGTATAAATGTATATTGCAGAGGGAGACGGGTTTTTATTTAGGCTATATCAAAACATTTTCTTACTGAAAGCTTATAAAAATTATTTGGATTTTTCTTTGGTACACAAATTTTAGTTTCCACACCAGCGTTTTCAATAGGGTCGGGGGTAGGGGACGGGTGACGAATTCTTTTTTGGAGAATTTTTTGAGAGGATATACTATTACGTGTCTCACAATAACTTTGTAAGCTTTAAAACGTTGAGTCTGTTTTAAAGTAAAGGTAAAGCGGTTGGCTTCGTGGTTGTGTCAGTGTCTAATCGCAAGATTAGATAAGAGACTCGCACCTGTTACTCCCATTGTATGGGTGACCACTTGCGGTTAAAAGCCCTTTCCCGCAGAATGTCATTCATTCATGAGAATCAAAATTGCTTCCCGGTGGTTCGGAACCCACCTAAAGCTGTAGGTTCACTCATCTCTCGTCATCATCCCATTACCCACACAAGCTAAGGTGTGGGCATCATGCTCATGCATGCTCATGTGGGCATCACCATAGCCAAAAAAAATAAGTCACAACAAAACAACTCTAGAACCATAATTTCTCCAATATGTTTTGTTTTCCTGATACTAAGAGGGAAAGAGCGAATAATGAAAGGCGAAGTATTCATGAGATATGAAATCGAGATAAGGCACGATCTCTGAACTCTGGTGACCGCGAAAATATCCGTTAATTGACTAACCGCTATCTGCGTTTTTCAGCATCCAACAAAGCTTGAACTTAACTCTTAAATCTGCAAAAACCAAGAGATAATGATTATGACCGAGTGAAGTTTCAATTCAGCCACTTAAAATCCTCCTCGTGACTGTAATGCTGTAAGTCGTTGTGCTGTCATGTTGAAGGTTGCACTAATTGCCATAACTGTAATATGGAATGAATCCTGAAACTGAACTCTTTTTTAGAACATGAAGACCCAGACAAAGCTACAGATTCTAGAATAGGAAGGGTTGGATCAATAATTCAGATTAAAATAATTTTTGTTTTTAAATGGAAATTCATGAGAAAACAGAATGATTTGATCAATAAAAAATCTAATTGATAAATCAATAAAAATAACAATTTTATCTCCACCCAAAAATATCATGACTAAATGAAATGACTTATTTTACAACTATTGAAGTATTTGTTATTGAATTTCATAGATGTTTTGAAGTATTTTCTAATGTACACTGTTTCTTTTCTACTACTAAGATAGAAACACTTTATTTTTATTATTAAAGTATTGTGGCAAAGTCTTAGTTTCATTGCCATTGTCACTAATCAATAATATTATTGAAGTGGTATTGGATCGTAATCTCTCTTTTTTGACTCTCCCCAGTATGCCATCCCAGCTTTGGGGTAAAGGTTCGTAATCCATTCATGTAATCTGTCTTGAGAATGTGTGCTTCATTATTTTTTCAAGAAATGTGTTTGTTTGTCAAGAACAAATGATGAGGCCACTCTTTTCTTGCCCGAGTCTTCCACTACACAAATTCAAATTTATCAACACAGCATAACAAATAAATTTCAAAGTAGAATCAACAAATTTTCAAATATGTGTTTTTCTATAGAAACACATTATTTGTATTATTGGCATTATTATTGAGTATTTTGGCAAAATCTTAATTTCACTGCCATTGACACTAATCTTCCAAATGAGGAAGTGACACTATCCCAAGTGAAGAGCTTTTATGAATATTTTATTCCAATCACGAATTGTCTAATTCATAAATAATCTCTCAAATTTGTATTCAAATGTAGAAATTTTAATAGTCGCCCGATTCTCAAATTTTCTGAGATATTTCTGCCTAAAGTTTCAATTTAATATTTAATTATATTTATCTTATTCTACCTTACATAGAAATCAACAATGTCAATGGTGTCAATCAGAGTGTCTTGAAATGTACTTGATTCAAGGCCGTGAGAAAATATAAATGGACAGAAGACCGTTCGCAACTCAATGCTCAACTCATTTCCTCTCATCGGGTCTGCACTGTACTCGCCTGCAGCTGATTCTCTTATCTCGCTAGTTGCACCTTGCTACCACTGCATTTCTGTTGCCTCAAACCTGGTTTTGTACTTTGAGCGCTCGCTGGATACCTCAAACTCCAAGAGTAGCGTACTGGCTGCTTCAATCACAGGCTCAACTACGACCGTTTGTAATCAACTCTCCTTGTATTTACCACCTCCAGACTTCTTCTTCCCACAAAACCTCTAACCCTTCCAAGTCGCCTTTGCTAAATTAGGGCACCTAACCACCTCTTTGCCGTCTCTGATTGTCTTTCATCAAACTGTTCCTTGTTTGAAAATGTTACACTTGCTGAAGAAAGGAAATTCTATTCTTCATCAACCCGTCTTCAACCAACACTCATCTCCATCTTTATCAACTAATCAATCTTCTTTAGGAAGATAGACAATTTATTTTATTTCCTCCAAAAAAATCATGTAATATTATTATTTACAACGAGTATTTATCCCGTGCAGCGCAAAGCGTCGCTTGCTTGCTCAGTACTGTATCGTTTGGGAGTACAGTATCTTTGCAACAGACTTGTATCAGTAAGAGTTTCCTCTAGATTTGATATCCAATCTGGCAGTGGAGGAAGCACAGTAGAAAGGAATGCGCCAAAAGTTTATTAATACAATAGATACCAAGAAACTTGTCGAAAGTTGGATAATCAACGCAATACGTTTGTCCATCACTCTCATTGAACACTCAAGTACATTAGTTCATTTATTGTTACAGACTATAATTGGGATCAACAGATGATAATTTGTCCATCACTCTCATTGAACACTCAAGTACATTAGTTCATTTATTGTTACAGACTATAATTGGGATCAACAGATGATAATTTATTGCTTACAAATAATTACCACATAACTTTCCAAGCTGGGCATTGATACTTTATCACATTCAAATAAATCTAGAAGAGATCCTCCAGAAAGCTACAGATTTAATTTCAAGGTTCCAAGATCGAATACAGTTGCCGGAACGGATTTTGACAGAAACGGCCACTCCCGTCTTTCGGAGGAGACGAAAAGCCGTCGGTCCCGACTGCCTAGAAACAGTCGTCATCTCTCATCATTACCCCTCTCATTACCCACGCACAAGCCTAGAGCTTATGTGGGCATCACCCTAAAAAAAAAAATCTCTTTGCAGAAATACTAGTGAGAAATGAACTAGTGGCAAATGGGTTATAATTTGCATTAATTGTAATAATTGAACAGTTACTCACACAATTATAATATTATCAATGCTGTTCCACATCTATTGTACATCAATTGAATGTGAATGCTTCCTTCGTGTTATGATGTAGCCTACTTTGCCTTATAATTACATTCTAATTTGTGGATATTGTTTGTAATAACAATCTTTAATTAGCCTACCTGTAACAATCTTAAATGCTACCTGTATGTTACTATGTAGTCTAGTTTGTCTCAATTACATTCCATTCTGTGGATATTGTTTGTAATAAAAATCTTTATCCTACTGTTCATTAATTTAATCTAAATGCTAGCTGTGTGTTTTCATGTAGTCTGTATTAATGAGAGTTTAATACCTGAATTGTTCGATGAACTGCGTAACCTTTATAGGAAATATTCGTATATTCAAGAATCAATGGATAAGTACCTGCAGTGGTGAATTGTTTTTGATGGAAAATCCTCTAGTCTAGTCTTCTGTCATTCCGGGTCTCTTGTCATGATGGTAATTGCATTGCTAAACATCATTGGAGTTGACACTTAAATTGAAGAGATTCATCTGGAACAAATGAATGGGAAATAGCAGATTACGATTACTTGAAAGTGATCAATTTCGTGATATTGAGCATAGAATTGAACAAGATTGATCAGTTTGGAGTGAATTATTTCCAGTAAATTATTCATCAGCTCAGAAAGATGAAAAAGATGACATTTTTTGATAATAATAAAATTATCTCGTCATTTTTTATTGTTATTTGATAAAAACATAATAGTAATTTTGATGATATTTAAAGATTACATCATCTGTATAATTATGTACTTGACACAATCATGTGAATGTTGTTATGTTTATGTTTATGTTTTCTGAGGGGACGGATTCAACGATTCAAAGATCCAAAGATCCTCACACGTCAACCGAAGCTTATTGTGTGTCCCTAATATGTTAGTCGAATGTTGTTGAGAAAATAACAATATATAGCACGGGTCTTGTTACTCAGCAATGGATAGCATTGATATATCCAAAACAAGAAGGTTCATTATTCTTGAAAAAACTGATGCTCTCTCATACAGTTAAAATCACAAATGAACGCGAAAATGATGATTCTATACATTATTCTTGGTATTGTTCCAAGCCGGGAACGTATTCTCCTTCTAATGGTACTATTCATAAGAGAGTAGGCTTCATGGAAGTGAAACGCCTAGGCTATGATAGTTTACGATATCCTCTCGCCTACTATAAAATTATGCCAATCGAGAGAGAAAGTATGTACTTGTATGTAAACGGCTTGAAGTTTATTCTTATCTACAAGATAAAGTTCATCCACCAGACTCTTTCCCTAATATTTTCATCTGCTCCTTGAAAAATTCAGAGGGAATTCAGATATTGCACCAACTCCTTCCTCTACTAGCCTACCTTGTTTCACATTGAAGTCTTTTTCACTTGAAAAAGCTTGCTTTATGACCTTCACGTGAAGAAAGTGTTCCCGTAATTGGCTATGAAATAAACATCAACTCAAACAATGAACCATTTTTGCGTTTTATGTTCTACGTGCTGAAGTTTATAATTTCGTTACATGATCAGTATGAGTGCAATATTGGATTCATTGATGGCTACATCCATAAAAAAATTTTAGAGTTGCAAAAGTTATGTTGGAGCTATTTATGTACGACTTTTTTCCTACATACAGAATTCGATATTCTCACTTTTCCTTTTCTTAACCCAAGAAAAATGACTCCAACAATAGAGAATAGATAATAATTTTTGTTATCTTCTCAAGTGTACTTCTGTTGTGAAACTCACGATAAGCTCTTGGCTTCACATGGTTAATGAAAATGATGATATGAGGAGCGATTAGACCCACAGCTCTAGGTAGAATCCGAATCAACGGGTAGTGATTTTCGGTTCTTGGAAAAGAATCCAATTCTTTCTTTTTTTTAGATTCAGCTGAGAGGGCCTTGAAAGATCACATTTCAACGAAAATATTTTTTTTTTTGCTTGCGATGATGCCCACATGAGCTCTAGGCTTGAGCGTGGTTAATGAATAATATATTTGAGAAAAAAGAAAAATATATACATTTTATAATGATCATTTTTATTTTTATCGAGTTGCATATGTATTTTTTAGGAATCCAGTACTTTTTGATTGAAAAATGCTCTAACATTAGCTTGAAACATCCAGTACACTGTGGGAAACTTTCAAACTAGCAGACTCTGGTATGAACCAGTCGCTCGTTCATGACAGAGCCCACCCTCCGGCAACGAGTTTAATCGAATAGTCCATCAGTTTTCGCGAGTTATCGAGATTGACCTATCCGGAAACTTATTTCATGGCTGAATTTCAAATTATCGCTCCCAGGAAATAGATTTCAAACTTCACCCTGTGGTGAATTTTATCTCGGATTTGTTGAAGTCACACTTTTATCGATCGTGGCAGTTGACATTGAACATACAGGGATTTCTGTGATCTGTGAAGAAAAGAATGCAAATGAGTGGAACTGGAATATTTGAAAGGTTTTGACAGAAACGTCGACTGCAAATCAAGACAGAAATTGAGTGAAGAAATTCGGGAGAGAAGATTAAGTTGATGAGGTGACAAAGTAAGAATTAATCTCCGAGAGAGAATCTTTCGCTCCTGTAGAATGAAAAGTAGGGAGCTATCAAAACACTGTACTGGAAATGAAGTAGGAGTTGATTTTAGGAGGGGAATTCCAAGAATAAATCGTCGAGTCTATTTCATGGGAAACGTTAATTAAATTGAGACATTGTGACATTTGAAATTGAAGGATAATAGAAGATAAGGCTTTAAAATAAGGATAATAAAGGATCGATATGGAAATGGTTATTATTATACAAGCTTTTCACTTCTGCTATACATTCCTCATATATTATGTAATTTGAAAATTGTCTGATCGATCTGTTTTCAGAAAAGTTCTCTTTGAAAAACAAATAAAGCCTGCGAAAATTCGATTTCTCATCTTTCATTTTACGCAAACCGCATCAAAATTGGTCCACTCAAACTTCTCCACGAACTTTCCAAAGTCAGGCACGAGACTCTTTCCATGTATAAGACCTATTCTCGGGATTCCAATAATTATCTAAAGACTGTTTCTCTAGCTATTAAGAGCAGGAGAGAATTTAAATTAAAACCATAGTACGATAATCTTGCTATATTTCATCGGTTTCTTCGAAATCTCATGGTATTTGTGAAAATTAATAGAATTCGTTCTGGTCAGCTTCCTAACCGATCACAAGACATGAACTAGAATACGAGTATATACCGTACTCGAGTTATATCGCGATTAGTAAGTAGCCTACCTATCATTTTCTGTGTTGAATTTAATGATTCGAAGTTGTCATAGCCACAAATTTATTAAAATATCGTGTTAGCGATTTCGGTTGTTACAGGTACGAATTACAGTTGTTACAGGGATCTCTGAATAAAACAATCTCTGGTAAACAGTAAATTCCTTTTTCACTTCTGTGTGGTTGTTGTTGATCATTACGGACTTAAAAACACTGGCAGCCCCCTGGAGTTAGCTCGGAACACGACTCCATCTCAGTAGAAGCAATAAATTATCCTTTGTGGGGGAATTCGAATGCAGATTCGACTTCAGTAAAGAATCGATCCACTCACATGAGAGATAAGAACAGGAACAGGTGTTGTGAAAGCAATTGGCACTGAGTGACATCAGTTTCCCCATCTCACTGTGATGAATGTGCAGAGAACTTTGTAGCTGTAAGAACCAAGTTAATCAAGTTAACATAGCTGCGCGTAAGCTCTGATTCCAACTTATTCGCTCGCTTCAGAGGCTTTGACAGCAGAAGTTCTATCAGTACGGTATCGATGTTTTCTGAAGTTTGAAGTACTCCTCTACCTCCGAATGATTGAACAAGTCTTGTTGCTCTGTTTCACACTCTACAACTTTCTATTTTCTTCACATAGGCCTATCAAGCTAGCAATAATTTTTTTTTCAGTGAACTTGAAAAAATTTTCATGTGTGACGTGTTAGTACATGCTCCAAAGTTCCAAAGTTCCAATTATAGTTCTTTGTACAAATTGCATTCTCTCTTCGGTAAACAATGATTGAACAAGTCTTATCAGTCTGTTTCACACTCTACTTTCCCTTTCTCTAGCTCTCTATTTTCCACCCACAGTACCCTACCATCATTCACGCAAGACAATGTATGAATGTATTTTAGCACTTGAGCTGTGTGAGTGAAATGATCTTCAAGTGTGACATGTGCTCGTACATGTTGCAAGTATTTATTTGTAGGCTACTGTCACCGAAAGCCTACATAAATTTTGTGAGAATGACATTTACATATCAGATTTCACTGACATGACTAGGAATGCTAGGATGTCACGTTGTCACGAGATCAAGATTTTTAAGTGGAGTGGTAGGGTGGAATTTGACGTATTTACAGATTTAAATTTCTGTTTCTTCAACTTATTGCTCTTCGTTTTTCAGTGCAAATTGTTCAACTTGAATTCTAAATACAGATTCAACATTGCGTGTTTACAGGAAATATGCTCGTTTTCTATGTAAATCGAGTTGTGAACAGTTGCTGCTCACATCAATGCTTTCTCTGCTGAAGTTGAAAACAATATTTTACTCTGTAAAAGCGCGTTTTAAAACTTACAAAAATATATATTAAGTTGATGTTGAACATCAATCCTTTTTTACTCCAAATATCAAATTCAAAACAAGAAAAGAAACAATTCATACCATTCATACTTCCTTTGAGAAAATTAGAATTCATATTCTAAATTAATAATTATATAATATTCTAATCGTCATACAGGTTTTATATGATTGTTCTGTTTTATATGAATCTGCTTTATTTCCCTATGCTTACTTCATTTACAAATCAATATTTGTTTCCTTATCCAATAATTATGAAAATTAATAGTTGAAATAATAATTGATAAACTATTATGAAATTAATTTAAGATAACAATATGAACTAAGAGTAAGTATAAGAGTAGGAGTGAATATTTTCTACAGAAAGAAATTTAAATTTATGATAGGAAATGCAGATTCTTCGATCTTTCACGTACCGGTGTTTGATAACCCAGTAAATATTTACTGTACATCCAACTCCTGTGTATCACCGAAATTATGAATATTCATTCTTTAATAATCATTTCTTTGAATAATTTCAGAATTAATTTTGGATTTGCATGAACTATCCATACAGAAAAACTAAATAAAATGAACTGAATAGATTGATAAGGTCTCATACAAGCAGTTACAATGTGATATAATATTATTTCTGTTCTCATTCAATGATTATTATGGTTTTCAGTTTCCAGAATGAAATACAGAATCCTAATTGGAAAATTATGGTGTAACCTCTCAAGTTTCCAGCACAAGTCCTGTTTCATTCTTTTAGAAATTCCGCCAGGAATGGACATTGAATGAGTTTATTCTGTTAAGATGTATCATAACCAACAAAGTAACACTGAAGTCTACATCTCGGTGATAAATTAAGGGCCTTTCACAACAAGTTTCCTATCTGTTGTTTTGTGATCACTCAATACCTTTTTGAAACTCTTGTATCTCTCTTACACTGAAATCTCTTGCATTTCACTTACTCAAAAATCTCTTGTATCTCTCTCAGACTGAAAGCTTGTCTGGACCTCCTAACATTTCCTCCATCGTGAGTTTGTATTTAATTGATAGTTTTTGACTCTGCAATTTGCAATTCTACTCGGTTTTTTCGAATCACACACACAGGTTCTACTAGAAAATCGCTAGTACTGATGCTACCCTCAATACTATTTGTTATATGCTCACACAAACATCATACATCACCGGGAACAGCACTTCGGAATTTCAATCTTTTGTACGGAAATTACAGCTTTGCACAGCTTTGAACACATGTATCCTTCCATAGTGAATCGCACGGTTGGATTTTGACACTAGCAGGTTATTAGTATTCAGCGCGGCAAATGATTGGTTTCATATCGTGCGTATTCAGCAGCTGACGAAATTTGAAATCACGTTGTATTGGCAACTACTGCTACTGCTACTTTACTGGATTTGCTTGCAAACAGTAAAGCAATTCAAACGTGTGACGAATAATGTCCGTGACACTCGGGAGCTGTTGCGAACCCTTTCCGTCTTGCCAGAACCAATCGGGGGCCAGAAAAGCGCTTTCTTGGTAGCATTGACAGTCTCACTTGACACTTCAGGGGGCTGTTACCGAGTCGCTTCTTGTTTTGTCAAAAGCAAGAAAAGACTGTCGCTTAGACAAATATTCGAAAAAGCCTATTTGAGGAGAAGCTGGAAGTTATTGATATATGGCGTTGAATTTCATCCTAAATTCTTGGCGGGTTCTAAACTACTGGTACTAATAAAAGCCGGAGCTCAAATGAGTGTCAAAATGAAGATCTGTTTCTCTTCAAGAGTGTCAAGGAACACGAAAGAACTCTTAAAAGTGTTGTACTTGACAAATACAGTCACTTCCTTGAACTGTTTGTTTTCAAAGTCAACGTCAACACAGCTGTAGTAAGGATAATGAATAAGAAAAATAGACTGGGCTGCATTCGTTTGCAACCCTCCCTATAACCAAAGAACAAGGATAATATTGAAGAAAAAATAATACGAATTAGATAAAAAAAAAAAAAAAATAGAAGTAGGTACAGTATTTTTTTACCATTACGAGCACCAACTCTTATACTGTGCAACCACGGCCTTGAAAAATGAAAAGACTTAGAATCAACTGAAAATATCATTCCTGTCTTTTGGAGCAGACGTTAAGCCGTCGTCTCCGTCTGCCCAAAAATCAGTCGACATCTCTCATTCTTATCCTCTTACCCACGCACAAGCCTAGAGCTCAAGTGGGCATCACCCTTTACCTCGAGAAAAAAGCAGAACTAAACTCACGAAGCTATCAAACCTACTCTGACCAAAGTGAAAAAAGTAATTACTCCATTGAACCCTATTGTATCAATCGTATGTAGCAAGGAAAAGGGCACATCAGTTCAATAAAAGAATGTTGTCTAATTGTTTGCCTAATTGTTTACTACGTACTTGATAATCTAATACAATTAAGATGAACTTCTATTCAATTTTCAAAGAATTTTTTCAAGAGAATAAGGTCAAGCTTTTCACATGGGAGATCTATTCCAGGTTTAAGAGCTCATCACTCACAATAGCAAATATGAACAAGTATGCTTATACTTGATTCAGTGGAATCCAATTAGTGATTAGTGGACACTGATAAATGAAACCCACTTCGTTGAAGTATCTGTTGTGGATGTACTCATCCCAAGTCAATATCAACAGCTCCTCGCAATGGTAAACACTAAACAGCTTCATAGAGGTGGACTACGTCACAAATTTATACAAACAATACAATACAATAACTAGAAACGTTAATAAAACACTAGAAAAGTAGGCTAATCCAAAAAAGAAAAGTTGTGGTGAAGAAGAGTTTAGTGAATCGAAAGTTATCCCAACTATGGGTATCCATGTCATAGGAAGGCTTTCAATATTCATGGAAGTTGAGGAAGGATACAATATGCATTCGGAGAATGCAATGAAGCCATCAAAACAATCTCCAATAAACTTTAAACTCTCCAATTTGCCTTTGGAAAGTGAATGTACTTTGTCTAGACGAGAACTGTTGTTGGTTTTCATCTTTTCAAAAATGAGAAACTTGCTCTGTGTAGATCATTTAAGTTTGCCCTTCGCTTCTCACAAAGTTTGTAATTATATAAATCTCATAGGAAAGTTATGAATATCCATTTAAACTTTGAAGTATTGAAGAACTTGTATTTCTTAAGCCGGTCATACACTATTAGGTCACCTGACAGGTATACCTGAGAGGTTCTGCCCGTTTACCCAGACCTGACACCTGACGAAGCCCACACACTCTACATGGCTACCTTATCATGTTTGTCAGATTGTATTGCGTACAAACTGAGACCTTCAGTTTCCGCCACACACAAATCAGGTCTGGGCAGAACTGATAGAAAATTAATCAGGTGTCAGGTCGCCTTCATGTCAGCGATTCCCGCCACACACTCAAGGTTTTTTCACTCTCTACAAACCTTGCCACACACCAAGGTTACTATACAGAGTTACTCTGTATAGTAACAGTATACTCTGTATAGTAACAGTTTTTTTTTCAATTGGGTTGGGCTTTGTAACCCTTAGCCACCGCGACCGCTATTCGATCTTTTGTGGCATCCCCTCTTTGGCTTATGCCATGTTCCATAATCCAAGGCCAGAGCAGAATTTACTCAGGGCCTTGAAGTCCAATTCTCTTGCCTCCTCTGGTAGGAGGGTTGCCTTTCCAAGAAGTCTCCTCCTCATTTGCAAGAGTGCTGGACATTCCAGCAGCAAATGTGCTGCTGATTTCAGCTATGGACCCACCATTCCGAAGCTGTTCAACTTCTATCAGGGATGGGTCTGCACACTCCTCAGATTCCATTGCGGAATCTTAAGTTGTAGTGCCTTCCTCTGCATGTACCGTTTCCCGGCAGGTTTGAGTCAGCAATAACTCTGAAACCTGTTCCCACAAGTAGCTGGAGACTTATTCAGTCACCCTGGGCAGGGCTCCGCGTTCACCCAGGGAAGGCTTCTTGAAACTGGAGGTCGCCTGGTATCCAGAGTTCGCATACTCATGTCAGGCACTCCCCTGACCATGCAGCCGTCGGCGTATGCTGTTCCACCATATGTTGGCTTGGCTTGCGCAGTTGATGCTTCAGGTGTTCCTACTTGAACACCCTACTTAAGCTGGGACGCAACGGTGTTAGTTGCCAACCAGCCTACATCTACCACTTGCATCAGGAACCCGGAGGATTGCCACACCCCGGACAGAATAAATTCTGCCCTCCTGCAGGATAGTAACAGTTACTCTGTATAGTAACCTTGACCACACATCATCATCTCCACCCAGACAGGCTGAACTGATCACGCGTACCTGTCAGGTGACCTAAGTGTATGGCCGACTTTACTGTACGGTAACGGTAACCAATATTGTTTAGAAGTCAAATTGGAGAATATTCATCAACTAGAAGCTGACAATAGTTTTTCAATTGATTGAAATTATTCAATTTTGAAATAACAATGGATAAATCTAATCATATTTGTATGATTGATATAATTCATTTCTTAGACATTCATCATTTTAAACACTATATGGGACTATTTATTGAGTAGTCATATATATAAAATGGAACAATTGAGTTGTTTCAAATCTTAATTATGTTTTTTTTTTTCAAATTACCTAGCACTAATGTTTCTGGCAAATGATGAAGTCTATAATATTATAAGTTATATTATTTAACTTATTCGAGTGTAACCGATGTAATCGATAAAACATTAATTTTTCATTAATCTCCCGTTCCATTGAAAAGATTCATATTCTACCTTATAGCATAATTGGGTATTACTCCAAAATACGATATTTTTATATTGGATTCAAAATTATTTCCTAATAGATTCGGATTTAGAAAATGGGTCCTGCGCTGAGATTCAAGATTTTATCGGTTTGCAAGCTCTGATGATAATAATAATTATTATTATTAATGAAAGTTTGATTAAATGAGAATCAGCATGCTGAAGATTAGCTTGGAAAAATTACCTCCATCAATAAAAAGGGATATACGGCTCAAGTTGAAACATCGATCTTTGCCCTTTTTTCAATTGATGTCACTCGATATCGGCTGAGTTTGACACTTGTAAAAAGCAATTCCTTAAAAACGTTTTCATTCGATTCAGCCCAAGGGTTGAACTCCTCTAAAGAGAGCTCGAATGTCATTAAAGCGTGACAGCTTTACTGAAGCTCAGCTTTATAATTCACTACCCAAACAGCCATTGCCATAACACGGCCTATACTTAACATTTGGATTTTATGAAACATCACCACAGTAAGCACTTTAATTTCACGTAGCCTGGAGTATGGAGTGCTGTTTGGACAATAAATTATGCTCTGTTCACAATACTGAGAGAGTATTTCACAGTATATCACTTTCCTCCACTTGATTACAACCATTACTGTCCGCAGTAGGCTCATTCACTTTAGCTGCAGCCACTTTCCAGCTCTTGAACAAGTCAGCTTTCATGGAGAAACCTACAAAATGAAGAGAATAATTGAAAATCTCCTGATGCGGAATTCAAAAAATTGATCCTATTGAAATGTTCCAGTTACTACAGTCAAATCATTATAAATATACTGGACTTTTTATACTGGAGTTTTTTGCTCCTTCTAATATTTTTCCCGGTAAATCAATACTGTGATTTATTTATTACTGTAAATCAATTTCCGTAAATCTTACTGTAAATCTTTACAGTTTAATTGATTTATTTGATTTACTGTAAATCTTTTTAATCAATTTCTATTATTTATTACTGATGGTATTATTATTCTACTGTATAAGGCTGAGGCCACACTACAAAGAGCTATATTTGGAACTAAAGCCTGGTTTTCATTAGTAGAGTTAGTGGTAGAGTAACAAGCATACTAACTCTACTCTACTTACTTGGTACTTAAAAACAAGTACTCTACCACCACTCTACTCTACTATGAACGTTTTCATTGGGAGAGTTCACAAGATAGTTAGTACTCGCCATCTCTCTGTCTCTATTTCTATTTATTCTCTCACTTGTATCAGTTTCATCAGTTTCTCTCTCACTTGTGAAGAGATTAGAAAACTCACCACATCTCGATTGTGAACAACTATTTGAAACAATTTCGCTAGTTTCTAGAGAGAGAAAGTGTTGCAAGCACTGAAAAGAAACAGATAAATATAGCGGTGCTTTAATGTGTTCACGCTACTGGTTATTTTGGCCCGCAGTTAATAGCATGAAGTATACAGGTGAGTGGATTCATAAACACACGGCAAGTTGAATTGAATGAACAGTGGAAGCGTACACCTGCAACCACCAAGAACGAGTATTTGAAATTCGAGGGTAATTGAACCAGAATCAATTCCCTCTACTCTTCCGCCTATTGTTATATGCCCTGCCCACATATCCACTCGTGTGCACACTCATTTCAAAAACAATATTGTCTGGTCAGTAAGGTGAATGGGATAGTTTGTGTGCGAGAGGGAGTGTTAGTAAGAAAAGCAATGATTCTATTTTGTCAGCATTGTTTGTCTTGAACCATCAGTGTTGTTCATCAACAATGCTATCACCAAATACTAAGAATAAAAGCATCACTTATTTCCTTCGCGCCATCCACTCACGGTATCTAGTCTTTTCTGAATTCTCATACACCTTATACACATGTAACAACCCTTTCAGTTTTCATTCTGTTTTGAATCCTCAATATACTACAACAGTATTTTCACAATGGAATTGGAATTCAAGCAGAAAAATAGAAATATTGAAATATAGAAGAGATCGAGGTATGATGAATCCAATGCTATTTCGAATCTTCATTCCATGCTAAAGTTATCAAAATATTATTTCTCATAACTGGTTCCGTTCAACTGAATATTGAAATAACTATTCTTCCCAACCAGTTTCCATAGAATCTCAAAAAATCAAACAAGGGTTGGTTCCTTCTGGCTGAATAGCAATCCCATGATTCGTAATTATATTATTCTATCTAGATAATATATTGCACAGTTGTACCATAGCCTCCTCTAAACTACATGGTCATGGCCTTCAATGTGACAACGTCGCTGCATCGGCTTGCATGAGCAATGCAAATCGGTCATGTGTTTTATAAGTCATGTGTTTCAAGTGTTTTTTTATAAGTATGATTTTATAATGAAACCAGCCGGTAATGCGAGGCTGTCACATTGAAGGCCGCGGTCATGTAATTTAGAGGGGGCTATGGTTGCACCCACAGTGCTAAATATCTAAATTAGGCCGTTAATAGGCTATAATAGTTCAATGTCATGTATCCATTATGAAAATATATGATATTTGTTCAACTATTATAATTGTCAGGCAACCTCAGAGAGTCCTCTGTGGTGCGTGACTGATCCCTAGGTGTTGCTCCTAGGCGACTAGACTCGGTCGTAATTGGGTCGGGGCAAGGAAGTGAGGCTGAAGTCGGAGTAGCCGTGTCGGCGACGATTCTGTCGTCTCGTTGCCTTCTGCCTCGAGAACGATTTGTTCTTGGGGGTGGGGTACGCAATCTGTAACTGCGAATGACGACAGGCGGTCTGAAACCTCGAGTCCAAGGGTACAGGGTGTAGGGAATAGGAGGACCGCAAGGTCTGTAACCGCGGAAGGGAAGCAAGCTGTCTGCAACAGCTCCCTGTAATTAGGTGGGTACGCAATCTGAAACTGCGAGGTGACGGCCGGCAGTCTGGAACTGCTGGCCCAAGGGTAGGGGTGAGGGATACGCCGTCTGTAACCGCGTGGGAGGAAAGATAGCAATCTGTAACTGCTAGAGGAAACGCCCGTCTGAAACGGCGTAAGGTACCTCGCAGTCTGTAACTGCGAGGAGGACAAGCGGTCTGAAACCGCGTAGGAGAGAGGAATAGCAGTCTGGAACTGCTAGAGGAAACGCCCGTCTGAAACGGCGTAAGGTACCTCGCAGTCTGTAACTGCGAGAAGGACTAGCGGTCTGAAACCGCGTAGGAGAGAGGAAGAGCAGTCTGGAACTGCTAGAGAAAACGCCCGTCTGAAACGGCGTAAGGTACCTCGCAGTCTGTAACTGCGAGAAGGACTAGCGGTCTGAAACCGCGTAGGAGAGAGAAATAGCAGTCTGGAACTGCTAGAGGAAACGCCCGTCTGAAACGGCGTAAGGTACCTCGCAGTCTGTAACTGCGAGAAGGACTAGCGGTCTGAAACCGCGTAGGAGAGAGGAATAGCAGTCTGGAACTGCTAGAGGAAACGCCCGTCTGAAACAGCGTGAGGTACCTCGCAGTCTGTAACTGCGAGAAGGACTAGCGGTCTGAAACCGCGTAGGAGAGAGGAATAGCAGTCTGGAACTGCTAGAGGAAAACGCCCGTCTGAAACGGCGTGAGGTACCTCGCAGTCTGTAACTGCGAGAAGGCCTAGCGATCTGAAACCGCGTAGGAGAGGAACAGCAGTCTGGAACTGCTAGAGGAAACGCCCGTCTGAAACGGCGTAAGGTACCTCGCAGTCTGTAACTGCGAGAAGGACTAGCGGTCTGAAACCGCGTAGGAGAGAGGAATAGCAGTCTGGAACTGCTAGAGGAAACGCCCGTCTGAAACAGCGTGAGGTACCTCGCAGTCTGTAACTGCGAGAAGGACTAGCGGTCTGAAACCGCGTAGGAGAGAGGAATAGCAGTCTGGAACTGCTAGAGGAAACGCCCGTCTGAAACGGCGTGAGGTACCTCGCAGTCTGTAACTGCGAGAAGGACTAGCGATCTGAAACCGCGTAGGAGAGAGGAACAGCAGTCTGGAACTGCTAGAGGAAACGCCCGTCTGAAACGGCGTGAGGTACCTCGCAGTATGTAACTGCGAGAAGGACTAGCGGTCTGAAACCGCGTAGGAGAGAGGAATAGCAGTCTGGAACTGCTAGAGGAAACGCCCGTCTGAAACGGCGCAAGGTACCTCGCAGTCTGTAACTGCGAGAAGGACTAGCGGTCTAACCACCCGAGGTCGGGGGTACCGGGCTCGAAGGTGGTGCTGAAGGGGGGGGGGTGTTGAAGCTGAGGGTGGCGACGAGCTCGAAGGTCTAGGAGGTCTCGTAGATATCGCTGGGGTCGCGACAGTAGACAGCCCGCACGGCCACTCGAGGTCGGGGGTACCGAGCTCGAGGGTGGTGCTGATGGGGGGGGGGTCCTGAAGCTGTAGATAGAGTTGAGCTCGAGGATCTTGAAGGTTGGAGGCGGTAGAGGTGCCAGAAGCCGAAGGTAGAGATGAGAAGAGAAGAGAAGAGAAGATTACGCTGCGACGATCCCCGACGTTCTGTCTTTCTGTCGTCCAAGTACTTCCCTCGAAGCCTCAGCCGGAGGCGGGGAGAGAGAAGGCATGACGTAGACGGCGGCGGCGCAACAGAAGATGCGCTGTCGTCTGAGCGTTATCTCCGCAGCCAGCAGCCGGTGCTGATAACCACGCGTCGAGCAGCGTGCTTTTAAAGTCAATTTTATTTGCATTATAAATTGCTCCTTCCATTAATTAATTAATTAATAGTGTATTAATTGACTCGGAAATGATTTAATGCAGAAAATCCTTCGTCACAAATTCACTTTGTGACACCCCACTCCTACTAAGGGGGGGGGGTCGGATGGGAGCTCTCCACAGGATATTCATGCATGTCGCTACCGTTGTTGACTTGGGGGGATGGACGATCTCTTCTAAAAAAAAAAATTGGGTTGACTTCAAATATTCGCCTTCGTAGCTTTGACTTCCCCAAGGCTCCTGGGAAAATTGTGCCGACAGCTGTCGTACCGACTGTTGTCGTACCGACTATCGTAGCAACTGTTGCGCCGATTGTTGTACTGACAGGCAACTGGTACACAGTACTTTCTATCAGCCGTGCTGACTTTATTTCGCGGACGATCCGTCCATTCTCCTTTCTCCTGAGTGAGGCCTTTACAATTCGATCTCGAATAAAATTTCTTTGTCGCACATGCTGCTAAGTTTGTGTTAGAACAAACTGCTCTGAGAACGTCCACAAATCTAATTACATTCTGCTCCTTCGGAAAGTCGGTTATGCGTTTTTCTCGACCCGCATAACACCACTGCTTCGCAGACCTAGCAGATGAAGGGGCTGTTGCAGATTTATATCTTGTCGAGTTAACCTTTGAATGAGACTCGATTTCTACCCTCTTATAGCTACATGGCTCACTGACTACTGCCCGTGCATTCTTGAAGGAAGCTTTTCTGTTTATTCTGGGTGTACGTTTCGGCTGATTCTCCATCACAAGGGGCTTCTGAGTCGATGTCGGATCTCTTGTTATGCTGCTTGCTTTCTTAGCGAGGGAAGGGGTTCTGGCCACTTCTAATGAATGTGTTTGGGGCTTTTTAGACTTGTTCAAATCTTCTGGTGCTACAATTATTCGTGCTGCCTCCATTCCACAATGCGTAACTGCTAGATTGTATTCTTGTTGATGTTTTCTTCTCAGCTTACTTGTACAGTCAGTGCTATGAGCTGTAGCCTGTGTGCTACTGGTTGGATGAGAGTTAATGTCGGGCTCAGCTTTGATTGTTACTCCACCCAAATGGGTTACATTAACATTATTCACTTGCCTGCTCTTCCTCTTACAAGCATCAGGACCTGTTGCTCTCTTCTTCTGAAGATAGGAGGTTCCTGGTCGGTGATTACTTCCAATAACAGAGTTGTGGTTCAATTCAACTCTACGAGTATGAGCACTAAAACTCAACTCATACTTCTGCATGAATTCCATGCCTAAAACGACATCTGTCTCTAGTCCATCCATGACTGCTGCTGTCAACGGTATGGTTACGTTGCCAAGTGTGATGTTTGTTGTCACCCTGCTCTGTAATCTAACCGTCGCACCGTTAGCCATGACTACTCTCCGTTGTATCACGTCCTTCCTGACCAGCCCCACCCTTTCCATGGACTGCAGGACGCCGGAACTGAGGAAATTTTTCTCAGCTCCTGTATCGAGGAGAGCTTTAAAATTCTTTCCTCCTATGCAGACGGTAATAAACGGTCTAATATCCTCAGAAACGGGAGTTAGGAGATTCAACACCAGCCTAGAGTGGAGAGAGCTTCTCGAATTACTCTTCTCTTCCCTCCTCTTCTCCTCTTCTTTTCTTGAAGTACTCCTCTTCTGTGGTCTTCCTACTTTTTCCGTAGTGACCATACTCATACCAGTGCTTCTCCCCGACTCCTGTTTCACTTTGCTGGCAGCTTGTTTCAGTAGCTTCTCTTCAGCTCGAATTGCTTCTAATTCTCTAGAAATTCGAAGCAACTCCTCAATGTCTTGTACCCCTACACTATGTAGGTGTAGCTTGTAGCGCGGAAGTAGATTCTGATAGACTCGTTTGAACTTCTGTCGATTTGAGTATCCACCTTGCCTCCTCATCATAGTCAGAAGTGCCTCTACGTATTCATCAACTGTTTCTCCCTCTCTCTGCCGGCGTGCGATTATCTGAGTCTCTAGATCATCGTTGTAGGTGCTGGGGTAGAAGCGAGCTTTGAAGGCCGTCACAAATTCATCCCAGGACCTCCATTCCTCTTGGTGATTTCTCATCCACATAATTGCCCCCTTGTCCATTAGCTCGGGGAGGGCAATTAGTAGTTGGTCGCCAGTGTAGGCGTACGCCTTTTGTAGCTCCTCTAGGCGTTCTATGAAAGAGGGGGCGTCCGTAATTCCGTCGAATTTCAAGCCCCAACCTCTCACTCTGTCGCATACTGTCCCTTGCTTGAGGAGTCTACTGGTATGGCTCGACTCCAAGGTAGGCATGGAACGTGGTGCAGTTATCTGCCTTGTCTCTGTGGTGACTCTGCTAGGTACAGCTTCACCACTCTGCTGAACGTTGGCTGACTGTGTAAGCCGTTGACGATGGTGCTCTATGAGGGCTCTGCGTAGCTCGACGACCGTTCCAGATGTTGGGAGCCCGAAGTCTCCTAGAAGATTGATGAGATCTTCTTTACGTAGCCTGTAGACCCAGGATACTCTGGAATCGTTCGCTGACTCTGAGAGGTCTTCTGTAGATGACGCTCGATCGAGCTCGTTGTCAGGGCGAGATGCCTCTCCTTCGTGCTCACTCATTTCGGGTTCGTCCTTAATCTCCTCACTTCGGGCCCCACGTTGGGCGCCAGATCTGTCAGGCAACCTCAGAGAGTCCTCTGTGGTGCGTGACTGATCCCTAGGTGTTGCTCCTAGGCGACTAGACTCGGTCGTAATTGGGTCGGGGCAAGGAAGTGAGGCTGAAGTCGGAGTAGCCGTGTCGGCGACGATTCTGTCGTCTCGTTGCCTTCTGCCTCGAGAACGATTTGTTCTTGGGGGTGGGGTACGCAATCTGTAACTGCGAATGACGACAGGCGGTCTGAAACCTCGAGTCCAAGGGTACAGGGTGTAGGGAATAGGAGGACCGCAAGGTCTGTAACCGCGGAAGGGAAGCAAGCTGTCTGCAACAGCTCCCTGTAATTAGGTGGGTACGCAATCTGAAACTGCGAGGTGACGGCCGGCAGTCTGGAACTGCTGGCCCAAGGGTAGGGGTGAGGGATACGCCGTCTGTAACCGCGTGGGAGGAAAGATAGCAATCTGTAACTGCTAGAGGAAACGCCCGTCTGAAACGGCGTGGTACCTCGCAGTCTGTAACTGCGAGGAGCGGTCTGAAACCGCGTAGGAGAGAGGAATAGCAGTCTGGAACTGCTAGAGGAAACGCCCGTCTGAAACGGCGTAAGGTACCTCGCAGTCTGTAACTGCGAGAAGGACTAGCGGTCTGAAACCGCGTAGGAGAGAGGAAGAGCAGTCTGGAACTGCTAGAGAAAACGCCCGTCTGAAACGGCGTAAGGTACCTCGCAGTCTGTAACTGCGAGAAGGACTAGCGGTCTGAAACCGCGTAGGAGAGAGGAATAGCAGTCTGGAACTGCTAGAGGAAACGCCCGTCTGAAACGGCGTAAGGTACCTCGCAGTCTGTAACTGCGAGAAGGACTAGCGGTCTGAAACCGCGTAGGAGAGAGGAATAGCAGTCTGGAACTGCTAGAGGAAACGCCCGTCTGAAACAGCGCGAGGTACCTCGCAGTCTGTAACTGCGAGAAGGACTAGCGGTCTGACACCTCGTTGAAGAGAGAAAGAAAAGTCTGGAATTGCAAGAGGAAACGCCCGTCTGAAACGGCGAGAAGTACCTCGCAGTCTGTAACTGCGAGAAGGACTAGCGATCTGAAACCGCGTAGGAGAGAGGAATAGCAGTCTGGAACTGCTAGAGGAAACGCCCGTCTGAAACGGCGTAAGGTACCTTGCAGTCTGTAACTGCGAGAAGGACTAGCGGTCTGAAACCGCGTAGGAGGGAGGAACAGCAGTCTGGAACTGCTAGAGGAAACGCCCGTCTGAAACGGCGTAAGGTACCTCGCAGTCTGTAACTGCGAGAAGGACTAGCGGTCTAACCACCCGAGGTCGGGGGTACCGGGCTCGAAGGTGGTGCTGAGGGGGGGGGGCGACGAGCTCGAAGGTCTAGGAGGTCTCGTAGATATCGCTGGGGTCGCGACAGTAGACAGCCCGCACGGCCACTCGAGGTCGGGGGTACGGAGCTCGAGGGTGGTGCTGAAGGGGGGGGGGTCCTGAAGCTGTAGATAGAGTTGAGCTCGAGGATCTTGAAGGTTGGAGGCGGTAGAGGTGCCAGAAGCCGAAGGTAGAGATGAGAAGAGAAGAGAAGAGAAGATTACGCTGCGACGATCCCCGACGTTCTGTCTTTCTGTTGTCCAAGTACTTCCCTCGAAGCCTCAGCCGGAGGCGGGGAGGGAGAAGGCATGACGTAGACGGCGGCGGCGCAACAGAAGATGCGCTGTCGACTGAGCGTTATCTCCGCAGCCAGCAGCTGGTGCTGATAACCACGCGTCGAACAGCGTGCTTTTAAAGCCAATTTTATTTGCATTATAAGTTGCTCCTTCCATTAATTAATTAATTAATCAATTAATAGCGTATTAATTGACTTGGAAATGATTTAATGCAGAAAATCCTTCGTCACAAATTCACTTTGTGACATAATAAGTGCTCCATTACACTGTAATATTTTCATCACAGATTTTTGATAAGAGCCTATGACATAGAACCGTAATGCCGGCCATAGGTATTATTCAAAGTTTGATATTATCTAAGTTAGATATAAGCTTTAACTCAAGCTCATATCTAACTTGGATATTTAGCTTAATGGTTGGACCAACCAACAAGTTTTAAATCAGCTCAGCATAGCATACTGGGCACAGGGCTGATACAGGATTAAATCTAAATCTAAGTTGATGCAACCCAAGACTTATGATAATATCTCGCAATTAAGTGGTAATTAGCAAGATTACCAAGATTTTTCACAGTTTTCTTTATAAAACCTTGAAAATTGAAAATAAAATAATGAATCAATGTTTTCTATGGTTGGTAAAAACGGTTCAAGTTCAAAACTTGAAGTCATTCCAATTTATAACTTGAACATGAATTGAACATTGCTCGAAAATTACACCCAAGAGAGGACTGACCTGAGATTTGAACTCATCTGATGGAAGAGGTGGAGCAGTAGCTCAGAGATATTGTTGTAATTTTGAGCAGTATCATGTGAAGCGTATGCTAATGAAGTCTCATAGAGCCGATTTCTCAAGATCGTGAGTTGTGAACCGAACAAAACCGGCACCAATCTGAGATTGGATCCGCCGAATTCGTTAAATTTTAAAGAAACGGCGTCGTTGACATGATTTACCGCGCCATTCACATTCCAATGATGCGAGAGTTTGCCGACGAAAGATTCGTTTTATTCCAGTCAGTTCCAAGTTTCATTAGTCTCGCTTTTTGTGCGGCGTCCTTCGTTTTTGGCCTGTGAAAAGGTGTGAATAAAGAGAGGCATCTCTCTTCCATTTCCTTCCTGCCAAGTTTTCCTTCTTCAGCTGACCCTTTTCGGCGAGACTTTCGAATGGAAAATGGCGACGACGGCCAAAAGGGTTGTTAGGGTGTTGGTGCTGAAGGAAACGGATCGTCGCTTCAGGCCAGCAATTAATCCTTTCGGCTCAATTAATCATGTGAGCACCGCGTACAATGGTTGATTGTTCCAGCGGTATAGTTCTGCACTTGGATTAAATCGAGTCGGACTGGATTGGATTGTGTGCAGTTCATTGGGATATCACTGCGGACATTCATTCGAAAAGAATAGTACCAATTCAAGTACCAACAAAAAAACTCGTTTCCTCCTTATTTTAACGGTATTTCCTCTAACTCAGACAATTATTCATAGATTTCCTTTGTTTGAAAGTGGCGGTTTTACGAGAAACCGTGCCCAAGTTATACGAATAAAAATTGTTACACATTTTCAATGTTGGAAGAATGATGACATTGAAATACAAAAATAGCTTAGAAAAGGAAGAGGAACAGAGAAGCATGGCTAGTCTTTAAATCCTAGAACACCATAATAATCGATCCCGAACCCACTTGCCTTGAGAATTTGCTTTTCCTCATGCAGTGTAAATCTTTGATGGTGACAGTAATTTGGACATAACTTCAACAATTTTGGACTATTTATGTAACTAAATTTAGGAATAAAAGAAGTTTTGGGCATCTGCATGTTTCTCTTTCCTATCTGTATTTGTTTTATTCAATAAAGATATAAAGAATTTGTATCAATAATACAAAATATATCAATGACGTTGTCCATGATGTATTAACATTTAGTGCATTCTGTTACAATAAAGAATATTTTATCTTATCTTTGAATAGCAGAATACAAGAAGGACCTGCAGTTTTATGTCGTTTTACAATAATTGGTGACGTATTCTCTTTTATTGAGAGATGAGCCCGATTACTGAATGCTATCCCAGCTTTTCATAGCGTTCCGGCCACAGCAGGCTTTTGGTAGGCCTATGTGGATAACTTTTGAACACCTCCTCTGTAATATCCTCCTGTCTTCATCAAACATCCTTCCTGTACGTGCTCAAAAGACATTATTTCCCCTAATGATCATATCCAGCGCCTTCCTCCCCACCAATTCCCCTAAAGCCTATAATTTCTAGATTTCCCTGACACCTTATCACCATAATTTCTTTCAAAATTGACATTTTATCCTCCTCGCTTCACTCCAACTCTCTCTATCTCACTCACTCTCATTTTTCTCATCATCTCATTACCAACAAACCTGAATTTATGATGAAAGACTATGGTGACTAAGAACTTATGTGCGCCTTAAATCCTTTGAAAATCTACATAAACTCGACATTCAATAATTGATGAGAAAACAAGGAAGTAAAGAAGATGTTTATGTAAGTATTCATTTTTTATAATACCCTCAGAGGGATGCTGGCTCAAATGATCCCACGTTTAAAATGTAATCCGTATATCGACGAAGTATTTTGTGGACTTCATTAGAAGCGTGGAAAGAATGAATTATTTTTTATTGAGAGGGATCGAAAAAGTTGCGTGAAGGTACGTTTTCGCTTCTGCGGTTGCGCAGCTAATCTCGCTAATCTCGGCTGCGAATGGTCAAAATAGCAACTAATAAAACTTGAAATAAAAATATACAAGAATAGCCATGCATAAATAGGGAAAAATTAGTACGAATATTGTTTATTCACTGAATTTATTTATATTCAGTACTAGTAGGTAGAATTTATTGTACTATTTCGAAATTACTATTTCGACTATCCGCAGCCGAGATCGGATGCGCATCCACAGAAGCGAAAACCTACCTTTAGGCTTCGGCCAACCTCAGTTCAAGATTCGAATGGAGGAATTTGTTTCAATAATTTTCATAATGATATTATATTCTATTATGTTTCATAAATCACTCTATATCGCTTAAATCACTGATTTGTAAATTGTTATGGCCTTGATATTTAGTAGCTTCAAGTTATCCAAAATGGTTTGTTATATGAATTTTAGATGAGATAAAATCTCAGAAAATAGGAGTTTCTGATTTAAGTAAGCTGGGACTATGAGAATCTCAATATAGCATAATCCTTTACATCAATGGAAAAACATTTCAAATAAAAAGTAGGTAAATTATTATAATTTTCCTCGTCTTAAATATAAATTCTCAGCTTCATTGGCTTGGTTTGCAAGAATGCTTCATGCAAGGTATTTCTAAAATATATATTTATATAATATATATTATAGCCTGTGAAGAGATGAATGAATAGGGCAACATTTCTGCAGAACAGAATAAGAATAATATGCTATATTTCTCCCAAGTGGAAGCTTCAATCTTGTTTTACTAAAATTATATAATATTCTATTTTTATTTATTGAAAACATCCCTAACAAACTGACTACCGTTTTTTCTCTCATCCTTAGTTTCTTGAGCTACATTTACGTTGAAAACATTGAATTAATTTTTTACGGCTGGGTAGTCAAATGAAACGGTCTTTCTACTGAGGTTTGTGTGGTGAAATCCACCTCAATCTTATCCAACAGTACTGTACAAACAGAGCTCTTCACAATGCCTTGACAGTGCTGGATGGATCAAGGGACACCGAAAAATAACGAGGCATTCAGCCTGGTTTCATGATATTGTTGTGCCTTTTGTAAGGCTGTTATCGGAAGAAAATCGTGCTCAGATGTTCAACTGGAATCCTTTCTGATATTCCTCTACATCAACAGCATAGGCTGTACAGAACTGCTATTGACTTTCTATTTTAGGGAGAAGCGGAAATTTCCATCTGGACTTGTCAGTTAGTTATCGCCCTTTCAATATCCGGTTAGGCTCTCGACGTCTAAAATGAGTTGTTCTACTTTTTGACACGACAAGAAACCACGATTTATTAAGATTTTTTTCTCTATTATCAAATGCAAGTAGCCTACTATAGAGTCCATTGAGTTTACTAATTCATTGAAGACTTAAAATTTACATGGTGAAGTAACTGAGAAGTTGATTAGAAAGAACCTGATTAAGTTTTTACATAGAATTAGCAATTTGAAGTCCACGATCAAATAGTCGATTCATTCTTCTATACTAGCGTTGTAATACTTTTAGAAGCTACACAGAGAAGGATGAATATTCTTCTTTCTCTGTGGAAGCTGCTATTACATAGTGGTACTTTTTGTCCATATCCTCTTTTATACTTTATACTTTTTATCTAGACTTTTGATCTATACCCTCTTTATATCTTAATAATAATTCTGGAAGCTTCTGTTACAATGGTAGTAATAGTATGTTCTAGTACAAATACAATTCTTTTAAATCTAAGTGACAGTGTGAGTTTCGATAATAGTTGGAATTATAACTTCATCTATAGTTTTTTTTTAAATATTTGAGTCATATGTCTCACAATTTCTTAGTAAAATATTAAATATTTGCAAGTCATAATTGGATAAAAATAAAATAATAATCAAATCAAATTCGAATTCATGAAAAAAATATCAAAAAAAAATTATACACAAGCAAAATTAACAAATTGGAATGTTTAAATCCGATTTATACTTTACACAATCGGAAGTTCAAGTCTTGGTAGCTTAAATTTTTAATATTTTTACAGTAAAATTATTTTTAGCAATGGTATTTCAAGTAATAATAGTCTACTCCCTGATTTTGAGAGAAGATTATCTGTTATTTCAAGGAGAATGGGAATCCAATGAAAGTATACATCAACAGAAAATTACATTTTTCCACAAACCAAATACAGAACAATTATTTTTCGTGACGTCCTTTCGTGTCATGGAATGTCGCAAGAGCTCACCATCCAATACGAGAGGGTTGTTGTCTGTCATCAGAGCCTATAATATTACAGTGAAATAGATAATTTACTGAGAAATAACAGTCACCTGACAATGATAATTCGATTTGTTCATTTGAAAAAAAAGATCATAATGTAATATCGTGAAATTTATACCAACACAGAGAGAACGTCAAATATTCATCAAGAATACTTTATAATCCATCACATGATCGCTGGATCAAATAATGTTGGTTACAGAGTTTGAATCTATGTGATATTCTTATCCTGTATAATAGAATGTAGGCTACTGCTTCAACTACGTGCACTAACTTCCAAAGCTTCCAGAATTGTTAATTATCTGATCTAGTGTTTTCGTAACATTATTGAGCATTTTGCATGATTTTCAGACATTCTAGATAATAGTAGATTGTAAATCATCAAAAGCCCACACATCCAGATACCCTCTAGCACAAAAAGAAATTATTTCAGCTGATGTTTGGATTTCCACCAACTCATTACATATAAATGATTCTTTCCCGTTGGAGAGAATCAACGAGCAGAAGACTCCATCTCCATTATAGTTTTATCTCAAGCAGATTCAATATTAATTGAAAAAAAAATATTAATACACCATATCAACAAATCTCCTTAGAACACAACCAACCTGATATACATGACTTTCATGAATTGCCTTTTATTTAGTACGGTTGCCTAATAGAACATTCCATATTCGATAGTTTGATGAAATGAGTTTTTGGGAACCATTCAATAATATCATTTGTAAAATTTCCAAGTTAGTAGTGAAATTGACAACATCAAAATAGTGTTCTATTATCATTGAATATTTTCCTGATTCATATGGTCTCTCATCATGCTCTCTTATCAAGGCATTCATTCATTAACAACACAATGGTGTTATCGAATGGTTAACTAATATTATAGGCTTTTCAGAGTGTTTGGCAAATTTAATGGGCAGAACTTGAGCTATGACCAATGTTTGACTTGACAGTTTGACACCGCCTCGCTTATTGAATGCTTACTGCTATTGTATTCTCCTGAAAATAATTTATTTTTCCACTCTCAAGTTATAATAATGATTGAATCGCCAGGACTATTGAGAAGCTCCACTGTCGAAGGACTGACTTAATTCACAATTTTGAAAAGCAATCTGGTAAATGGCACGGGAAAAGCACAAAATAATAATTTGAAAGGGGAATGTCATTCACGGTTCATTCAGAAATGACTTCAAGCTTGAAGATTTGCTTTCCTGGAAACCAACGTTTTCGTCCAGTGATATCATTATCACGGCTCATAAAGCAGAAATTTAAAGAAACAGAAAACAAGGAGGAAGTGATTACTAAGGATCAGAGAAGTCATTTGTTGAGTTCCTTGTTTTCGAAATTTAACAAATGTTTCCTCCCTCAGTATAACTCAGCGGATTATTATTACTGTATTCTTATTCAGGAGGTACTAATCTTCTGCTTTCAAACAATCAAATTGAAGATTTTTTTCAGTTTTATACTTTGTTTTAAATTAGCTATTATGACTGTGGAAAGGTGGAGAGAATTATTATAACGTACCTATTGTTCATGAGAATAATGCGCAGTGGTGAGCTTTGAAAGAGTTAGAAGAGTAAAGTTGGTAAAAATTTTAGAAGTGTTATACACAGTATGAGAGTTTTTTTTTTTATACATTTGACTTTTCAAATAGAAGAAAGCTGGAAGTTGTGAAGCGGATTACAATGTACTTCGTTGTAGTTTCTTTAAGGAAAACCATTGGGAATATTGACATGCTGGGTGAGACACTCATTATCAATTTCGATTACTTCTTTTTCAATTCTGTGAGGCTTGTTAATTTTCCAGCTTGCCTGAAAAAGTATGTTTATTTCTTGGCTCAGCTCCTCAGTAGTGTTGAAGTTTTCCATTTCTTACAGGATACTTTCTCGACTACTTGCAATCATTAAATTGGAATAAGTGCTCTATCTTGAAACTTAATTGGAGAGTTTTCCAAGTTCATTAGTCCAGATGTATTCGAAAAGTTTACTGAAAAAACTTTAATGTAACAAGTGAAAGAAATATTTCAATTGAAAGTAGAGTTTGAAATGCAGATGCATAATTACGTCACGTACTTTTCCCATTCGCGGGAAGAAAACCTTCTTCGCCGGAAAGAAAACTCTTTCTATTTCAAAAAAGGAACTTTCTATTCTTTGTATCTCATTGTATGGATTATTTTGGATATAAGTTATAGTAACACCATGGAAAAACTAGAGTTTTGATCTCCCCAATTACTGAAACACAAACCTCCCAAACTTATTGTCACAAACACAATAGATTTCAAATACAGTCGATGAACCGTTCCTCACTGTATTGAGAAAACAGAGGAGAAAAGCCCCTGATTCCTATTTGACGTTTTCAGAAGCTGGTAGCTTTGTCACACAACGTTTTTGTTGCAGTACAAAGATTCACGTTTCACTCGTTATCTCTAAACCCATACTTACCTCAACTCTCAATGACTGGCTCATCAAATCCTTCCTTGATAACATGAGACTTGCGATCTCTGAGACAGAATTGTTAGTGTGAGGGATTCTTCAACAATGGGATTCTGATAAGATTTCATCTTTCTTCTAAAAATATCTTTCTGAGGAGACGTTAAGCCGTCGGTCCAGACTGCCTAAAAAGTAGTTGTCATCTCTCCTCATCACCACTCTCATTACCCACGCACAAGCCTAAAGATCATGTGGGCATCACCCTTAGCAAAAAAAAATAGAAATATAATGAAATAACTTATTTATTCGTGACGAACCCAAAATAAAGGACTTGATACAACCTTGTAGCCTCTTCGTTTGGAGAGAATCAAATTACTGATTAAATGGATAAACGAATTGAAAAGGTGACATAGAATAATATCATGAGAGACAAGTAATATCAAAATAAAATCACAATGATGTCATATAAGGAAAATAACACAATTTCTTATGAAAAACACTTTTCCTTTTCAGGTAAAAGAAATGAGGAAGAATGAGGGGGATTGTTGGAATGAGAACTTGTGTTGTTTTCTACGCAATAATAATGATAATATCATCTACAGCGGTTTATATGTTTCATACCGCGCATCACATTATTCGCCATCTTTGTCAGAATAAAAAAGGCTTGTCAAAATCTCAGTCAACCCCAAATGAAATGTATTATTCAAATCTTCTTGTTACAAAAAGTATTTGCGCGGGCGATTCACGTTATGACGCTGAAAAACGAAAATAAAAACGAAGCTTATAAGGTAGGCTACTCCCAAGAGCTTTCTCTCCCTCGGAGCTCATTCTCACAACTTTTCTCAGTTTTCTCAACATCTTGTTATGAGCAAACCATCGAAGCTCGGTCGAGCGAACAACAACTTGGAGAATGTTTCTCTTTTCACCTAGATTAGTTTTGTTTGTGGAATGTATGTGGTTTCACTGTAATGAATTTTTTTTTGTTGTGGTGATGTCCACTCAAGCTCTTTACTTGGCTTGTGCGTCCGTAATGCGAAAGAGGATATTAATAATTGACCTTTCAGTGTTAGGTAAGTTCCGAATTCCGATTTACCGAGAAGCGATGAATTCTCATGAATGAATGACTTGAACAGAAAGTGGTCACCCTTACAATGGGAGTAGCTGGTGCACGACTCTTATCGAACCTTGCGATTAGATACCGGCACAATCATCCATGAAGCCAACCGCTTCCCAACTGTCTGAACTATCTTTATTATTCTTCATAAAAATCTCAAATGTACTCTTAACCCCATGGATTCATATTGGCTATGGATTCAAACTGAGCTTCAGCTTTCAATGAATGAATCATCGAGTGGAATATAGAGAAAAATTATGTATAAAACATCAAGGAAAAATACTGATGAAATACTGATTGTGATTGAAGAAGCAATAAGTAAGAGGAACTAGAACAAATAAAATTACATCAACTCCCCTGATTGGAAAGATCTGGTAGCAATGAAGAGATCACAAAAAATTATTTCTCAATATTCATCTGAATCGCTACTAACAGTAGTAGACTTAATAATTCTATGGAAACATGTTGGCATGACTAGAAGCTACTGAATCATGTTGTAATCAACTGAAATATGCTATTTTCTAAATGATAGGTTTTTATTCTGCAGATAGTATTTTTAGAAAGATAGTATCCGTTACTTCTGCTAGTAGTTTTAGAAAGATAGTATTCGTTACTTCTGCAGAATTAAATGATTAATTATTTTAAAATATGGAACTGGAGAGTAGCTTTCAATCTTCTACGTGTATTCATGAAGAGTAACTTCATGAAAATTTCATTTGAAAAATCATGGAAGCGTGTTTTTAAATTGCAATTATTAACTTTGGAAAAAATCACATAGCACTCATGCATCACTCGAATACACAGAGTATGCTTTGGTATACAAAATAAAAAACCATCTATTATCCGCTGTAATTTATTGGTTGATCTGAGTGTTAATAGCGCCGCAGGGAAAAGCTCTTTCTAATGGAGTATGAATCCAGAGTTACAGTATTTGCAATGGGGAGAGTGGATATGGCTGCATTGTAATTAATGCAAGATTTATATGGGTAATAATGCAAAACATGTGAAAGCATGAAATATGCTATTTGATCTCTGACATTTCCGTCATATGACAGAATAAACATGACATAATGATTTATCATGCTATGGAATAACAATTACTTATTCGTAGAAATGTTATTGGTGTTGTGAAACTTCATAAGATATAGCCACCGAACCGCGGTCCAGTACTGTAAATAATAAACCGTGGAATTGACCATGGAAACCATGGAATTGACAATATCTTTTAGTAATTTTATTTAATTACTTATTCAATTATTGTCCTCATACAAGGCGAAGTAAGGACTCACAGATCATATCTTACTCTTTTACACTTAATCATGATCAGGTCAATGATTCATCAATGGTATCAATAAGTACTAAAGTGATTATAAAAGTAACAATCACTCTTCTTCTTCTTCTTCTCCTGAGCCTAAGTCCCATTTCTCTTAGGGTCGGCCCTCCTAATCCTTTCCCGCCAAAAGTAACAATCTTTTTGTTTTGCAAAATAAACTTCCTAAGAAGAGTCGAAATAAATCAGTAGGACCTCGTTATGAATCCGCATGGCTCTTGCATTTTACAGAAAATGCATTTTGGCTCTTGCAGAAAATGATAGTCCATTGCTAATCGGACACCACCGTGAGGGGTGAAGATGAAGTGAGTTTGTAAGGGAATAAACGTTACTTTTACCTCAGCGAAATCTTATTAGATGATAGGGCGTAACTGGATCAGGAGAGCTCCGGCGAAATGAGCTTTTGCGTTCGAGCAGATGCTATAGATTTCGATAAACCGCAGGGCTTTGCTCCTCTTCTCACTATCACCTCAGCTACTCACTCACTCTCACTCTCTCTTACTCCCTCTCTACTTACTCCTCACTCACTCTCTCTCTCTTACTCACTCCCTCTGCTGCTCACTCACTCATTCACTCGCTCCCTCATTCGATGAGGAAATTGAGAAAGCGACTTGAATACTGGTCAGCAGCAGCCTCTACTACAATTCAACAGATCTGACCTTTCCAGTGTGAATTTTGGTCGAGCTGAATGCTTCCGATGAAATTCACAAAGGAGATTCCATTTATTTGAAACTGATAAGTCCATGTGGTACAATGATTGCCGCACTGTAATAGTAGAATATTGCTTCAAGTGGCTGCTCAGCTATTACTTGCACTTACAATTCAGCAGTTGGTATCTTTGAGTTCTCTTCGAATACTTGGAGTATTGCAATTCTCTGAATATTGATATCTTGACGTGTGGAAAACTCATCTCACAATATTATCACCTCTCAACACTATTATGCAGGGGAGCATTACTACTCAAAAACAATTCATTAATCAATTCAACCCAACTCAACTACTCTTACCACTGATTATTCCCAGACCAGATAGTGAGCAGTCATCAATTTGATAGGAACAATTCTATTAACTAGTTTTAAGATATCGAGTTGCTTTTGAATTGCTTATTGGACCGTTGATAGAAACAATTCTATGCTAGAAGTAACTAGTTTGAGGGAGGATATTGAGTTGCTTTGGAATTTCTTATTGGACCGTTGGACCGTCGAACTATTGGAGCATAGTAGTATTTTTACATCAAGAGCCAATAAGTATGAGAACATGTTCATATTCTTCAAGCAATATGAGAGAATTTGTCCAAAAAGTAAAAACAGTTCTTTGGAAATTGACTGTGTTAGTGAAAGCTTACGTTTGAAAGTGATAGTTAATAATGAATCAAATTGTTTTATTCAACCAATTATTCCATTGCCGGAAATTCTCAATGCTTTTGGATCTGTGAATAAGAAAGAACTGAAGGTTCAAATATGAAGTACACTATTTCCTAGACCTTGAAGAATGGAATTCATGTTTCAAAGCATAATCATAAGAATTGAATAGGTCTACATTTAGTTCTAGAGAACTTACAGAAGTCAAGAGCTATGGAGCCAACATTTTCTCAATTTTAAGTATTCTGAATTTCATACATCATGAGTCAATAATTATTATTATCACGATGCCTATGTTACAAGGTATACAAATATAATTATAAGGCATTTGAATCATATAAAATATTATAATTGTATTCTGAAAAATTTTACAAAGTCCATAATTTGAATGAATTCTTACAACCAGAAAGAATTGGTAGATTTGTATGGTCTGATAAAATTGATGGATTCAATAGTTTCCATGCCCCAGATTTTTGTTTACCGTAAGCGTTTACCTGTAATATGTAGTATGCTTGCACCAATTCCCTTTTTTCAATAGTTCCATGTATCGATATGCTCGAACGAAGGAACATGCAGTTGTTCAGGAAGAGTTGGAGACTAGGAAATCCTTAATTCAATGTGAATCCTCTCCTGGCAAAATTGAATTTCGGCAAAAAATATGAACACTCGAACTGGAATTTTTATGTTGACCGGGATCTAGAATTTTGATAGAGTGCTATTGGAATTCCTCAGGGTTACTGAAGCTCCCCTTTTTCCATATTTTGTATATGAAACTTGTCCTATTTCAGTGCTGAAACACCTGTGTCAGCAAATTTATAGGAATGGAAAAGAATTTGTCGTCTGGGAGAAACGAGACTTCTTGTAACTGAAGTGTTTTTTTTTATTACTTCAAGATATCTAATATAATCTCCTGGATATCATGAAATCACTATGATTCAATTTACAATCGACGGAACTCTTGAAATTTTTCTAAAATTTATCGATGTCATGAGGCTGCCACCCCCAACACATAGACGCATAGTCTTTTAAAGGGGTTTACTGTAGAGTGATGATATATCCCATTTTCATGGTATAATTGTGTAGTTCAATCGTGTTCTATTACAATTTTTAAAATATTAAACAATTAAGGAGATTATGAAAATAAATTGAATGAAATCATTGAATGAATAGAATAAATAAAAAATTAAGAATCTGAAGTTGAATTCTTCAAATAAGACTTTCTAAGGTTTTCTTAGAACTTTTCAACTAAGACCCGAAGGGTGATAACTGATAATGATAGCACTGTTGTCCGCCTGTTGCCTCTGCACTGATTTGTACAACAAATTTATAACAACATGAATATTTTGTAATAATGAATCGCCAAAAAGCCATAAGCATATTAATAATTATTATTCATGTCTATATATCACGTAATTGGATTGTTTGTGTCAAAATTTAAAGCTAACAGCTTATTAATAGAAATGGTCCCTAACAAGGAAATAATGGATAATAATTATGGTTCGAATGAGCAGGAAAATGGATCAGAAATGAAGAAATTTGATGTGGGAAGAAGATACCAAACAGCCTATTGCTCTGAAGTTTGAATGTCAACGAAAGAGCGAGAATGTGTGTAGCAGGAGTGAAATGAAAACAAGATAAGTTCGGCTCTCTTCTTGCAGCGCCCACTCAGCTGGGGAAAAAACCTTGTCGCGAGAGCTCCTCTGTTGAATGTCAATAGACCAGTAACTGTACTTCAGTGCAAATTTAATCAAATTCTCCTTGAAGAGAATCACGTAGAGAGTAAAGTTTCAAAAGCCATCTGCAACAGTGATTCCGCTTCGAGTTATAATCAATTACCACATTCTCCACAAGAATTGATTGTTTTCAAACAGAATAGACTGTTTAAAAAGAACTGCATACTGCATAGAAAGATATGCATCGTTTATCAGATGTTCCTATCCTAGAATTCGATGAAGAACAAGTTTACATAACACATAAGGTCATTGTAATTTATGAAAGTTGAAAAAAAATTTGATTATAGTTTTCGAAAAAAATCTAATTTTATAGCCTCATTCGATTTCTGGACCTATTTTCCATGTGAACCGTATTTTTTGGAACCTTTTCTGTCCATAAGAAAACCAGGAAATCCACTTTTCCATGTTTACACCCTCTTTTAAAATGTCAATCATCCCAAAGCTAATTGGAAGTTTTACGATCTGTGAACGTTATCAAATCTAGTAGATGAACTGTAGAATCTATTGGAGATATTATAGCAGATAACTATGGTGGTTTTCCCATACTAAGTGAAAATTCACGGAAAATCATGGTTTTTTATATGCGTTTTTCGGTTTTTCGACCATATCTCGAAAAATATTGTAGCTACATCCTTGAAACCGGGCTCAAACGATTTTTCTTTTTAATCTGCATAATTCAAGACTGAATATAGATCTTGGAACCCCTTACCACATTTATAAAAAAATAAAGAAAATGTCAAATTTCTCATGTTTGGCGATTTTTTACTTTATAACGGTGCATTTGCGGACCATGGTTTATCAGATATTCCTATCCTAACTTTTCACGTAGAATCATGACCGTAATTTGTATTTTGATATTTCGAAGTTGCAAAATTTTTAGGTGCAGTGTGCTAACTTTGGTCATTTTTAAGCGAATCCTTATAACGCATGTATATTACTATATCGAGTTTGTCATAATATATATTTGACAACGAATTTGAAGACGTAGCTCCTTATTTTGCTGCTAGATGGCAAAGGCTGTCTTATATCAGCAACAGCAGAGTATGGATAAATTTGTGGGGTGGCAGTTTCAAATGTTCGGTGCATTTTCATGCTAATTTGAGCTTTTCACGGCTTTCCATTTCGGTTTAAACTTGGAAAATTAATTTTTAATTCTAATTTTTACTGTGAACGCTGATGCTATGTATTCTATGGAACTGAGTAGTTCTTTTATATCACACACTTAGGCTAGGCGTACACTGTTTAGTCAAAACAAGACAAAACGAAATTAGTCACGTTTAGTCACATTAATTCACATAGCTGCTTATGAAGCAGCACACACCGATTAGTCATTGCATCGGTGTGTGCTGCTTCATAAGCAGCTATGTGAATTACTGTGACTAAACGTGACTAACTTCGTCTTGTCTTGTCTTGACTAACCGGTGTACGCCTAGCCTTATAGTTCTCCTCATACAGTAGGATAACACCTTCGCTACACTTTTCAAACAAATAACCTCGAAGCTATAAAATGTAGCATTATTTTCTCATGCATACTGTATGTACTATGTACTATTTATACAGTGGGGTCTGTATCCAGGTACCTGAATAAACGTGTATTCTTCGAATTGGATCAGGTTTCACAGCAGTATTCAAGGTTTCTGTGAGGGTTTCGCAAAGTAATAAAATGTAGGTGCCTGTAGCAAAACGTTTTCTTGTGTTTTATTGTGGCACCCAAAAGCAATCTGAACAATCTTGAGTCTAGTCGAGGCAGCCGTGCCGATAAGACGCTACTGCTGAGCGATAACCTCTAAAACCGAACCGTGTTCTAGTCTGATTGTACTTGTTTTGCTACAGTGAAATTTAACAAACTGTTCGTGTTTATTATTTAAAATGTCGACTACCTGCGGCGTTTGTAATAGTGAGATCAGTTCTAATAAACCCGCCGAAATAATAAATTGTTCCGGTAGCTGCAAGAGATCTTTTCATTTAAATTGTGTAAAGGACGACACCGAGGAGAAAAAATCTCGTACTGTGAAACAGTGGAGGTGCAAGGACTGTCGGGATGGTGGCAGTGTGGGGTCTGGGACCAGTAAATCAGTCCCAGTCACGAAGGAGTTTCTTCTCAAGGTGATGGAGAATTTCAGAAACTCCATCTTTGGCGAGCTGAAATCTGTGAAAGACGAAGTTGCTGAAGTAACTAAGTCGATCAGCTTTCTTTCGGACAAAGTCGACGCTTCAAACACGCTAATTGAAGAGCTCAAGAAGGATGTGAAAACGCTAAAGAAAGAAAACGACAGTCTACGCGAGACGAGTAAGACCCTATGCAGCCAGGTGACCGACCTACAGGAGCGTGTTCGTTCATTGGAGCAATACACACGCCGAAGCAACATTGAGATCAGCGGCGTCCCGGCGACACCCAAAGAGGATGTCATCAGATTGGTGATGGATGTCGGGGCGTCGATCGGCGTCGCGGTGCAGGAGTGCCACATCAACGCCGCACACCGGGTGGCCAGCTTCCGCAGAGATCGAGCGCCCTCCCTCGTCGTCCAGTTCACCAGCCGATCCATCAGGGATAACTGGATCAAGCAGTACAAGGAGAGGAGGCAAACTGCTACAGCTGACAAAATAAACCCCGCGTTCCCGAGATCCAAAGTGTACATCAATGAGCACCTGGCTCCTGTGAATAAAGTGTTTCTTTCCAAATTGAAAAAAAAGTGCCGAGAAATCGGAATAAAATATGTGTGGTGTCGGGAGGGAAAATTCTTCACAAGGAGGTCGGATGGCGATAAGTGCCAAAGGATTGTGAACGAGGCTGATATTGATAATCTGAAATAAGGTCATGATTTCAAGGTTGTATCGCATATTTATTTTGAATATTTGAATCCATTTCATATGCCTCATTATGCTCGTATGTGTATGTATATATTTTTCTTTTCTTCTCGTCATGTTTACTTCATATCAGTTGTATAGTTTACTTTAATCTCTGAATGAGCGAAAACAACGATTACTTGATTTCATTGAATAGTACTTTTTTTAAAACAGATAATGATAACGATAATAATATTTTTACACTAATCTACTGTAATATTAGAAGCATGAGACAGAATTTCAATAACTTACTGACAGAATTATCTCAAATAGAATACCCTGTCACTTTCATAGTTTTGAGTGAGGTGTGGATTAATTCCGATGAAGTAACCTTATACAATATTCCGAACTACAATATTTTTGCTCATTGTAATGATTCTTATAGATCTGGAGGTGTGATATGCTATACATTAAACTCTATATGTGCTACTGAAAAATCTTTTTGCAGCTTCGAAACTGCTGATTCCCTTTTGCTAAATATAGAAATTGATAAACACTATTTTAAGCTATTATGTATATACAGATTACAAGATTTTACAATAAGTAGATTTTTAACTGAATTAGAACAGAATATGAAATATTTTACATGTAACACAATTTTCATAGGAGATGTGAATATAAACCTGCTGGAAGATAACAGTATGTCGAATAATTACCTTAGTTTAATGGAAAATAATGGTTTTGCATCCATTGTGAATAAGGCAACTAGAATCACTACTAGAACAAGTACTCTTATAGACCATATTTTTATTAAACACCGGCAGTTGAATCTTTTTCAGCATGCACTATTTGACTTGAACATTACTGACCATTGCTTATTAGGATTAAGATTTGATGTAACATATTCCAGCCGTAAATCAACCGTGAAACCAGTGGATAAGAGATTCACTGATGTAGATAAAGTTATTGATTATCTTAAAGCAATGAACTGGAATCAATTATATAATTTAGAAGATGTAAACATCAGCTACGAAAAGTTTCATTCTATCTTGACTGAAATAGTAGATGCCTGTTCTAAAACAATACCTACAAATAAAAAACTTTCGAGAGCAAAAATCATAAGTCCTTGGATGACGCAAAATCTTCTAAAGAGATTGAATAAAAGAAAAAAATTATTTTCACTAGTTAAAAAAAGACCTTATGATTTAAATTTAAGAAATTATTATGATAATTTTTATGATAGACTAAAGAATGAAATAGATTTTGTTAAGAAGTCCTATTATTCAAATTATATTCGCAGTGCTGAGGGGGACCCGGCAAAGCAGTGGAGAATTATTAATAGCCTAACTGGTGAAGGGCGAAACAATATGTTTGATAAAGTTGAGTTGGAAAACGGTACAATAGAGAGTGATCCACAAATTTTAGCAGATAAAGTCAATCACTATCTCATTAATCTCGCCCGGTCTGAAGATAATGAATTTTCGGCTGTCGACCTGGGCCTACGTCAGCGCTGCCAATCTTTCTTTGTAAAGCCAGTATCAGAGAATGAAATCATTAAAGTTATACAGAGCTTGAAAAATAAAAAGTCATCGGGGTATGATAAATTCGATGTACTCTTGGTTAAGAAAATCGCACCGTACATTGCATGCGCTCTTACACATGTTTTCAATTTAAGTTTCAGTAAAGGTATTTTTCCAGATATGTTAAAGCGTAGTATTGTTACACCAATTTTCAAAAAGAAAAACTCACTGAAATTAAATAATATAAGACCAATTAGTCTGCTTTCTGTTTTTCAAAAATCTTGGAAAAATTAATGATTGTTCGTAAGCTTGATTATCTGACAAAGATTGAGTTTTTCTCTCAAAAGCAATTTGGGTTTCAAAAGGAAAGTCAACCGAAGATGCACTTTTAAACTTCACTAATCTAATTTACACAAGTTTGAATAATGGTAATAAAACAACCGGTCTCTATATCGATTATAAAAAGCTTTGATCTAATTAATCACAATATATTACTAATGAAGCTTGAGGCTGCCGGAGTGAGGGAGTAGCGCTCCAATGGTTCAGCAGTTTCCTGTCCTGCAGGAGCAGCGGGTGCGGGTGTGAGATTGCCTAAGTCAACCCCTCCCTGTTACTGTCGGAGTGCCCCAAGGATCCGTTTCCTCGGCGATTCTTTTTATAATCTTTATTAATGATTTGCTTGAGAAAAATTTCAATGGTCAGATTCAGGCTTTTGCCGACGATATTGCCTTCATTTATTCCCACAAAAATATGGAAACTGTAAAAAATAATGTATTGTGTGATTTATTCACATTACGTGAATGGTGTTTCAAAAACAAAATGGAGGTGAATGTTTCGAAAACCAAGTACATCAATTTTAACTTTAGAGCTTTTGATTTTTCTACCCCAATTGTATACCATAATCATGATTGCACGCGTGAAACTTGTGATTGTGACGTAATCGAGAAGGTCAACTCTTTCAAATATTTGGGATTGAATTTCGATGAAAAAATGTCATGGGGGAAACATATTGATAATTTGCATGGAAATATTAGGAGTGCAATAAGAAAGTTTTACTTTCTTAGAAATATATGCGATGTATCAATGATGAAAACTTTGTATTATGCCCTAATTCACTCAAGATTGCAGTATGGTTTGGTATGCTGGGGTGGTACATTCAAATTTCTTATAAACAGATTGCGTGTAACTCAGAATTACTTTTTAAGAATAATTTTATGTAAAAATAGAAGGGAGAGCTCTTTCCCATTATACTGTCAGTTGAATATTTTGCCTATTCAAAACTTATTTGTGTTTAAGGTTCTGAAAGTATTCTACCTGATAAGTGGTAACAATAGTTCCGAAAATCTCTATTACAGAATGAGAAGTACTGATTGTCTGCTTTGCAGGACCCCTAAAGTAAATAAAGAGATTTTTCGGCATTCGTTTCTGTTTCTGGGGCCTTATATTTTCAACAAAATGCCAATTGATTTAAGGAGATGTGCTTCTCACACTCTTTTCTGTAAGAGAGCTATTAAATGGTTATTTGAACTAAATGACACTTGGATTGTCAGGAACATTCTAAGGTAGAGTACTAAAATTCATAATGGTTAATGCTAGAAAGGATTGGAATACTCTTATTTTAATAAGTAATTAAATAATTATTTTTTATTGTATATCATGAGGTCTGAAGTTACTGATCTATCTTTCATATGTTTCTTGTTTTATTTTATTATTATATTCATTTCGTTGCGCTGCAGGCAGTATTTTTCATTTGTATTATTTGTATTATGCTCACTAGACTCACATTCACTTTTGTTTTGTAATAAGTATTAAATATAGTTGCACACTGACCACATTTACTGGATATAGTGGTCAGTTAATTTCCAGGACTGTTAATTAACTGTGTACTGTATTGTATTTTTGTATGGATGGAAATAAAATTCATTATTCATTATTCATTATTCATTATCTCGGCTGTTACAAACAATAAACACTGCAGGCTTAGAAAGTACCCAGTTAAACAAATTCGAAATTATTCAGTATCAATATCTCGATGAACTCCCGCATCACCGGCTGTTAACTAGATTTGTTACAAACTGGCGATCAAAAAGCGAATTAGAAGCGTTAGCTTAACTTTGACTGCATAATACGTAGGTTGTAGGCTGGCATCTCCACACCCGCCTACCACTGCGGTTAATTGCCGCGGGTGAGATTCTCAACCCTGAATCCCGATGGCCTCGTTCTAGCTTCAACATTTCGACGACAGGGGGCGCAATTCCCGCCGAAATAACGTCGAAATAGCGCGCGCACACCCACACACACACCTACACAACCCTCACATGAATGCCTCGCGCAATAACACGTTTCTTCGCTTCTATTAGGAACGCAGGCAGGATAACTGCTCCTCAAAAGCAGGCTGACCTCAAATAACGTAATCTCGTACGAGTTTCTGTTCACCTCAATTGGATGTCCTTCTAATATTGGAACGCTTTCCTATTATTCAGTGGAATGTTTTATTCAAGTCAATCACATATGCTCACACAAGGTTTGTGGAACTTGTATTGATATAATGGAACCTCTCCTTGAAATTCTGTTGATTTAAACAATCTTGCAAGTCACAATATTCGAGCTAAGCCGTCGGTCCCGGCTGCCTAAAAACAGTCGTTAAGTCACGTCAGAGACCCTGAACTGATCAGGAGTGACCTGAAAACTCTGACACCAGACCTGAGCCAGCCAGGTTACACGGAATTATTATTATTATTATTATATTCGAGCTCAGTCGAGGATGACTCAAATTATGAAATAACAAAATTAATGGTCCCTTGAGAGTGGGCAGTAGTAGTCGGCCATATTGGAAATGGTCCATAAGATCAATGTAATCTTTTGAAACATAGCGCCGCTAGTTTCACATGTAATTGGAAAGAGAATAGAATTCTTCATGCGCTCGGCTTTACTTTTTTTTAAACAAAAATTACTAACAATTATTACAGCAAAAATAAACTTTTTAATTTTAATCATTTTTGGAGGTTTCTTGAAAAAAAATATTTAAAATTTGAAAAAGCCAATTACCTGCTACATTAAATTATTTATCAAAAAATATTTTTTTAAGAAGATCCGACGTAAGCTTTACACGTGATGTGTTGAGAAAAAAACATGTTTTAGCTTGAGATTGCATTGACTTTATGGTTCATAAATCCAATATGGCTGATCACTACCGCCCACTCCTAGAACTCTGTGTTTGATGAATATGAAGTGACTTTAATTTAGGTGAGAATTATTCGATTGGGTATATCAAGAACAATTTCTCTTATTTCATTCAGATAAGACTTGATGCAAGAAGATGTGAAAATTCTACGAAGATAGAATAGTGGTTACTAGAAATTATTATTGGAATCAATTATCATTCACATCATCTTCATTCCGCTTAGTTTATTTGATTGGTATTTTGATTATTTTCCATCAGCTTAAAACTATAGAATTATTTCATCTGTATTAAAACTTCATAACATCAGCAACGACATGATTCATTCGAGCTGTGTGGTCAATAACCTACAACATTGAATAAAAATTATAATTCATTTATCCTCTTATTTCACTCCTGCCTTCAAAACAAACTCGAACTGACTTGCACAAGTTCAAATCCGTATCCTTGCAAATTCTTGCTACATAAACACTGTATTATGAAATTTGTATGTGAAGGTAGAATATTTGTGAACAATGTATTCTTCGAGATCTAAATCAATAATTTTTTTTTCCACAATCGCTCACCTGACTTTTGCTTCACGTATTGAAGATCAGAAGTCGGACAAAATATCATTAAAGAATTCTATCTAAATGCTTTTCCTGATGTTTCGATTTTCATGTATGTCATACTTGTATAATACATGTATCATCATGTATTCATATACATGTATCATCATATAATACATGTTTCATCTTATACTAATACATGTACATGTATTCATACTTGTATAAGAACTACAACAAGCCTTATCCAGTTTCAAGCACATGACACTACGTGAGTACTGAACAGAAGAGTGGAAAGCAAACGTTCTACTTTGCCAGTTAGCCGAATACAACAAAGTTTGCATCTAACATCAAACTTCCTTTCCAATTGCGAGTTATATATTAGAGTAATTTGAATATTGCCGCCTACGTGCGTAGTGCCTCCTGTATCGTTTATTGTGTAACTGTGTGTGATCTCAATAAACCGCCACTTTCTAGCATAACCTTGTCTCGGCTACATTCTTTTATAGGTTATGGGCCCAGGAAACTCAAAGAAAGTCAAATTTAAATGTTTTATTTAGTAAATTTTCATAGGAAAGTATGTTAAAATGAAAGCCGTGAATTCTTTGTGAATATTCTACGTGAAAACCGGGCTGGAAAATTGAAATTCGCGAAAGTTGCTGTGTGCTGTGACCTGTGACCAAACTTGCCATGTGCTCGCTTATTGCTTCAACTTTGTTGTGAAAATAATTGAAGAACAATTGAATTTCGCGTAAATTGCTGTGTGCTGTAGCCTAATTGAAATTGCTGAGTGCAATGATCGAAATTGCTGTGTGCTGAAATCTAAATTGCTGAGTGCTATGATCGAAATTTGCTGTGTGCTATAATCGAATCTGCTGTGTGCTACAATCGAATCTGCTGTGTGCTATAATCGAGTATGCTGTGTGCTGTAATCGAAATTGCTTAGTGCTTTGATTGAACTTGCTATGTGCTTGTTTACTTGAATCGAACTTTGATCAAACTTGCTGTGTGCTGTTATCGAACTTGCTGTGTGCTGTTATTGAACTTGCTGTGTGCTGTTATCGAACTTGCTATGTGCTTGCTTACTTACTTCATGAACTATGAAAAGTGTTTATTTCCTTGAACTTGAAAAACAGAAAATTCTCCTAGTAGACTATTGAACTATTTAGGTCATCAACATGAATTCAGTCGATTTAGTAGCCAAATTTAATGGTACGAACTATAAACAGTGGTTGTTTCAAATGAAATGTGCTCTTCGAGCAAAAGGTATTTTAGACGTCGCTTTTGGCAAGTTCACAAAGCCAGACGACGAAAAGGAGCTTGCGGAATGGAACAAAAAGGACGCAAATGCAATGTTCATATTGTCTACGGCCATGGATCAAAAACAAATAGTATTAATCGAAAATTGTGAAACATCATTCGAAATTGTACAGAAACTGGACTCTATTTACTGTCAGAAGTCTGAAATCAACAAAATGCTAATTATTGACAAGTTTCATCAATATAAAATGAATCCAAGTGATAACGTTGCGACGCACATCAACAAAATAGAAGGACTGGCCAAGGAAGCTAGGGACGTAGGAGAGACAATCAGTGAACTTTCTATAATAACAAAAATTTTGAGTACATTACCTTCTAAATACCGAACAATTCGTCAAGCATGGTTTTCAATGCCGGAGGAAAAGCAGACGATAATAAACCTAACATCACGACTACTGGATGAAGAACGGGCATTAGCGGAAGAAGAGACCAACGATCAGGCCCTTGCAACTTCATTTCAACATCAGAAAGGAACTTCATTTCAACATCAGAAAGCAACTTCATTTCAAAATCAGAAACCATCTTCAGATAAACGAACTTTAATCTGTTATAACTGCCATGGAAGAAATCATATCGCGAGAAACTGCAGAAAGCCAAAGATTTTTCGATCTACACATGAAAATCACGACCCAGGAGACAAAAAGAAGCAGAATGAAGGACACTATTCAGCATTCAATGCAACTGACGACACCAACCTAGACTCAGAAGCTTGGATACTCGACAGTGGAGCATCTTCTCACATGACGGGGAACGGAAAATACTTTGAAGAAATTCAAGAATTCAACAATGCAAAGACAGTCGTACTTGGAAGTAATCTCCGCCTTCCTATTAAAGGTCAAGGTACTGTAAAATCCTAAAATTGATTGAAGGTGAGTGGTTCGACTCTATTATTACCGATGTTCTCTATGTACCGAGTTTAAAAGAAATCTTTTTCAGAAGGTCAATTGACTAAAAGGGTATGATTATTATTAAGAAAAATGATACAGCAAAAATTTATCACAACAACAAACTTGTAGCTGAAGGAATTCGTACAGAAAATAATTTGTATAATATGTTGTTTAAAACTGTTTTTCCAAAAAATATTGAGCTTCTTTTAACAAGTAATGAATCTGCTGCAAATCTAAAACTGTGGCATGAAAGATTAGGACACTTGAATTGCAGAGTAATTAAAGAAATGGTTTCTAAAGGATTAATTAATGGTATTGAAATTAATAACACTGATAAGTTTTTCTGTGAAGGTTGTACATTAGGAAAAAACATAGATTGCCTTTACTGTAGGAAATTCATGGAAATCATACAAGCCAGGTGAAAGAATTTTTAGTGATATATGTGGACCCATGTCAGTTCCTTCTATTGGGGGAGCTAATTATTTCATATGTTTTAAAGATGATTGTTCAGGGTATAGAGTTGTATTTTTCATTAAGCATAAATCTGATGCATTTGATTCTTTCAAGACTTATGTCAATAAACTGAAAAACATGTATGGACGTACACCAAAGTATTTGCATACAGACAATGGAGCTGAATATGTTAATAAAACATTCGAAAATTATTTGCAAGCAAATGGTATTGAGATTGAAAGAACAGCTAGGTATACTCCACAACAAAATGCTAGAGTTGAAAGAGATAATAGAACAATTATGGAAATGACTAGATGTATGCTACTATCTAAGAACTTACCCAAAAATCTATGGGCTGAAGCAGTTAATACTAGTATATACATTCTGAATAGATCAGGGACATGTCAAACACCAAACTCTACTCCATTTGAGGTATGGACAGGTAAAAAACCTTCATTGAAACACTTGAAAATATTTGGTTCAGAAGCCTATGCATTGATACCAGATTGTAGAAGAAAGAAATTGGATCCTAAATCAAAGAAAATGATACTAGTTGGCTATGACAGAAATTCTAATAATTATCGACTAATGGACCCAATAACACACAGAATAGTAGTTACTAGAGATGCTTTATTTAATGAAACTAAATCCCCAGAATATGACAATGAAAAAGATCTTGACAATGTAAGATTTTATATTGATATAAATGAAGAACAAACATCACAGGATAGTGAGAGACAATTATTTAATGAAGATTTACTCGGAAATCAAGAAGAAACCGATAATGATGAAGGAGAGTTGAATAATGAAAATATTGTAAACTATGAGAATAATGAGTTGAATAATGAAAATCTTGTGAACGATGATAATTCAATTTGAATGAACAAGACTGTGAGAAAGAATTAGAAGAAAATAGTTTGAATCTTAGACCAAGAGAATTGTTAAGAAAACCAAACCGATACTTAACTGAGTGTAATGAAGCAATTGCTTTGTGCGTAGAGTCAGATGAAGTACCAATAACGTTCAAAGAAGCGATGAAACACTTAGAATGGAAAGAAGCAATTGATAAAGAGATTGATGGATTACAAAAGTTGAATACATGGACACCAGTAGAATTGCCAGAAGGAGAAAAAGCAATAGAAACAAAATGGGTTTTCAGGAATAAAGATAATGGCATTAAAAAGGCCCGATTAGTAGCTAAGGGATTTCAAGTTGAGGATAAAGGAAATAATATTTATGCCCTGTAGCTAAAATGAGTTGTATTAGGATGTTTTTAACAGTAGCCTTATTAAGAAAACAAAAAATAATTCAAATGGACATTCCATCAGCTTTTCTGAATGGAAAACTCAATACTGAAGTTTATATTTTGCCACCAGAAGGAACTAAATATGATAATAATAAAGTTTTGAAATTGAATAGAGCCTTGTATGGACTCAGAGAGTCGCCTAAATGTTGGAATGATGAATTTAATAATTTTGCTACTGAATTAGGTTTCAAACGTTCTAATCATGATTATTGTCTATATATTGGAAATGATGTAAACATGTTAGTCTATGTAGATGACATTTTAATTGCTGGTAATTCCGAGAATGTAATTATTAATTTGCAACAGAAATTCAATGCCAAGTATATGGGGGAAATATCACAATTCTTAGGCATAGAATTCAGGAGGAGTGTTAATGATTTAAAAATGCACCAATCAAAATTCATAGAGAAAATTCTCAACAAATTTCAGATGCTTGAATGTAAAGGTATGAAAACTCCAATGGAAAAAGGTTTAGATTTGTCAAATAATAATGAGATAATTGATGTACCTTTCCGTGAATTAATTGGAAGTCTTATGTATATTGCAACTAGTACAAGACCTGACATAGCATTTAGTGTTAGTTACTTGAGTAGATTTCTGGAAAAACCTAATGAAAAAGTATGGAAAGCAGGAAAAGAATTTTAAGATATTTGAAAGAAACACAGAATTGTAATCTCACATTTCAATCAAATTCACCTGAGTTATTGCAGGGTTATAGTGATGCAGATTGGGCAGGTGACAAAGTTGATAGAAAAAGTACGAGTGGTTGCTTAGTTTTGTTGCTGGAAATCCTGTATCATGGTTTTCAAGAAAACAAAATTGCGTTGCACTGTCAACTGCAGAAGCTGAATATTTGGCTGCTGCATCACAGCCACAGAATTAATGAATTTGAAAGGCATAGCTAGTGACTTGGGTTACAATAATTGTAAAACTTATTTATCAATAGATAATCAAGCTGCCATACAAATGACAAAGAATTTTGAAAACAGCAAAAGAAGCAAACACATTGATATAAAGGCTCATTTCATTAAAGACATTGTAAGTAAAGGTATATTGAGTATTGATTATGTAAAAAGTGAGGAAAACTTGAGTGACATTTTGACTAAAGCGCTGTCATATGACAAATTTTTCAAACTAAGACAAGAGTTGAAGATTGTATGATTTATTTGCTTATTTGTTAACTATATTTTTGTATTCAGTATTTGCACTTTAATTATTCAATATTTGCATTGTAATCATTCTATTTGCATTGTAATCATTTTACTTGCATTGTAATCACTCTATTTGCGTTGTATTCATTATTTTTATTTGAATTGTACTTGACGATTTTCTATTTTTCTGTAAGTACATAAAAATGAAATCGAGGAGGAGTATTAGAGTAATTTGAATATTGCCGCCTACGTGCGTAGTGCCTCCTGTATCGTTTATTGTGTAACTGTGTGTGATCTCAATAAACCGCCACTTTCTAGCATAACCTTGTCTCGGCTACATTCTTTTATATTATACACTATTCCTTCTTCGCTCCCACTTCTTGCATTTAATAGTGTGTGTGTGTGTGTGTGTGTGTGTGTGTGTGTGTGTGTGTGTGTGTGTGTGTGTGTGTGTGTGTGTGTGTGTGTGTGTGTGTGTGTGTGTGTGTGTGTGTGTGTGTGTGTGTGTGTGTGTGTGTGTGTGTGTGTGTGTGTGTGTGTGTATATATATATATATATATATATATATATATATATATATATATATATATATATATATATATATATATATATATATATATATATATATATATATATATATATATATATATATATATATATATATATATATATATATATATATATATATATATATATATATATATATATATATATATATATATATATATATATATATATATATATATATATATATATATATATATATATATATATATATATATATATATATATATATATATATATATATATATATATATATATATATATATATATATATATATATATATATATATATATATATATATATATATATATATATATATATATATATATATATATATATATATATATATATATATATATATATATATATATATATATATATATATATATGTGTATGTGTGTGTGTGTGTGTGTGTGTGTGTGTGTGTGTGTGTGTGTGTGTGTGTGTGTGTGTGTGTGTGTGTGTGTGTGTGTGTGTGTGTGTGTGTGTGTGTGTGTGGTGTGTGTGTGTGTGTGTGTGAGGAATGATTATTCATTTAGAGTATGGCTTTTATCGGTGAGGAGACCCGAAGGTTGTTCCACCTCGCCCTGTTCAACCTAATTTCACTCAGATTGAAGTTTTACTTATTGATGAGAGATGATGAAGTTGAACTTTGATGACAATGAGCGCAGAACTTTTCTGGCAGTTGGAACCTCTTCTATTGCCCCTCTTCAGAAAGTATCATCCTGGTCTATTTAACTCATTCAGAATTTGAAAATACGTAAAATTAAAAAATGACAAAACATTCCCCAGTTTTCAACACTCCAGATTTGAAATAACGGTTTAATGATGAAGCACTAGATTGGCTCAGATCTGCAAATTTTTTCTTACTTGTACATAATCAATTAATCATGTCGTCAGAATATTTCTACGATGAGATGAATTTTGTAGAAAAACATACATTGACCGTAACGAAGATCAAAACCGAAGTCTTTCTGCTGGAAACATCATTGGAGTTAACGGTTCTACTTGAGTTTACGGCTTTTGAGTGTAAGTTGTGAAAGTGATCACAAAATTGTGGACATGACTGTGGACATTCTTCGAGTAAATTTTGAAATACAAGAAGTTTCAAGCAGATGCGAGTTTTTTCTTCACATGATATTGTATTGAATAAATAAATATATAAAAAACTATCGTCTCAACAAACTTTTTAAGACAACGGACTGAAACTTGGTTTGGTTATGCCAAAGAGGATGTTACAAATCTGCATCAATCTTTCTCTTTGTAACATCCGCCTCTTTGATTTTCATCTGATACAATCCGAGTTTAAGGCTAGGCGTACAGCGGTTAGTTAAAACAAGACAAGACGAGATTAGTCACGTTTAGTCTCAGTAATTCACATACTTGCTTATGAAGCAGCACACACTGTCTGCAAGTATGCAATGACTAATCAGTGTGTGTTGCTTCATGAGCAACTATGTGAAGTACTATGACTAAACGTGACTAATCTCGTATTATCTTGTCTTGTCTTGACTAACCGGTTTACGCCTAGCCTAAGCCGCAATAATATGAAAGAGGTCTTCTTGGTCTTGTGAAACAGTCAACATCCTAACATCCTTTGTAAAATCCTCTTTGGTTATGCTCAGCTGTGATAAGGTTCGGAAAGTGTTTGCGTATGGAACAAGAATTCTCTGCATGAATAATCTCCTAGGTCGTTGCCATCTACCAGCCTACCGAACAATACATCATTTCCATGTGTGTGAATTCGTGTTCGTGCATTCACTGGTTATCAGGAAATAGGGATAATTTGGAAAGGGCGAGGTATACCGATAGGTGCACAATAACACAGGGCAGCCAAATAATTATTGGTCCCAAAATCAGGGAGATATATCGGGTCTTTGTGCGGTAGGCTGCAAAGGAGTGATATAGGAGAGATAACACATAATTGGGATCCTGAGGAAGGAGAGAGGAAGTGTGAGCTGTAACAAGGACAGAGAATTTAAAGATTAAAGGGAAGATAATTGGCCTATGAGAGAATTGTTAGGCTGATCTCCTATTCTGGTGTAGTATGAAGGCGTTATTCTAAGCAACTAATGAGTCCAAATGAAGAGACGTCAGGCTATCTCTAGTTATCCAATTTTCTTAAATCTCTAACTTTGATCAGCTCCTGGTTTATTTCTTTCCTGGAGATTATCTAATAACTGATCAAAACATTTCTCTCTGTAGCCGGATTTATTGTAACAAACGAAATTCATATTCGAATAAGAATAACTGATAATATTAGGCCCAATAAAAGGAGAATAGGAGTGATAGTCTGACTCAAGTTATAAACTTTGGATTTATTAAAGGGTTGTTTTTCCTATTATTTTGGAGAAGCAAGTCTGAAATGTTCAATCTATTTTCAACTTCAAGGTTGGTGCTTAAGGCGGCTCGCACCAAAGCAATAAGCAACAAGCAACTAGCAACACGCTATAAGCAATAGATAATATATCTTGCTAGTTGCTTGTTGCTAATTGCTTATTGCTCCGGTGGGCGAGCTGCCTAATGAATAGTAATTGATATTACTTCATTTCCAATAACGTGAAACAAGCAATTACAATTTTAATAGTTTAGTGACAATAAACCGCACAAACAAAAACTTGTCATGGGTGACCGACACAAAAATAAGACAAGATGAAACCAACCCATGAATGTCTCACCAATAAAAAGCCATTCGAACATTTTTCTTTCAGTTGAAAATGATCAAGTTTGTCCTTAACAATGGTACAGAAATTATTTGAACCTAACGTGAATTTCATACAAAGACAAAAAGTTCCTATATATAAGAGATAACACATAGGTTATTGGTACTTATTCACACTTCAAATACATTTCCACAGACCATTTTCAATAACGTCAGCAATAAACGACACAAAGTAGTAACCTCTCAGCTCTTAAGCTCAAGATGTCTGCTCTCCTCTATTACTGGAGCAGACCTTTCAATAATTAAATTCTCCGACTATTCCATACCACTCGGCCGTTGTCAGCAGAATGTCTGCTCAAGCAAGCTCAGGGTAGTAATAAACCATGAGCTCCATGTAGGCTGCCTACAAGCCGGCATGGGAAGGTGAGTTCTCCATTGATAATGTTCTAAGGCATAAACCTGCTGCAGCATAGACAATGGCTGGAATATTCTATCACTATCACAGTACGGATATCTAGCTAGAATAATGTCCAGCCGAACAACCGCAATATACTAGATAAACGCGCAGCATGACTCTGACTAACATGCCTTACAATAATGGACTAGTTTCTCAACTCTCAGTTAAATCAACATAAACGTGCAGCATGACTCTGACTAACATACCTCATAATAATGAACTAGTTTCTCAACTTTCAGTTAAATCAACATAATATTATTTCTGTTTTTTTTTCATTCTAAAGCAAAAGGCAATGCTACCCCCAAGGATGAAGGTCACAATGCGTCAAAACTGTTGTTTTGCAATTGATGTGATTCTTTGACCATTTTGAATTTTTGAGTAATATTAGGCTAGGCGTACACCGGTTAGTCAAGACAAGACAAGACGAAATTAGTCACGTTTAGTCACAGTACTTCACATAGCTTCTTATGAAGCAACACATAACGATTAGTCATTGCATTAGTGTATGCTGCTTCTTAAACAACTTTGTGAATTACTGTGACTAAACGTGACTAATATCGTCTTGTCTTGTCTTGACTAACCGGTGTACGCCTAGCCTTAGGGACAACTATTGAAATTTTTGCTAGTACAACCAGAATATTCCCTATACTAAGGTAGCGTGAAACCATGACTACAGAAAAATAGGCCCCAGGAGATGCGGCATCCAGTAATTACTTTGAGGATTTTCTCATATCAAAGGTGGAAGAAATTATCACACATCACAAGATCATTGATATTATTTTTTATAATTGCCTTCATCAAACTTCCTCTTGCTACTTGTTCAGTTGTTACTGGTTGTTGTTGCAGATTTCTTTGGAGCTCTTCGTATAACTTTGTGTGAAAGTTATTTTCAAAAACTATTACTATATTCTCATGTCTCATGTACGTGTAATAGCCATGAATGTTCATAGACTGTCGGAGATGTGTCATTGAAATTTCAAAAAAATAGAGTTTGATTTTAAAAAAACAATCAATATTTTTGGCATGAACTCAATACTGGATCTGTATTGCCTGTGTATATTATAAAAGCTGATGGTCTTGACGAAAATACACGTATGGTTGAGAATAATTGATCTTACATTAATTTTTCAAAGAACTTGCATATGTAATAATTATTACTTGGATAACGTTTGAAATTGAAATGTATTTCAGATCTATTGATAATGTTTAGAACGAAGATAATCCTTTTCTGTTGATTTGAATATAACCTCTTTTCGAACTGGAATAAGAAATTCATTCTCAACTCATCTATTTTCAAATTCAATACAACTTTGTTCATTAGAATCAACTTATTTGAATGAGGGAAGTTCATCATTCAAATTACACATGAATCTAGGTGACTATCGCTTGTTTTATGCATTACTGTGTTGCGTTATCCATTGTCACTAGAGCAGGAATTTGAAGAGAGTGCTGCAAGTACTTTGTTGACACATATGACCTCCGGGAAAACAAACTCGTTCAACTTCATACCGGCTACAGTTGGATAAAGTGTCAACACTACGAGTAAACCTTTGCAACAACATCTGTCCAAAAAAGATGTTCGCTTCCCAAATTAACTCCAGATAACAGAGTTGTCATTTCGTTTTGTTTATTTGCTTGGTTTAAAATGCGCTTACCGTATTGTCCGAAACAGATACCACAAAGTTTAGTTTTACCTGTATTACAACTTGACCGTCTCACCAAACTCCTCATTGTTGAACATTGAACAGCACTGGTCGAAATCCAATGAGAAAGAGTTGTTTGGAACGATGCAATGAAAGCAAATCGAGTCGAATAGAACATTCTATATTTGTTCATGGAACAAATTCAATGTAATACTCCTTCATGTTTCCCTTCTCACGCAATTCGCCAATTTATTAATTCAACAAAGTTTCCTAAAATTCACTTTCCCTGTGCCTCAGTATTGCTCCCCACTTTGATAAGCTGTCTTATTTGAGTGTTCTCAAATAAGACTGGTTACAGTATTGTAGAATCATGGCATATACATGCGCATGATTTCAATTGTTTTCTTCTCAAATAAGACTGGTTACATTATTGTGAAATCTGTCATAAGCAAGCGCATTATTTCGAGTAAATTGAAAATTAAAATACACTTTGACCGCATATATTACTATTCTCCAGCTTCACTAATCTTCCAATCATTATCTGCATCCATAGACAAACCAATAACAGTTTGCCTAGAAACTGTCGACTTTTTTAAATGTCAGTACTTTCTCGAAGCTCATTACTAATCCGATGCCGAATATTCGAGAGAAAATTTAGGTTGGTGTATTGATATGTGGAATAGGAAACGGAGTATTAATTCGAAACCATGTTAGCTGCGTAAAACATCATTACAGTTTGTATTGTTCATTTATGTGGGAGTTAACGAATATCACATACACGTTCTCGCAAATGCTGAGTTTCAGAGTATTCAAATTTTTGGTTCTTTCATCACTATTCACTATTACAAGCGTCCAAGGTTGTTGAATAATTGAGAACTCAGAAATTGCACTGTCATTAAAATTTTCATTCGAGTTGTAACACTTCTACACGAAACCATTCAAAATGAGAACTGACTTGCATTAGAATGGTTTTTCAACTGGAATGATTATGTAAACGACTATTACAGTACAGTGTTGTAGTGAGATTGAGTTTCATTCATCATCAATAGCAGTTTAGTATATTCAAATAATGAGTTCAGGTTAGTGTACTAGTAATATTTCGAATAAGCATAAATGTGGAATTCTTGTTATAAAGTGGTGGTATTGAAAATGTTAGTATAACATTGAATAGAAACAGAAATTGTAAGGTACCAAATAGGAAGTATAAGGTTAGAATTGATTAGAGAGATTAATTTAGTTCTACTGAGCCTGGTAATTTCTAAGAGAATAATGTGTTCAATTATTTATGTTTTTTTAAATGATTTGCATGCAACAATCATCTACCAATCTACTTGATTGAATCATCTACTGATATTTGTCTAGAAATTTGTAATTCTAGTATACTGTTTGTAGTATATTGTATAGATCATAGGAGAACAAGTTGAATTACTGTATCTATCACTTGGCAGGACTATTAACTTATAACTGTAAGTAGCCTTCTGTAGTAACCATGTTTGTACAAGTTTTGATGTACATTTGGAAATAAATTTATTTGAATTGGAAATTTTGTATCCATGGAAAATCATCATCCATATTCCAATTCTTCAAAGAACTTCATCAAGATTATAAAAAGAGTTTCATGCAATGACCTTTAAAGGAGAAAATGATATTCCAATAGGAGTATCTCATTGAAAAAGACCAGAAAGTAAAGAGGTAATCCGCATTACAATATTGCAGTGAGTGTGAATTATGAAAATATTATGAAAAGATGAAAGTACTTGAAAAGATCTGAAAAATTTTGAGAGTTTTGTCTTTGGTAAGAAAAATGAGAAACCTCTATTTTGAAAGAAAGGATTTCGCATTTCGGAGTTGTGATGTAGTCGAAACTAGTTTTTCACTCCCTTTCTGGTAAGAATCTGAGTAGGCAACCCGCAACACAAATGGAAAGCTGTAAAGAAGGTTGCCTACTCTCATCCTACACTTCTTTGGGTTTATTACTTATCTATCTATACCAGTACATTTTATATACAATTAATTACAAATAAATTGAAATATTATTTGAAGGTAAGCTAGAGCACATAATCCTAATCAATCTCAACTTATCTCGATAAATACTATCTAATAGCAGATAGCAGGCATCATCTCATGAATATTATTGTCTAAATATGCTATTTTCGAGGGCTTGAAAAAATAGTGGGTCGTCACAACGCGTAAATGATTATTGAACTAGTTTAACGTCCAGTTCCACGAGAACCCACTTGAATTTAACCATTGTAAAGTATTGTCATTGATTCGTTGTCAGATTAGTTAGTTCTCGTTACATTGGTCCTGATATATGACATCATTCTTCGGCTTACAAATTCAATTGGATTCTTTGCAACTAGCCTTAGTCGTCCATTGGAACAGTTTTCGTCCGAATACGTTCAACGTTCGAAATGCTAACATTGAATCAAATGGCCAGCTGATCGGACGTCGAACGTTTTCGGTCCAAAACGGTTCCAATGAACGACGAGGCTCCAAGTGCTTCAGTGTTTTATGTTTCAATGAGGTTTCAAGTGTTGAAATAAATCACTAATAATAAATCAATAAACTACTCCAACTCCTACACATCCGAGCTCTCTCACACCCACTATTAAACACTTCATCTTTCAAACGGTTTAAAACCTGTTGTTTGTTGTATTTCCATGATTGATTCCAATTTAAACTAATGGAAATTATGCATAAGCATGCTTTGACAATAGTTATTCAACCGTAATTATTCCAGTGAATTTCTACCTACTGCATACTCTAAATTCTGCAATTCTCCCACTCCACAGTAATCCAGGACAAAAATCCCTCTTCAATCAATTAATTTCACATTCGCAGCTGCTGAACTATGCACGAGAGATTATTCCACCTTTCAAGCTCTGTCCAGTAATGGCTCTCTTTCATTAAGGCGTAGTCACGTACATCAACTTAAATTAAGCACAAAGTCTCTCTTCAAAATGGTACGTGACTTGGACCGTGGACCAATTAATGGAGATCTAGATCAAGTACTCCCATGGACTCCATCGATTCAGCTGGGATGCACCTGAAAAATAGCCAATCGCAGAGAGAAGTGAAGAAATCTAGAAGAGAATCGCAGGAATCTAGAAGAAATCAGTAAACGTTTCAAGTAGAAGTATAGATCGTGTCAGTGATGAAGTATATAAACAATAATATTACTTGTAACACATATATTATCGCATGTGATTCAAAAACATGTTTCGAAACATGTTTTCATTTTTTTATAATGCTTCTGTGAAGTCACGCACTTACCTACCTTATTCTCAATTTCCAAGTTATCAAAGTTTATTATCGAACATTGCTAAAAGTTATGGTTAGAGGTAGATATAATAAACTTCTGGGATGAATTATTTTCAAAACACATGGTTATTAACTTCATATGGACCACTGGGAATAAATCCCTATCGTTGATGAATGGATACAAAGAGAGTTATTTTCTGGAGACTACAGAAAATAAAATTTATAAGAAAAATTAAATAAAAATATATTATTATGAATTAATTAGAAAATTAAATACAGAAGATTATTATTCCAGTGTACAAGTTCCAAGAAGATGAATTTGAAACTTGAATACTAACAACGGGAGAATTTCCATGACGTCTCTTAAAATTCATGGAATTCTCACAAAAGCTACATTGCACTGCAAAGAATGCATTTTTTCAGTAGAGAGACAAAAAGTCGGAATGGAAATTTTTCGCAGAGCAGTTTTGGTGCTGTAACAAGTGAAGAAAGAGAGAATCATCACGAAATGGTGTGTGAAAGTGTAAGGAAATTACGAATTTTCCGCTACGTTTCTCCATCTGTTGCCAGACAACTTTGGAACAAACTAAAGCAGGTCAAGAGAAGTGGGTCTTCTACATTCTGGAAGAAAGTTTATCTCAGTCTCCATGGTGTTAAAAGATAATCACAACGTTTCGGGTTTAGTTTTAATTTTGAGCTTGGCAGATTTAAGATACTGAAGATTCACAACTTTGATAGCATATGATTGAAGTATTGGAACCAAGTACATTACGCTTTAAATTGGAAAGCTCGAATGCGAGATAGTGAAAATATTGAAAGGGAGGAATAACCTCTTTCAGCTTAGAAATTGATTTATCCATCTAGCGTATGACTTTTGTCGGTGATGAGACCAGAAGATTGTTCTTATAACAAGATTAAGATTATATGGTTGATATGAATAATTCAATGATCACTCCCTGTAATTAAGTATTGTATTGGTTATTGTAGTAATATCTTTGATGAAAAAGAAATCACTTCAAGTACACAATGAAGTTTTGAAAAAATGGGGAACAGTCTTCTAGAAAAAGAGAACATTCTATCAAATACAACAGTCAAATATATATCAAAGTTTAAAATGTAGCGTACAGTTTTATTAAGCGTGAAAATGTGTCTTTTGAAATTAGATTATTCGTATCATTTTGTATAATTGAACGTGTGATGGGATATGAAGTTGATTATAATCTATCTGAAAATGAAATAGAAAAGTATATAGAAACCTTATCATGAAAATCAATATCCTGCTGTATCTGTCTAAACGTCGCAAAATAGAATCTGTCATTTCAGATTTGCTAAGGAATCAACGATGCAAATAATTATTCAAGCAAGTTGTTACACGGGAATTTGCAATGGAACCCAACAGATGGATGTCTATCTGCTAAATTCGAAAGAAGAAAGGTCATATTGTATCTCAATATCAGACATGCACCCAAAATACCCATATTGAAGGTCGTATAGATGGCAGCTTGTCCAGACTTAGGATTATGTAGCCAAAGATTCAGAGTTTAGAGCGCACTGTGAATCGTAATCCGCTTTCTGCTGACAGGCACAACATGCTTTCTACCAGGAGAGAAGATGAACGGGCTACAAAAGAGAGAATAATCACCTTGATAGAAGCTTTGGGGATTATTTTCCCATCTAAAACCCTCTACTACCCTGTCTCATCACCCTGTGGTCTATCTATCAATACCCAATACTGGCGGCTTCGCGGCAAGGGACTCAGAAATAACTAGGTAATCTTTTTGCAATACTAGTGGTTGCATCCTAGGTTTATAGTCTGGATCATTATTTTTCCAATTTTGATGTGTACTATATCCCAACCAATTTTCTGCACGAAAATTCTATTCTGTATGGGGAAGGCACAATTTTTCGAGTGTACACGTTCAATTCATAACAATATGGTTGAATCCATCCACATTTAACCATATTATTATTGTGATTGAGTTTTAAGATAAATTTTTATACATGTGCAAATCGTAAGTTTTTTTAAAATTTTATTTTAATTTTTGTTGTGAATATCCAGTTTTCTTACTATCTTATAATGTTATATTATTCGTTCTTTTTATTATATTATTAGAATATCATTTTATTCAAAAACTACTCTTGGGGTTGAGTGATGAATTCATCGTCTGAGAAAATAATTATTCTTTATCACGAATTTGAATTCTCGTTTCCATCTAGTTCCATCATAATATAATTATATATTCTATATTCATTTTTCTTGATTTCATTGTTTTCACAAATTACGTGGCAGATCAAAATTTCAAATATTTCAGGTTTGAGTAGGTAGGTTTCATTTCAGTCGAGCTAGAATAGATAATTGGATGAAACTGAAAAAAAACTCGCAAACGGTTTCTTCACGATAGCCTTTGTTCAGCATCACGTTCTTCAACCAGCTGTGTTCAGCATCCAGCAGTTTCGCTTATTTTATTGAAATCAGCAGCAGAAAGTTTCTCAATAAAGTGAGACACGCCTTGTCGGAAGTTTCAGATATCTTCATGCTCTCCACTGGAATATGGATTATCACCCCCTCCCATCGACAAGAATTTTTCATTTTCCTCCCAATGTTTTTCCTGCACCAAATCCGATTCATTTTTGGGATGAAGACTGCACATTATGAGTTGTAAACAACGCAAAGTTTTCTCTTTAGCAGTTTGAAAGTGTACGGTATTCCAGGTGCTAGAGAACTTGTATTCTAGTTGAAGTTGGTAACACCTATATGAGAAATCTAATGTGCAGTGTTATCACAGTGTATCGAAGAAGGGAGTCCTTTGTTAGTGCAATATAAGAACCCTAGATAAATACTTATTAGTTTCAGAGAAAATTATTCAACCCAAGTTGTTGCGAATGCTGTTGTTTTTTTAGAAGACCAACTTATAGCAATCGAAACAGTTTCCTCTTGAAATATTTAATTTGTTCTTCAATCAGTCACCCTAGAATGTATTTCAACTTGAATAAAACTGTTTCATTGTGTTGAATCAAATGACTGAGAGGATTGATCAATATCTTCCTCTTTCAATATCAATATCAATATCTTTTTGAGGATTTTCCTAACAAAATTGACCTAGTTCTGATCAATTGCATTTTATGTAACATTCCAAGTTAGATCGAGGGTTTATTTTCAAGATAAGTCACAACTCATGTTGTTAAAAGCCTTGTTTCTATGTCTCATGAGAACAGAGATGCATAGGATATTCCTCTTAAAGATACCTGAACACGATATTCACTCACAGAAACACAAAGCCATCAAGGTCTACCTTGACGAATCACTCACATCATACTGATATTTGGAAGGAAGCGTGAGATTTGCATAGGAGTGCATATTAAATTTCCCAGCAGAATCCGAATTGTTCTAGTTTAATCCAGCATTTCTTCAAGCACTAAATGCCAGCCCAGAGGTGGAATCCAGCTCATATTCAGTGATGTGGATGGATGATGGATTGTAGCCGAGATCCCACGCACCATGATGGGGGTGGAGAATCGGGTTACAAATGGATCATTGATGTACTGTGAAGGATTGAAGACATTCTGTTATACATGAAAGCTCATCCCAAGCTCCTTGAAGACTAGTAAATTTTGAAAGTATAGAAATATATCACCTCTTTTCAAACTAATTCTCTCCTCTCATACTTCTCCCAAAATTCTTTCCTCTTCAATGAGATTATGATTATTAATTTATGAATGAAAATTCATGATTATCATTAGAATTCAAATTAAATTAATTCAATTTTAACAATACATACATATCTGTGATAATTCAATCATAAATGTGAGTATAACGCATAATAAATAGTGACTGATACTCAATAATTAGTAATTCATCACTATTTATCAATAATGATTGATATATAACTCATTAATTCATTCCTATAATGCAATTTATCTTTAATTGCTATTCTGCAAGAAACAATTTTCGCGCGAAAAACGTGTGTAATTTTTCACTTTTGAGTATATATTTCTTTTAATTTAGGAATATGAATAGAAAGAAGATGGATCAATAACAACGCAATCAATATTTTTAGTATGAGCTTCAGTAAGAGAAACTCAATTTCAATATAGTGCGATTCACGTCAAGAAGTCAGCATTTAGATGGGAGTTTGTTATCCTTGTTCAGCACAAGGAAGTTGCTGATGTCTCTATCCTATTCGCACTGTGCATAGTTGCCGCACTGTGCATTGTTGTCGCACACAGTCCCAACAAACACGTTTGGTGCAGTTTCTCTTTCTCTCTCAATAAAACTACCTTTTTAAGGTCAAGTGTTGATGAAAAGGATTTCTATGTATCTCCTTTTCCAAGAATGGACATCCATATGTCCAAACTTCGCCTTTTCATCTAGATAACACACAATTTTAAATTATCAGTATATTTTTTTGCTTTACATCTACTCACTGTTACATAAGTTTTTCAAGCTAATGAAAATTTGACGAATAAAATTAATTGTATATTATGTTATTATAATCTAGAATTTAAGCAGTCATATTTGTTATCTATATGAATAAAGTAATAAATCTAATCTAAAAATCTAAATCTAAAACTTGGCATCAATGCTCCTTACATAAACAATGCTGACTTCTTGACGTGAATCGGACTATAGTCAAATAGCTGAATTCCTCTCCTAGAATACTGTACTTTTAAGAATAATTACCAAGTGATACCCACAAATTTCAATTGAAACTACAAAACTGATAATATACGAACATTGTTTCAATAAACTCGAAAACTCAGTTTTCCCTATTTCGAATCATTCACTACTTTTTGCAGCCTGACGATGATGAGTAATAGTTCTATGCTGGAAGCAGTATACAGTGGAAGGTGGAGAATTTTCCTTGAAAGATTCGTTTCTATTCATGAAGAACATAAATAATTCTTTATCCGGCTGTACTGAGTTTCGCCGCTACCTATTTCTTCAAATTGTATAACGCTGAAGCTTCACATCTGCTCATCGAAGCGCATCGCAATTCATGAGGATTGGAGCTGAATTTCGAATAAACTTGAAACATATCAGACGTATTGATCCACTGAGTTGTATTGAAAGTCGATACGTAGATTCTTACTACGTTGAAAGAAACAGCAGTCTTTCAAATCTTGAAGTGGAAATTTTCATAATGGTATGAATCAAAGGATCTTCTTATTACCTGGAATTTTCACAGGCTTACAAGTATTAGTGAAATCTGTTCTGAGAATCTTAACTATCTTACTAAATCCTGGGTGAATTAGAGCATGACGAACATCAGTCGAATTGAGAAGTGAGAATTTAAATCACGGATCTTCTTATTACTTAGAATTTTCACAGTTTACAAGTATTGGTGGAATCTGTTCTGAGAATCTCAAGTATTGAATTCAATTGAGCATTGAATGGTTGAAGTAGTATTTTATCCCAGCATTGATGCTGAATAATTTCTTGAAAAGCTTGTCTTACCAACATTAATTCTGTCATTGAAATCCCCTCCCAATAATTGAATATTCTCAAATCCATTTTCAAATAATCTTCTCAAAATATATTTAAACTAAGATTGATACTGGAATTCGAATTCATCAATCGCCAGAATCTGTTAAATTAATACAAAAAATTCGACAGTAACGTTTATAAAACTCTTGAGAAATCAATGAGAGTAATATTCATAGTTAGAAACTTTGCAATAAACTCGTTATACACATCCATCTTATTTTGATTCGAATTCCAGACTGGCTCGAATATTTTTGCAATTATATTATTGGATATTATTTCCAATTTCAAGTGGAAACATTGAACTTGTATTGCTACTACCCTGCTATTTGAATTTTTTATGTACAATAAATTCAGTATGGTTATAATATGAAGCAAATTTTTGAAATAGGAATTTTTTGTTGAAATTTGGGTGTACTTGAAGGCAAGAAGTTTGAATTTGCAAATTCGGTGTGAGTGTAAGTGGGATTTAATGTTATAATTTGGGATTCTATTTCAACTACACTTCACTGTTGTAGAATTCAAAGTATAAACCGACTTCAGTATCAAATTCATTCATTGTTATAGTGACGAACAATTTATTCTCATTGCCAATGCAAAAAGTGTTCTCACTTGAGACATTATTCATTTATTTCTTTAATTTCCAATTATTCCTTCGTCCCTTTTAACTTTTCCTGGCATTGCGAATTGTTGACCTATTTCGAGCCCTGACAGTGATCTCCAATTATAGCAAAAGTTCTGCATGATTTATCACATCTGAGTCAGGTGATATCATTGATACGTCTGAACGTTTTCGCTTCTATGATAGATCACTTCTTTCTAGTGGGAGACAGGTCTCATATCTCCAGGAAGTAGCAAATCGCTCACCCAACATCATACCAAAGATTCCGTGAGTAGTTATCAGGATAAGGAGTATGATCTAGTGCTGATAATTTGTTAAGAAATGATAATCATGATATCTATTATTATCAACATTCATTGTTTTTTGAATTTATTCTATTTTTTCTAAAGTAATCTAACTGATAGGTACTGTAATTTATTCCTTTTGAAAAAAATTCTGAAAAAATAGGAGTAGGCTCCTGTCAACGTCATTATTCAATTTTGTAACTGATTTTTTAAACAAAATTGTATGAGATGAGAACTTTATGATAATAATTTAATAATATATAATTAATTTCATTATTTATGAGTATAAGGACTTTCCATTCCCTCAATAATTTCTTAGAAGCGTGATTTCTACTGAAGAGGCTAAGAAAGAGACTATGAAAGCGATAAGCACCAAATCTCAGTCAGCTTAATATTATTTCCTCAGCAGTCAACCTTTTTCTGAATGGATTATTCAAATCCAAAAAATCACTTTCTATTCTACTTTAAAAGAGTAAGCTGTGCTCAATTCATGATTCCTGTGCTCAATTCATGATTCTCACTTATTTGAATAAGGAAGTATAGTTATTACAAATAATAATTGGATAGAACTGAATATCTAAAAATTCAATAAAATTGGATAGTCAACTCGAATCAAATCATCTGAATCAATAGAAAGTTAAAAACTGATTTGTTGTTTCAATTTATATTCGATCACTTTTTCTATTGACTCTCGATTCTTCAAACACGATAATCCCATTGAACTGCCCTTACATCTAATCATAGTTGATGATCTAACGTTTGTGAAATGCAATAAGAAAAAAGATAATCTGTGAAAGTTTTCTGATAGATGAATGGGAAAAACTCGCTTCTGCAGGTGAAAAATGAAGAACCAAACAGTAAAACACTCTGGAAAAGATACTATTGTAAAGAGAATGTCTCCAATCAGGATTTCAATGTCCTGTCTTTTTGAAATACACTAGGAACCATCACTTCAAATACAAGAGCTATTGTGTTGTAGTTCTATTTCTTTTTGTCATCTCCCGTATCATCAGTTCCTCTCCAGCCTCATGCTTTTTTTGAGTACTTCACTCTTCTCAGACTCTTCTCAACACACATACCATCCCATCCTATTTACCGCTGAATTTATCTTTTTGAGAATGTCCAGTGGACAATATCCCCACATGAGTAATATTAATAACTATTCATTCCCTTACTGAGCTCCCATGAAGAATATGTTAGAAAGAAAACGTTTGTGAGACTTTTTATAAGTCACGACGTATTCCTAACAACTCAACCAAGAAACACTAGACTATTCAAGAAGTGATGATAACTTGTATCATTATAATCACTTATGCAACCGAACTTAGATGAAGCACTGTAAGAATAAACCTTCATGGAGAGGACTAACTATAGTTTAAAAAGCGAACTTTTCAATTTCAATAAATGATAATGAGTGCTATCAAGGAAGAATGCATTGGCAAACACGTTAATGGACATTGTTTAATAATTATGTGAACCTTTGAAAACATTTTTAAAGCATTACTATCACATTGGTTACATTGTCAACAGTAATAATAATGTGCAGCTGTTATCAAGAATGAATGAAAAAATTGGGAATCAATATAAACTACTATTCGATATGAATGAATAATAATCAAAAAGCATCTCTATAATGAAGCATCTATCATATTAGAATTCTATCTAATCATACAGCATTACACCAACAATATTACCAACAACAGCAATAACAAAGAGTTTTATTGATAATGAATATATAATTTGAAGTTTTATACCATTTTTTTATAATACATGAATATAGATTAAAATTTGGAGTGGTCCGTAGCCGAGGGCGATAAGCGCCTGTCTGATAATCCAAAGGTTCCAAGATCGAATTCATATAAATACAGAGTTCAAGAAGCCAACAGCTTTTCATAGAGAAGAGCAGAGAATGCCGGAATAGGGTCTTGTAAATGGCATGGAAACTGACAGATGACTGACCGTTGCGTTTATTGGTACGTAACCGCTCTAACTGTCCTGTCCACCCCTATTGTCTATGCAATCAGTTCAGCAACTTGACTGATACAAAGGAGATTTTGAGCTAGGTCTATTGTTAATACAGCCATAAATCCCACATAACAAAACTGTATGATCCATATTGATGATAAAGCGATTTGAGATGGTAAATTGAACAACATTTGAGAAGATAATTTAAGTTTTTGTTAGCAAAATTTCATAACGGAAAAGTTTTTCTTCATCGGTAGAATGAGGTATCTTTCTATTGCCTATGAGAAGCTTGATAATTTCTATCACACTTCAACAAAATACATCACTGACAAATGTATCATTGACGAATTATATGCCTATTATTATCATACTATAAAATTGAAATAAGATCTTGCTTGTATTGATATAATATGAACAATTCTGTATATGGAAATAAAAAAATGAAGTGATAAATTATTGAATTTGAAGAGTGTTTACTAACCAACATCCAGACTCTTGAAACTCGTAGAACATTATTCTTTCCGTATATTGGAAACGTTTGAATATCGGCAATGTTCAAAAACAATTTCTCAAACTCCTGACACCTGCTCAGTCTGACTAAAGTAGATTTATTACAGTACACTTTATATTCAGAGCACCCCGTAATAGACTTATTCCTCCTTCAAATCTACTGAATACTGAAAATCTAGTTTCATCATAAGTCTAAAATGTTTGTCATTGAATTTCCTTTCTATTTTTCTGCTAAATTTGATTTTTTCTGCAGATCAAAATTTCAAATATTTCAGGTTTGAGTAGGTAGGTTTCATTTCAGTCGAGCTAGAATAGATAATTGGATGAAACTGAAAAAAAACTCGCAAACGGTTTCTTCACGATAGCCTTTGTTCAGCATCACGTTCTTCAACCAGCTGTGTTCAGCATCCAGCAGTTTCGCTTATTTTATTGAAATCAGCAGCAGAAAGTTTCTCAATAAAGTGAGACACGCCTTGTCGGAAGTTTCAGATATCTTCATGCTCTCCACTGGAATATGGATTATCACCCCCTCCCATCGACAAGAATTTTTCATTTTCCTCCCAATGTTTTTCCTGCACCAAATCCGATTCATTTTTGGGATGAAGACTGCACATTATGAGTTGTAAACTACGCAAAGTTTTCTCTTTAGCAGTTTGAAAGTGTACGGTATTCCAGGTGCTAGAGAACTTGTATTCTAGTTGAAGTTGGTAACACCTATATGAGAAATCTAATGTGCAGTGTTATCACAGTGTATCGAAGAAGGGAGTCCTTTGTTAGTGCAATATACGAGTAAGAACCATAGATAAATACTTATTAGTTTCAGAGAAAATTATTCAACCCCAGTTGCGAATGCTGTTGTTCTTAAGAAGACCAACTTATAGCAATCTAAACAGTTTCCTTTTGAAATATTGATTTTTTCCTCAATCAGTCACCCTAAAATGTATTTCAACTTGAATAAAACTGTTTCATTGTGTTGAATCAAATATTTGAGAGGATTGATCAATATCTTCCTCTTTCAATATCAATATCAATATCTTTTTGAGGATTTTCCTAACAAAATTGACCTAGTTCTGATCAATTGCATTTTATGTAACATTCCAAGTTAGATCGAGGGTTTATTTTCAAGATAAGTCACAACTCATGTTGTTAAAAAGCCTTGTTTCTATGTCTCATGAGAACAGAGATGCATAGGATATTCCTCTTAAAGATACCTGAACACGATATTCACTCACAGAAACACAAAGCCATCAAGGTCTACCTTGACGAATCACTCACATCATACTGATATTTGGAAGGAAGCGTGAGATTTGCATAGGAGTGCATATTAAATTTCCCAGCAGAATCCGAATTGTTCTAGTTTAATCCAGCATTTCTTCAAGCACTAAATGCCAGCCCAGAGGTGGAATCCAGCTCATATTCAGTGATGTGGATGGATGATGGATTGTAGCCGAGATCCCACGCACCATGATGGGGGTGGAGAATCGGGTTAAAAATGGATCATTGATGTACTGTGAAGGATTGAAGACATTCTGTAATACATGAGAGCTCATTCCAAGCTCCTTGAAGACTAGTAATTTTCGAAAGTATAGAAATATATCACCTCTTTTCAAACTAATTCTCTCCTCTCATACTCCTCCCAAAATTCTTTCCTCTTCAATGAGAATATAATTATTAATTTATGAATGGAAATTCATATTAATTATTAGAATTCAAATTGGATTAATTCAATGTTAACAATACATACATATCTGTGATAATTCAATAATAAATTAAAGTATAACGCATAATAAATAGTGGCTGATACTTAATAATTATTTATTCATCACTATTTATTAATAATGATTGAATATTACCCATTAATTCATTTCTGTGAATGCAATTGATCTTTAATTGCTGTTCTGCAAGAAACAATTTTCGCGCGAAAAACGTGTGTAATTTTTCACTTTTGAGTATATATTTCTTTTAATTTAGGAATATGAATAGAAAGAAGATGGATCAATAACAACGCAATCAATATTTTTAGTATGAGCTTCAGTAAGAGAAACTCAATTTCAATATAGTGCGATTCACGTCAAGAAGTCAGCATTTAGATGGGAGTTTGTTATCCTTGTTCAGCACAAGGCAGTTGCTGATGTCTCTATCCTATTCGCACTGTGCATAGTTGCCGCACTGTGCATTGTTGTCGCACACAGTCCCAACAAACACGTTTGGTGCAGTTTTCTCTTTCTCTCTCAATAAAACTACCTTTTTAAGGTCAAGTGTTGATGAAAAGGATTTCTATGTATCTCCTTTTCCAAGAATGGACATCCATATGTCCAAACTTCGCCTTTTCATCTAGATAACACACATTTTTAAATTATCAGTATATTTTTTTGCTTTACATCTACTCACTGTTACATAAGTTTTTTAAGCTAATGTAAATTTGACGAATAAAATTAATTGTATATTATGTTATTATAATCTAGAATTTAAGCAGTCATATTTGTTATCTATATGAATAAAGTAATAAATCTAAATCTAAATCTAAATCTAAAACTTGGCATCAATGCTCCTTATATAAACAATGCTGACTTCTTGACGTGAATCGGACTATAGTCAAATAGCTGAATTCCTCTCCTAGAATACTGTGTTTTAAGAATAATTACCAATTGATATCCACTGATATCCACGAATTTCAATTGAGACTACAAAACTTATATCCGAACATTGTTTCAATAAACTCGAAAACTCAGTTTTCCCTATTTCGAATCATTCACTACTTTTTGCAGCCTGACGATGATGAGTAATAGTTCTATGCTGGAAGCAATATACAGTGAAAGGTGGAGAATTTTCCTTGAAAGATTCGTTTCTATTCATGAAGAACATAAATAATTCTTCATCCGCCTGTACTGAGTTTCGCCGCTACCTTTTTCTTCAAATTGTATAACGCTGAAGCTTCACATCTGCTCATCGAAGCGCATCGCAATTCATGAGGATTGAAGGTGAATTTCGAATAAACTTGAAACATATCAGACGTATTGATCCACTGAGTTGTATTGAAAGTCGATACGTAGATTCTTACTACGTTGAAAGAAACAGCAGTCTTTCAAATCTTGAAGTGGAAATTTTCATAATGGTATGAATCAAAGGATCTTCTTATTACCTGGAATTTTCACAGGTTTACAAGTATTAGTGAAATCTGTTCTGAGAATCTTAACTATCTTACTAAATCCTGGGTGAATTAGAGCATGACGAACATCAGTCGAATTGAGAAGTAAGAATTTAAATCACGGATCTTCTTATTACTTAGAATTTTCACAGTTTACAAGTATTGGTGGAATCTGTTCTGAGAATCTCGAGTATTGAATTCAATTGAGCATTGAATGGTTGAAGTAGTATTTTATCCCAGCATTGATGCTGAATAATTTCTTGAAAAGCTTGTCTTACCAACATTAATTCTGTCATTGAAATCCCCTCCCAATAATTGAATATTCTCAAATCCATTTTCAAATAATCTTTTCAAAATATATTTAAACTAAGATTGATACTGGAATTCGAATTCATCAATCGCCAGAATCTGTTAAATTAATACAAAAAATTCGACAGTAACGTTTATAAAACTCTTGAGAAATCAATGAGAGTAATATTCATAGTTAGAAACTTTGCAATAAACTCGTTATACACATCCATCTTATTTTGATTCGAATTCCAGACTGGCTCGAATATTTTTGCAATTATATTATTGGATATTATTTCCAATTTCAAGTGGAAACATTGAACTTGTATTGCTACTACCCTGCTATTTGAATTTTTTATGTACAATAAATTCAGTATGGTTATAATATGAAGCAAATTTTTGAAATAGGAATTTTTTGTTGAAATTTGGGTGTACTTGAAGGCAAGAAGTTTGAATTTGCAAATTCGGTGTGAGTGTAAGTGGGATTTAATGTTATAATTTGGGATTCTATTTCAACTACACTTCACTGTTGTAGAATTCAAAGTATAAACCGACTTCAGTATCAAATTCATTCATTGTTATAGTGACGAACAATTTATTCTCATTGCCAATGCAAAAAGTGTTCTCACTTGAGACATTATTCATTTATTTCTTTAATTTCAATTATTCCTTCGTTCCCTTTTAACTTTTCCTGGCATTGCGAATTGTTGACCTATTTCGAGCCCTGACAGTGATCTCCAATTATAGCAAAAGTTCTGCATGATTTATCACATCCGAGTCAGGTGATATCATTGATACGTCTGAACGTTTTCGCTTCTATGATAGATCACTTCTTTCTAGTGGGAGACAGGTCTCATATCTCCAGGAAGTAGCAAATCGCTCACCCAACATCATACCAAAGATTCCGTGAGTAGTTATCAAAATAAGGAGTATGATCTAGTGCTGATAATTTGTTAAGAAATGATAATCATGATATCTATTATTATCAACATTCATTGTTTTTTGAATTTATTCTATTTTTTCTAAAGTAATCTAACTGATAGGTACTGTAATTTATTCCTTTTTGAAAAAAAAAATTCTGAAAAAATAGGAGTAGGCTCCCGTCAACGTCATTATTCAATTTTGTAACTGATGTTTTAAACAAAATTGAATGAGATGAAAACTTTATGATAATAATTTATAAATAATTTCATAATTTATGAGTATGAGGACTTTCCATTCCCTCGATAATTCCTCAGAAGCGTATTTTTTTCTGAAGAGACTAAGAAAGAGATAAAAGCGGTAAGTACAAAATCTCAATCAGCTTAATATTATTTCCTCAGCAGTCAACCTTTTTGTGAATGGATTATTCAAATCCAAAAAATCACTTTCTATTCTACTTTAAAAGAGTAAGCTGTGCTCAATTCATGATTTCTTACTTATTTGAATAATAAAGTATAGTTATTACAAATAATAATTGGATATAACTGAATATCTGAAAATTCAATTACAATGGATAGTCAATTCGAATCAAATCATCTGTATCAATCGAAAGTTGAAAACTGATGAATTTGTTGTTTAAATTAATAATCAATCACTTTTTCTATTGACTCTTGATTCTTCGAACACGATAATCCCATTGAACTGCCCTTACATCTAATCATAGATGATGATCTAACGTTTGTGAAATGCAACAAGAAAAAAGATAATCTGTGAATGTTTACTGATAGATGAATGGGAAAAACTTGCTTCTGCAGGTGAGAAATAAAGAACCAAACAGTAAAACACTCTGGAAATGATACTATTGTGAAGAGAATGTCTCCAATCAGGATTTCAATGCCCTCTCTTTTTGAAATACACTAGGTTCCATCACTTCAAGTACAAGAGCTATTGTGTTGTAGTTCTATTTCTTTTCTGTCATCTCCCGTATCATCAGTCCCCATCCTCCCTTATGCCTTTTTTGAGTACTTCACTCTTCTCAGACTCTTCTCAACACACATCCTATTTACTGCTAAATTTATCTTTTCGAGAATGTCCAGTGAACAATATCCCTACATGAGTAATATTAGTTTGCATTCCCTCACTGAGCTACCATGAAGAATATGTTAGAAAGTAAACGTTTCTGATACTTTCTATGAGTCACGACGTGTTCCTAACAACTCAAGAAACACTAGACTATTCAAAACGTGATGTTAACTTGTAGGTTCATTATAATAACTTATGTTACCGAACTCAGATGAAGCACTGTAAGAAACCTTATTGGAGAGGACTAACTATAAAAAGCAAACTTTTCAATTTCAATAAATGATAATAAGAGCTATCAAGGAAGAATACATTGGCAAACACGTTAATGGACATTGTTTAAAAATTATGTGAACCTTTGAAAACATTTTTGAAGCATCACTATTACATTGGTAATATTGTCAACAGTAATAATAATGTGCAGCTGTTATAAAGAATGAACTAAAAAATTGGTAATCAATATAAACTACTATTCGATATGAATGAATAATAATCAAAAGCATCTCTATAATGAAGCATCTATCATATTAGAATTCTATCTAATCATACAGCATTACACCAACAATATTACCAACAACAGCAATAACAAAGAGTTTTATTGATAATGAATATATAATTTGAAGTTTTATACCATTTTTTTATAATACATGAATATAGATTAAAATTTGGAGTGGTCCGTAGCCGAGGGCGATAAGCGCCTGTCTGATAATCCAAAGGTTCCAAGATCGAATTCATATAAATACAGAGTTCAAGAAGCCAACAGCTTTTCATAGAGAAGAGCAGAGAATGCCGGAATAGGGTCTTGTAAATGGCATGGAAACTGACAGATGACTGACCGTTGCGTTTATTGGTACGTAACCGCTCTAACTGTCCTGTCCACCCCTATTGTCTATGCAATCAGTTCAGCAACTTGACTGATACAAAGGAGATTTTGAGCTAGGTCTATTGTTAATACAGCCATAAATCCCACATAACAAAACTGTATGATCCATATTGATGATAAAGCGATTTGAGATGGTAAATTGAACAACATTTGAGAAGATAATTTAAGTTTTTGTTAGCAAAATTTCATAACGGAAAAGTTTTTCTTCATCGGTAGAATGAGGTATCTTTCTATCACCTATGAGAAGCTTGATAATTTCTATTACACTTCAACAAAATACATCACTGACAAATTTAATGTATCATTGACAACCTATAAGCCTATTATCATCATACTATAAAATTGAAATAAGATCTTGCTTTTATTGATATAATATGAACAACTCTGTATAATGGAAATAAAAAAATGAAGTGATAAATTATTGAATTTGAAGGGTGTTTACTAACCCACCTCTAGACTCTTGAAACTCGTAGGACATTATTCTTCCCCTATATTGGAAACGTTTGAATATCGGCAATGTTCAAAAACAATTTCTCATACTCCTGACAACTGCTCAGTCTGTCTAGAGTAGATTTATTACAGTAGCCGATGGTACACTCTATATTCAGAGCAACCCGTAATAGACTTATTCCTCCTTCAAATCTACTGAATACTGAAAATCTAGTTTCATCATAAGTCTAAAATGTTTGTCATTGAATTTCCTTTCTATTTTTATTCCACATTGTTCTCTCCAAGCATTCCTATTTATTTCATTTGTTTTTGTAAATATCAATTATCTTTCTTAACTATGTTAGTTGTATGAATCGCCATTGCTGTGATGTTTGTAGAAACCGTCCATTGTGGGAGGAGCTTATCTAGCCAATGACAGTCGTTCACCTTGATAGGCAATTCAACTGCCAATCACAGCACTCGGTCACGAGTATAAATTCTGCAACACTCTACTTTAGTTTTGGTTAACCAGAGATTGATAATGCTGTAACAACCGAAACTGCAGTATCTCGTTGTTTTATTGAATATGTGGTTTTGCTGGCTTCCAAGCAATAGGGTACTCTTTCTGCTAGTCAAATGCGGGGTCCCAGTTTCTAGCATGTGAAACATGTATCCTACTGAATGATTAGTGAATCTTCATTTAAATGAAATTGGAAGTGAACATAAAAAACATTTTAAAACCACACCAGAACAAAATCTCACTCCTTTTTCAAAATTTAAATAATTTTCAATCTTTTTTCCATCAAGCACATTACGTGAGTTTGAGCTTCTTATCAAAAACGTAGTTTAATAATGATGTAATATTGATTTTCTATAAAGGAGTTCTCTTACCATGGATGTTTATGAAGCTACAAAATAGATTTGATGCATTCAAACGTCAAAGTTATCAAATATATAACTTTATCTCTTCTTAATATATCTATTTATCAAGTATATAACTCTATATAACGTTGTATATCTGTATCTCTTCATTGTCCTAAGATTGCTTTGTAAAAATTGCAGCATAGTGAAAAAAGGACAATGGAATACGCTATGAAATATTCGGTGTGGAAATTCAAATTTTATGAAGCTGTGAATTTGAAATGGCCGTCCTTTATTCCTGTAGAGAGCAATATGTAGGCAAATCACTCATGGATTCATGTTCTCATTCTAGGCAATGAAATCCATTTCCCGACGGTGATAAGAGGGTAACGCTTCACAGCAGTCACCTTCAATTCAACAAAGCCGAACTTTTATCGCGAGGGAATTGCCATTGGAAAATATTGAGTCCACACTAGTAACCTACAATACACAAATAGGATTTAATCTCCAAAAAGCCTTTCTCTCCAAGGTAATAGCCGGTCTCTTCAACAAAATGTTTTCCATTGTCGTAAAAGTGAGCTTGGATTGATCCTCAAGGACTATTATTAAAAAGTATTTCTAACAAAATGTTTTTCATTGTCGTAAGAGTGAAGCTTGGATTTATCCTCACGTAAATTTCCTACCTTATTTTCCATACAAAATATGGTAGATTCAGATTTGGGAATTTATGATCTTGCTCTTGTCGGCTTCTATTATGAATGTGAGTACAATTCATTGAATTCAAAAATGCTTGATCACATACACGACTAGCTTTGAATGGAATAAGAGGATTTAAAATTGGTGGAATATCTGTATGATACAGGTCAACTCAACTCCAGTACATGAAATTTCCCAATAACATCAATTTAATCACAATTTGTATTTATTCTAGTCATGAATAAAACGTGATAAAAACATTACAATATTCGGATTATTTTGTTGTAAAAAAATGAAAATTTATTCTAACTCTTTCTTTGTCGAGGGTGATGCCCACATGAGCTATATGCTCTAGCGTGGTTGATGGGAGATGACGGCTGATCCCAGATCTCAACCCTAAGCATATCCTTATCGACATCAAGAGAAAATTTTTATCAAATTGAGCTTCACAGCTCGAGCTATGGAGAATTTAACATGAGAGAGTATTTACTGATGTCATCCAGTTGTTGTGTATCGCATCCTACTCGTAGAAAACAGAAACCTGTGATTTAAAATAATTATCTCAAGTTGACTGTTAGATTCAGCTGGTACTTACCTGCTCCTCATCCTGCAAACATTTACATTATTGTAAGTAGGGAGAAATCCAAAATTTTCAACAATTCTGAAATTACTGTTCTCAATACCAATTCTAATACCATTCTAATGAGGCGAAAGGTATTCTTCAAAAATTAAGCTGAAAACGAACATTCCTAGAGCAATCTATTTTCATCCGATGAGTTTTCAATAACACTATTTCTGAGTAAATATCATTCTGCAATCATAATTGTTCCAAATAGAAATGTTTGAAGGCCTACTCATCAAAATCAATAAAAGATATTTGAAAGCTTCCTAAAATACAAATGAATAAGATCGTAGTATTCATTGCAAAAACATAATTAGCCTCCAAACTTTGATGCTATCCCAGTAATACTATTATTCATCGTGTATTCTTTAATTCTATAATAGTGATAATGATATAGGCTGATCGCTAGATAGGAGATATTTTTACTGTGGTATCCGTAGTGCAGGATTGTCACGAGGTTGAGAATTTATTTTTACCCGTTCAATCTATCACTCTGTCAAAAAGTCTGTTGCAGAGCTTGTTAGTGTGCTAATTTCTTGTTAAACTTCATTGAAACTTGAAAACTCGATCTCTTTCCGACATCATGTCTGAGCCTAACTGCGTTTCAATCAATACCATGCAATGTGCTGATAAGAAAACTCTAGCTGGTAATTTGGGAATACCAGTGACCGTACATTGATGTCAATTACAGCGTTTGCGTATTCGTAGCCACTATGCGTGACGCCAGTCGATTAATTCACGTCTTTTGGGAACTCTCACCAGCTAATCTCATGATTCGAATGATGATAAATCATGAACTATCGAGCCCCAATTGAAGGGAAGACCCCAGAGTGCTTCATCGACAGTTCACTGAAGTTTCGAATACTCCTCTGATATGAATCTGGCTCCAATATAATTTCAGGACCTGAAATTCTCAGTCAATTTCACACGCGATAGGAGGTTTCACCTGATTCGAATATTTCCCAGAAGACTTGTTGTGTTCGATGTACTGGAAGCCAATCTTGTTCTTGACATGCCGAAATTGGTCTTGCAGAAAATATTACTTTTGGTATTCTTCGATAATCATTCGATGATACGTTACTATTTTTCAATTTTAGAATCATGTTGCACAGTACTGTAGGGTAGACCCATAACAGTTTCCAAATCATCACTCCTCCCATTACCTACGCATAAGACTAGAACTCATCCACGAGCGAGAAATATCCAATTTAAGCTTGGAAGTATTCTCCTATTGGCAACCCAAGATACTTTATTCGAGAATTATTCCTTTATTTTAACCCTTTTCAACCCATTTAAACCATTTTTAATGGCTGCACAGGAACCGGCAAAGTTTGCCTGATGACTGAAAGACAAGAGTACATTCATCATGAGTCCATGAGTCATATACAATAGTTCATGAGTCATACATGAACATACATGAACATACAAAGTTCATGAGTCATGAATCATACAAAGACAGGCATCTAAGTATACCCCAGCACATTGATAAATGTAGAATTCACCATTATCTTCCAGCAGAAATACATAAATCACGTTACATCAACAGCAGTATCAATGCACAAGCGCATAATGTTACCCTATACCACTTCATATTAGAGTCAAGGGAGGCTCACCTCAAATTACGTAATGAAGACCATGTTTGATACCGCTCAGTTTCATCTTTCGAACTATTGATCGTGGGAATGCCAAAATTGTAGGATAAAGGATAGTGAACTCAGTAAACGCAGTATTGAAGATCACGATGAATTTGCTTATTGTGGATGTTAGTGATATTGAAATTGATGTTTCACCCAATATTTAAAACAAAAGATTAAAAGCCTATTCTCTCCAGAAAGGGATCTAACAGAATACAAAGTTATGCAAGAGGGAGTTATCATCCTTCATCCATCTCTCATTTATATTATCCATTACTCATCTTCATTTACTTAGAGTGCCATCACTCCAATTCTGTTTACAAAATTATTATTCGTAACTCCAAATCGTTTTTGCTCATCCGAGTTTTGCATCAGTTCAGCGTAGAGTTTCAGTAAGTCGTAATATACAGATAGAACATTAATCTTCGCATGTAATAGACCAGCAAAACACAGCACACACTGTCTTGGCTGATGGAAGCGCATTATTTGTTACGGTGGAAATGTCAACTCCTCTCCAGGCATCCTTTCCATTTGATGCAGCATCTCTGGGTTCAAGAATTTTGAATTTTTTTTGAATTTGAATTTTATTCTCAATACCAGATATACAAATACAAATATATACATATATACAAACATGTCAGAAAAAAAAACAACCATACACTATTGTACAAAATAATAAAACAAAATCAATCTGAATGAGAACATACAATCCAGCACGTAAGATTAACTTACGGACCGCTGGAGGGAGTCTTACAATTAATGGAAAAAAAAGATAAAAAAGAGAAAAAGAATTACGAACAATAGTTTGGGAACTTTGTACTCTACGCTGGGATCGCATGAGAAACAGAACAAAGAACTATCGAGAGAAATCGTTGTGAGGAAGAAGTGAGACATTTTTCATTCGCAGTCATTATTGCTCTCTCTTGATTACTGATAACATAAATGTGTTGAGTTTGAATAGACGATTCAAATTGACTTGTATCAGAGAAAATTTTAACTGGGAAACTTAGAGTATACGGTATACTCAAGCTTTTTATTTTTTATTCGATCGAATCTCAATGGGGTTTTCTAGTACGAAACAATTGCTAGGAAGTCGAAAACTCTATTCTATTTAACCCAAAATATTCCCCAGTTAATTCACTTTGACAAAAAGCTCTCGAAAGAAACGTGTACACCTCATCCCATGCAATCCAGCTCGTACCAATTGCAGGCACATCTTGCTATCAGTGACAATAAAGGAATGAACCCCCACCGGGACTGCTTGTTTTCAAGCACATGGAACAAAATTCACTGTGGCAAATGTGACTGCACAAGGGAACCATTTGTGGAACAACAGCTTGTCATAAATCACAGCTAGATTCCTCTCTCAGACACAAGTACTCTTACTAAATTCATAAAATCCCTAAACAGCTGATTTTCACTCTCCCCATCTCTCTTACTCACTCTCTCTCTCTTCCTCTTTCTCTCTGTCTCTCATTTTTAACTCATAAAAGCACTGAACAGCTGATTTTCATCCTTCTCGTCTCTCTTTCTCCCTCCTTCACCCTCTTTGTAACAATATTTACCACCAAACCCATTATTCTCCAAAACATAATTTCAGCCATATTATTCCCCTGCACTCGCAAATATTTCCTTCTTAATCTAGTGTAGCCTCACATACAACAAACTTTACCCTTGGCTCGAGCTAAAACAATCGACTTTTGTCTCTTTCCAGCCCACGGGTTTCCGAATCTCTCTCTTCGTTTCCATTCGAAAGCTTGCTTCACTGAGAGAAAACAATGTCACGTAGGCAGTGTTCTTTCCGCAAAGCTATCATTCCTTTCCAGCAATTGTCCCGAAGGACCACACTTGTATCTTACTTCACCACAGATGTTCACGGTTGACTAAAACGTCCGCAACACATTTTCACTAAATCCACATTCCTTTCCAATATCACTATTGAAACTCAGACAATTGAACCCATTCAAGTTTCGGAGCATATTTTGTCATCGTATACAAAATCATTGTTTAACAATGTCCTGTGGATAATTCCTTTCAACTAAGAAGCTAACTGAGAAATAAGGTTTCAAAATGTCAACTTCAAACAAGAGAGAAAATCAATAATCTACCTTGAAACTTAATAATCTATTAGCACCTCATTCCGATGAGACCATTATTATATTTAATATCAATAGAACGATGGGAATGGGAGGCTAACGAATTGATCAGACTGCATTGCATATAAAATTACTCGAAATGGAATTTCTCATTGATCAATAAACTGAGATGTTAAGAATGTTCTTCCATATTCTTTGGCAAGAAAACTCGGCACGACGCTAATTAGCTCTGAGCTTTCTCAGATAAAAGATAGAAAGATCTTGAAATCAGTGTTTCTGTAATTCGATCAGTGTATCTCAAAAAATGTAACAATAATTGAGAGATTTAGATGAATACTCAATTTTGTAATCATACTCTGTATGGAAACAATAAATAAATCAATTCATTTGAATATTTTGAGAGCAGTGTATTGAAAAGTGCCTATTGATTGATTGATTGATTGATTGATTGGCTGCCTTTATTTCCTGGGAGGGCGAAGTTAGGGCACAGCCGGCCCTCTCTTACACTTAACCCTCCTATACAATTATAATATTATAGCTTCTAAGACTTGAAGTTGAGTAATTTACAAATTAATTAAAAAAAATTAAATAATAAATTAAAATACAAAATAAAATAAATTATAGTATAAGTTGAAAAAAACATAATTATGCAATTATATAAACAGAACAAAATATTTTTATAGTCAAGGAGAGAAAGATACAGAAAGAGAGAGAGAGAAATTAAAATATCTCATAATTCTTCTAGATAAGAAGAAAAAGAAAAATAATTCAAACCATCCAAGAAAAAAGTTTCAATCATTGGAAAATTTTATTTACAAAAGGATTAAGAAAATAAATAGAATGCCCATAATATCATGCACCACACGCACAAACAAACATACACACACACACACACACACACACACACACACACACACACACACACACACACACACACACACACACACACACACACACACACACACACACACACACACACACACACACACACACACACACACACACACACACACACACACACACACACACACACACACACACACACACACACACACACACACACACACACACACACACACACACACACACACACACACACACACACACAACTCATCTAATGCCTCGATCGCCCTCCTCAGCCACCGCAAACCGCCGCGCCGAACAACGCTCGCCTCTCTATAATTCTGACCGGCGCCGGCAAACGGTTCCACAGACTGCAAGCAGTCACACAGAACGACCTGTTATAAGTCACAGTGCGATGGATAGGTATGCTCAACAAACTTCCACCATGTCTCGTGCCCCTTCCATTAATGTCTCCAAGAAATTGGAATTTCGCGCTCAAGTATTCTGGTGTTTTAGTGGACAGAATTTTGTGGAGGAGCAACAGCATATGATAGATTCTGCTGTCTCGAAGCCTCAGAACGCCAATCTGAGTATAATAAGGACTAATATGGGCGTCCCTATCCAGTCCAAAGATGAATCTCACACAGTAGTTCTGGGCCCTTTGTAGTCTTTCAGAGAGAGTCACAGTCATGTCCTGAATAACTATATCTCCATAGTAGAAATACGGAAATATCAGGGTCTTTACCAGCATTACTCTCTCCTGAAAAGGTAAAAGTGTGCCAATTCTTTTTAGAGAGTGAATGCCAGCAAAGACCCTGTTGCAAGTCCTTGTAACATGTTCAGTCCAGTCCAAATGTTTGTTGAATGTCAGTCCCAAGTTTGTAATGATATCACTGTATTCAAGTCTATGTGAGTTAATTTCAACAAACGGTCCATTATTCAAGTCAAGTTGATTCAATAGTCTGCTGTTACCATATATTATAGATTTGGATTTATTCTCATTAATTTTTAGTCCATGCTGAGCTGTCCAATGTGTAATTGCTGCCAGGTCCTCATTCATTTGATTTACAGTTGCTTCAAGATTGACTGTTTTAAAATGTATGTAAACCTGTAAGTCGTCGGCATAGAGATGAAATCTTGAATGTGTGAGTCGGTCAGTAATGTCATTCACATAGAGACTGAACAGGAGTGGTCCCAGCACTGAACCCTGGGGAACTCCCCTGTTGACCACCCTCCACCCAGACAACCGGTCCGACCTAACACACTGCCGTCTGTCCAATAGGTATGATCTCATCCAAGATACACTGCTTCCTGAAAAACCAAGATTTCGCAGCTTTTTCAAGAGAAGCGGGTGATAGATAGAGTCAAAAGCTTTGCTTAAGTCAATCAAGACCATCAGTGTGGCCTGTCTCTTATCCATGGCCAACCGGATGTCATCAGTGACACAGAGCAATGCTGACGTGGTGCTGTGTCCTCCTCGGAAGCCAGACTGATGTTTGCTGAGAAGCCCTTTTCTGGTGACAAAACTACTTATCTGCTCATGAGCAAGCTTCTCCTGACCCTTGGACAAGACAGAAAGAATGCTGATCGGCCGATAGTCCGATGGGGAGGTAGGACTAGGAATCTTGTTGAGAGGGATGATAATCGAAAACTTAAATGCTGATGGAAAAGTGGAAGTCATGAAGGAGGTATTATAGAGATGTGTGATGAAGGGGGCAATTAAAGGTAAAATTATCTTAATGAATCTCACAGGAAGACCATCTGCTCCAACAGCATTACTTTTAATTCCACTGATTGATTTGATAACATCTATGAGTGGCACGGCTGCAAAAGAGAATTCATCATCACATGGAATCACTTCATAATTACAAGAATACTCATAGGCGAGATCCAGACTCACTGGTACTTGAGAAAAGTGGGAATTTAATTCATCTGCAGTGTGTCTAATATTAAATTTGGATTTATCCTTACCGGCGCCAAGTGATTTTAATGTACGCCATTTAGAGGCAGTGGACGTTTGAGAGTTCAACAGGTTTTTAAAATATTGACATTTAGAATTCCGAATTAATTGTTTACATCTGTTTCTTTTTACCTTGTAGTCTGCAAATGTATTTGGATCACGAGTTCTTCTTGCCGCTGTACAAAGTCTATCACGCTCTTTCATCAACTGTTTAATATCTTGAGTGATCCATGGTGCTGGTGCTCTTGTTATGCGTCTATGCTTGAGGGGCACATACTTATTAAACAGATATTTTAAGTTGTTAAGAATTATGTTGAGCATATTATTAACATTATTGGTGTAATAAATTCCTTGCCAGGGCATATTGATAGTCTCATGGAATAATGCAGTATTATCAATATTTTTATAATCATGAAATTTAATTATTTTAGGCTTAAGTTTAGGAGGTTTTATATTATAAACACAATATAACAAGTCATGTCCGGATAATCCAGGAGCTGGGATCTGCCCATGAGTTCTAACTAAATTTGGATCAGAAACAGCTATCAGGTCAAGAAGGGTATGGGAAGTAGCGGTGTGATGGGTGGCCCTGAGAGGGAGTAGGGTCAGATTACAGGAGCGAAAAATATTCGTCAATTGTGCTCTGTCAAAAGTGGTTGGTCCAAGTAAGTCGGTATTGAAGTCACCCATAGCAATCACATGACTATAGTTGGCCATGCACTGTGTGAGAGCATCTTCAAACTCGTCCATAAATCCAATGTGTGGTGGTCTATAACAGACAGCCAACAAAACCTTACTTCTAAACACACTAATCTCTACAAATAAGAATTCAGGTCTATTAGCCCTCTGCGTGTCAGACTGAAACTTCAACACAGGCTTCAACTCCTCTCTGACATATGCCGCCACCCCTCCACCATTCTTGTGCAGCCTGTCATTTCTCAAAAGAGTGTATCCCTCCAGATCTACTCCACGTGATGACACAAAAGGCTTCAGCCATGTCTCGCACACCAACACCACATCGCAATGTTTTGACTCAAAAATATGTCGAAATTCGTCTATGTGACCCCCAACAGACTGAGCATTGACATGGGCAATTTTTAGGAAACCATTAAACCGCCGCAGGCCATCCCGAAGTAAGCTTGCAGCGTCCGACGCGGCAGCCTGGTCATCCGTGTCGCTCATTGCGATTCAAACCAAACTGCAGAAAGCGAGGCTCGAGGGCGGGGGAGCGCGACCAAAAGCATGGCTGTAGGCATTCAATGCTCTCATTCTTATATTCACTAATACTTAAATTCCCACAGTCATTCATAAGTTCAGACATACACTCAGTCATACATACATTCATACAGATCACAAAAACATTAAAGTCATGCATACGGATGCAAACTATAACGTCATACCAAGACATTTGAATGAAAACTTAACTCCGTTACAAAGTGAAAAAAAAGCGAGATAACCTAAAGATTTGATCTATGGCCTGGAATTTTTTCGACTCCTGTAAATAACAAGCAATCCTTTGGTCGTTTAATACAAATACTGTACAATAAATACAGTAATACAGTAATGCCTATTGAGAGTAATTGAATGTAAATTTATCATGTAATGTTACTAGACGATTATAAGCAGTGTATGATTCAGTGATTTGTAAGAAATAGAAATTGTACTTGATTTCGGTATAGTGTAAAGTATTTTCATGAACGTAAAGTCCTCTAAAGCTTCTTTCGTGCCTGTGCGTTCCGGGCCCGGATCGCATGTGACAATTTTTTTTAAAATTAATCATATGAGCGCATTCCGATGCTTCAATGTCAACACACCCAATAAGACACATCAATTTTATTACTCTGGGCCTGGACCGCACTAGAGTGAAAGAAGCCTAGCTTTCATAGAGAGCTTGAGACATGCGTATTGCATACTTTACTCCTGCTTTGGAACAGCAGTATTTTAGAACAGAATCTCCCAAATAACTTCACACATATACACAGTCATTAACTTTCCTGTCGACAGCAACGACTGTCGAACTTCCTACTACTGTATTACTCAGTATTTAGCGTACTTATTATTATCTTACAGAATCTTGTGGAGAAGAGAATTACTTAATTTTTAAGTTGTCTAAATCATTGAAATAAAATAATATATGTGATTTCATATTATTACATATCATTACAGTAGAAACTATTCCCATTAATCTCAATACACTTTTACATTTCATGAAATTTCAAATTTGCTTGCCAAACCATGTCCACAATACACTTTGCATTGCGAATATTATAAATTATTCCACTATTTGCATGTAAAATAACCCCCAACATATAGATCATGTAGACTAATGTAATTATTACATTATTACATGTTGGGAGTTATTCTTGAATAATTCATGGTTTAAGGTCGTCGAAATTAGTACTAGATCAATGAGTGACTAGTATATTGTAAATAATATATTTAATTGAAATAACATCAATCAACAAGATATCACAAAACTGAGATTAAAACTCATTCCTATTTTTATTTATTTTTGAATCTATCAGTTTTTATTAACCAGTGTGGATGAAATGAGCATTTCGTTGAATGCTCCGATTCTTGAAATAGGATTACCAAGATATTGAATTGCTTAGATAATCATGGCCACATAAAGGATGCCCATAATGAAATCGCATAGGACTTCAAATTACATTATTTTTCAAGATATTAGTTTTCCCTGGTTATCAACCTCCAAATCAAATGTAAATTCGTTCTCATTAACTTACTTTAAATGAATATATACCTGAGTTCCATGTCACAAAATGATGATGATGATGATGATGCTATTTTTTATTTTTAATTTTAAGATTATTAGGATTTGTAATTTGGAACCCCCGTTCTGAAATGTTTGTGATTTATGTTTCACTTCCTACTTTTCATCTAATTTTCTTCACAATATATTTTTTTAACTAATAAAATCATTCATCATGATGTAGCCTATCATTTATTATTCATTGGTGGTCATGTAATCTCCACCATTGACATGAGTTAATTTTGAAACAACTTACTATACTTACTTAACTTACTTAACTTACTATAAATGAATATATACCTGAGTTCCATGTCACAAAATGATGATGATGATGATGATGATATTTTTTTTTATTTTTAATTTTAAGATTATTAGGATTTTTAATTTTGAAACCCCGTTCTAAAATGTTTGTGATTTACGTTCCACTACCTACTTTTCATCTCATTTTCTTTACAATATATTTTTCTACTAATAAAAATCATTTATCATGTCTATCATATATTATTCATTGTTGGTCATGTGATCTCCACCATTGACATGAGTTAATTTTGAAACAACGATTAGTACATGGCTGTCTGGACACTAGTCCACACTATCCAACGAACTCATGCTTAACAAAGCAATTCCCCATTGCAAAGCTGGCTGCTGCGTATTGAATAATTGATTTAACGGAGGTGCAGAGTGATCACTTCGGGCTCGAGGCTTACACAGATGAGCACCGTCTGTGGCTTATCTACTTATCACCTACTAGTGGGTGGTACACTCTCTGCTGCAGCTTGCTCACATATTCGCCAATTCATGCGATGATGAACTAATGCTGGCCCACTCTTAGCAGCTGGTAATGGAAAATATCATCTCAAACTAATGTCATGAACCGTTGAAGATTATCTCTATGCTAAGAATGGAATACATATGTGTGTTGTTGTATTACAAAATTTCCAGTTCACAATATAAGTTGAGATAAAATACGTACCTGGAGTAGGTATATTATCAAAATACCTACTCAGAGTGAGTTTTAAATCAAAATACCTACCTGGAGTTTGTATTTAATCAAAATAACTACCTGGAGTGGTATGAAATCAAAATCTACCTGTAAAAATGTAGAGTCTCTAACAAAGCTTAGTTAGTTCACCGAATTTACAAAGTTAACAAAAATTCAAAAATCTCCATCGTTAGTCATCTTGATCATAATTATTATAATGTTCAACATATTATACATAATACAACATAATGTTGTAACAATTACAACATAATATAATTAGTGTTGGCAATATCTTGGTGAGATTATTTTCATTCCAGTACCTGTTAAAACCTGAAAGTTGTTTTAACGGTCTCACGCTCTTGAGCAATTTATTCACTTACTTGTACAAACTATTTACAACATAAAACAAGTCACATAGATATATTATGTCAATTCTTCCCATACATTTCCACTGGAGGTAGCTTGTAAGTTTATAATATAGTTCAAGAATAACTCCAATTATCTAAGTAATTGCCAATTATGAGGTTTAAGAATCTCTTAAAATAGTCTGGATTTGAAAAGCACGAAAGACTATTGTTTTCTTAAGTATCGAGTTGAAACTCGATAATTTTCGTTTTTAAACTTGATTATTAAATAATTTGACTAACTTATTAATCAATGAATAAATCGTTTCAATATTCCTTGATTGAACTCCACACTTCTCAAGAATGTAATAAATCACAAAGCTGGGATAAGAGTGAAAGGAGGGTTTACACATGATTGAACTGTTGGTGAGTGGAATCACGAAAAATCATCAACCTCTTCCTTACTCACAAATTTATCGAACAGATTACAGACTACAGTGTTGAAAGTACAAATGGTAGGCTACTAAATGATGGAGCGGTTCAATGTAAGCCACTGCATGGCCCAGAGACACATAACTAGGTAACACGGAAGAGTAATCCAGGAACCAGGTCTGGGATCAATTGTGGCGAGGATTGCGAGAATCGCTCGCCAACCAATCAGGTCACAGAGCGCACCATAATATGGGCTCGAATATTGAAAGCGTGGATTTTGCGCCAAGCCAATATAGCTAATGTAGGCGACATGGCGGAAAGCGTTTGGTGTGTGCTTGGGACGAATTGTAATTGAGACAAGCGTCAGAGGGTATTATCGTCACCTAGTATTTGCCGGCAGCTCTATAAGGGATCTCACAACACTTCTCTGTGGGATGAAAGAGACTAGCTACCAAACAAGGGAACACTAACCTACTGCTTGCTTTCCACCAGCCATGATGGAAACATGATTTCAACATGCAAATTTTCATTGAACCTACATGCGGCTTACTAGATGTAGAGCGAGCATTATTATGTGCATTATTAGACGTCTTATTGCTCGCAAAGATGTTTCATAATCTCACACTGCGGTGTTCCTCATCATTATAGAAGACGGATGAATCTGGTGTAATCTTGATACAGAAATACATGGAATACAGCGCAGAAAGTGAGTAGATCTCTTATTGAAGTCTCTTTATACTAACAAAATAATGAAAGTACAAAGGAAAAGAAGAGAAATCCTGAAGGAATAGAACCAGTTTTTCTCATTTTATTGAAATTGAGACGTCTATTTTCAGCTTCATACTCTTTAACACTCTTCTGATGTCTTTGAAAGTGACGGAGAATTTTCTGGTAAAAAGTATTTTCCGATTAAACACAATCTTCAACCTACCTAGGCAAAAAAAGGCAGTCATTCTATTCTATTCTACATTACTTCTTATGTTTCAATGGAAATAATTATTTCTTTCGAAGATAGATTTGAGGCGATACTTCTTGATTTCTGAACTTCTCCTCATTTATTTCATTTTAGGTCTTCCAGAGCTTGGAAATAGGTCGAGAAAGATCCTATGAGTTTTCAGTTTGTCACCGTTAACAAGCAGTTATATGTGGGAAGGTAGACTATTTTTTATCAATTTGTTATTATTTTGCAGTAGTCCATTGTTGATGTAGTAAAATTCAATGATGAACATGATTTTTCTGAGATTGAAGTAAGTGAAGAATATAGGCTACTGAAGATATTTACAAAGATCATATTCACTTTAAAACAATTTTCAAGTAAACATTGCTTTTTTCAACATTGTTTAAAAATTACTTTACAAATACTTCTCAATATTTCTACATCACTTTTCATGTTTTAATGGAAGTTCCATAAGTATAAAGGTAGATTTAAAAGGTGATACTTTTTTATTTTTTCAACTTTCCCTTCTTTATTGTCCATTAATGTGGACAGTAATGGTCAGATCGCCAGCTGTGTTCCTAATAACCGAGACTCTCCACTTGATGTCATTCAGCTCATCCTCTCTCCAAAATTAACGAGATCCTATGCGGCCATTTGATTGATTTCCTATAATTGGTCACTTCAGGGAGAGCTTCTACATTCTCTAATGGATATGCCGTTAACCAATTTTAAGCCGGTCAGGATTCTGCGTGCGAACACGTAAAAACCATTCAAATTTTGTTACCATGTTTTCCACAATGTTTTCTATGAAATTTAATCTGTCAATGTTCTCCATAAAATTGAATCAGTCAATGGCCACAATGCAGCAATTGCTGTTGGTTGCAAATCTACTCTACTGATCCATTTTCCCACAATTTTACGACTTTTGAGCCTGTAACTTATTGGAATATGCTGTCAACTCTGTTCAGAAAAATATGTGCAGAGTAAATTTCAGCCAATATAGTCCGCTAATGTTTCCAGCTCCTGTTATTGGAACCCTGTCTATTTTTATCTCCTGTGCAAAATATTGTAGAATTGCCTGATCGATATTGATTTGAAAAACAACCCCACATCGGAGCATATACGAGTAGGCCTACGTTATAATAACTTCAAACACAATTCATCCTGATATTTTCTCCCTCATAAGCACGGGTTCAATTGGGAGACAAAAATTTATCGCTAAATTCATTCAATTAATCATTTCTAGAAGACATACTGTAAAGAACTAGAATTAATAAAATGTGAAAATTAATATCCACATATGTACAGAATTTAGTATCTCCAACTGTACAGCTCAACGAGATTCAACTATACTACTGTATCAATAATCTTCTCCTTTGTTAAATATTATTTTTATTATTTCTTTAGTTGTCTTTTTATATTCTTCTTAGAGGTTCCTTCTTCATAGAAATTCTATTAATGAATCACAACATTTATTTAGCAATCTGAATTGATGGTGCAGTAAAGACAGTGAGCATCTACTCTACGGTGTTGCGCTCTGGCAGATTTTTTGTGCGAATAATTGAGCTCATCGCATGTTCTTAAACATTATTGTAATCTTTAATTCAAGTTTTAAAATCAACTTTGAAGGTTATGTTCCATATTGAATTCAGAATCATGATTATATTATCATTGTTGGATATGACAATAGATAAATTTACATTGATAACAAGGAGTGATTCAAAAAGAAGGAGAGATGAACTATTATAGGAAGTGTAGTAGTCTTAACTGCTTTCCGTTAATCTGCTTGAGGATCTCTACAAATTGCGTTGTCTGCTCTTCTAGCATGCACTAAAATCGCAACCAAGTAGTTCGATCTTCGATAGTTATCTCTGATCAAAGGATCCCCGACCATTTTGGATGGAACCCGTCTTTGAGAACAAAATTGCAGAAGTCTGAAACAGTTATCAATGATCTGACTCTAGTGCAATGTGGTCTTATTCAAGGTGGAAAGCACCGCCGTATCAGTTACTCTTCTATTATTGCCCGACAGCTATCTTGGAAAATTGCATTTTCCCGCTATTTGAACGCTCGATCCTCACTAGGCTGGAAAATTACTGCACTTTACTTCATGCGATATAATGCCATGGGGAAATTCATTTTTCCGTTTTTACACTAGCTGCAAGCGGAAAATTGTCAGATCTCTTTTTTTGGAAGGGGATAATCCAGTATAAAAGTACCTGGATTGCATCTCAGAACGTGGAGAACAGTATCAAAGGTTGTGATTCATCTCCATGACCAAAGCTTAAATGATTTGTGAGCTTTTGAGCTTGACAGAAACGTACATAAAACGAATTACAAGGAATCACTGGAATTGTAAAATATTGTGATATATCGCTTTTTAAGAACATTTTCAGTCATTGAGTGGATCTATCAATGAATCTTGTCTTGTTCACATTTAGATTCTTTCAACTTGAACCAATAAATTTGTGCGTTATTCTCAATATCAGGGGTGCCCAACTTGTATCAATCAAGGGCCACATTGTCAATATTCAAAGAGATGGCGGGCCGGGGGTAGGAAGGCGGGGTCTGGGGAGTCTCCCCCAGGAATTTTGTAATGTTTACCCTCATAAAACACATTTTAATGCTTCCTGTGATGTAAATTCTCCTTTTTGGTTTTACCTGAAACATCATGTTAATGTTTTACGATTCAGTTTTGTTAATTGATGAATGAAGGAGAATTGATGAATATTCGGAGACTTGTTTTGGAAGTTTAAAACACAGTTTCTACACATTTTCAGTTCAAAATTAGTTGATGAAACCCGCTGAAAGACTTTCGTTAGTATAATATATATGAAAATTATTGGCTTCTGTCTTAAAAACTTCATTATCCACTGTAATTTTGAATCTTGTGGTCTTATGTCTCGATAGATGTCACCTGACATCTCGGAATTAATTTTGGTGAACGTGATAAAATATTCCTAAAGAAATTCGTGCTAAAAAGCCTTTAAAAATCCATCTGATCCACTGGGAAAGTAGAAGGATGAATTAAGCAGCATGATAGAGTTACTGTTGATATTTCGGCCTGAAGCGAAGAGCTTTCTCGCCGAGAAAGTTTCACAAAGCCATTTTCTGTCGACAGTCGAGTAGATTAATCATTCAGAAATTCGCCGCTCCTTCACCAGAAGAGCAGCAAATCTACATTCAAGTTAGATTTTTACTGAATGGTATTAATACGGTATCAATATGCTACATCAAACAGCAGAGTTAGTGTCGAAAGGTGAGCCTTTGAATCAATGATTGAAGGAAGTTTCGAGTTTTGAATGAGTTGAAGAATTAAGACAGGTTACACCAAAACAAACACAATCATGCTTCTCTGAAAATCGGTTTGAAGTGTGTACACATCTCTGAGTGAGGCTCAAAATGCAATTAATTACAACATCATAAATCATGATCATGGCACCACCGATCATCAATCATTTCTAGCTGTTGCTCGGCTAGACACTCACTTTTTAAAATGCTCGACCTCTCTGAAACCGCTATCACTGGATAGTGTACCTTGAAACTCCATCAGGACATTCTACTCATCCGATATCATTTTCCTCTCTATTCTTACGTTAGTGCAAGATAACATATTTTTGAATATTTTACTATTTCATAAAACTCTCTTTCCATAATATTTTCCACTTGTGGTGAACTTTCACAAATACAAAACTTACCAACTTTTCATCTCAATCTCTTCTATCTCATTAAACACCATTTAATTCAAATGTTTTTCAACTTAGAGCATTTTTCAACCTCCAAGCTAATCAGATATTATGATCTTGATCATATTGTAATGGTTCTGGATAAACTCATCCTATTACTGCTTTATTGCCTTTGTCCTACTAGTAAAAATGTTTATTTCATCAGTGGTGCAGTATAATGGGCTTCTCTCGATAAAGATTCCAGTATAAAACCTCTTCTATGTTTGCATAATCATATATTGTCCAAATTATTCAATTTAGATACTTTATTGACAGAAGCCCATAAATTGAACTTCCTCCATTGTTTTTTGGCACATAGATTTTTTGACAGAATCGCAACTCAAGAGAATAAATATCTATTATTCTCAATTATGAGATCAGTATTGAAGTACAATATTATTTAATTCGTTAATAATCATTATTTGTATTCTGACTGTGAGTTATCTCCTCTAACCAGAAAATTAAATTTTTCGAAGTTTTCATTTCACCACTATCATTTTTTCTCCTGGTAAAAATAAATTGAAATTGACGAAAATATTTGCTCTCGAGAGAAAAATTTTGCGCTTATTTTTACAGCTGCATTATACTCTGAAAAAACTATCATCATTATAAACTGGAGTACAGAGAATAGAGAGGTTTAATATTTGAGAATTTATTTCAGAGCACGTCATTTCTATTCTATGAGAATGTAAAACGTTGCAAGAGGTCTTCAAGAGTGTATTCTATGGGAATTTGATCCTGCCATTCTCTTATTATTACAAGATTTTGTTGTGTTGAAGCATTCCAATTTCATATTGATATCATTTGAAAATGGAAAGGTTTTTTTTTGTAAAATAGAGAGGAGTCTATTTTAATATTATTTTTACCTTGATCACGATCTGGTTACAATTATTGGTTGGTTGAACGTCTGGGTACCTGCAAAGCAAATAATAGAAAATGTATTAATATACATTTTTTTACTTTCTGATCATCCAGTAATTTTAAAGAGGCTTATTTCTACTTTCCGTATCCATGCTTTGCAATTCACCTCGTCCAAACGAGTGAATTGTTAGTAGTTTACTTGTCTCAATCGAATAAATAAAAAATGAAAAGAGAAAAACAGCTTTTATTCTTCCCAAAGTTTGTGAAACGTTTTATTTGCTTCCTCCAAAAAAAACTGGAATTACATTGTCAATGGTTTTCTCGAATTGTGACTTATCATATTATTATATTGTGAATTTTTGTATTATATTATGATTCTCAATCCAAATCAGTTAGACGACTCTTATCTAGTTTTATTGCAGATATCAATTTCACTCTATTTGATTGAGTACTAGTACCTCTCCAGTTTCAACAAGACAAAATCTTGATATTTCTTGGCAATATGAACTATACCCATTTTGTTAAAATGAGTGTCCCTACCTTGGAACTATACCCGCAATAGGTTGAAATAATTATTATTTCCGTTCAAGCGCTCGAAGCCATCATTTCTCCACAAACTAGCATTAACAAAAAATGTTACTGCAAAAGAGCAAACTTTTGCTCATTGTCTCTTTCTAAGTAGCTCGGGACAAACGTTTCTGAGAAGTCATGGTAATAATAATTCTAATTACATACCGGGAATTGCGCAAAACTTTCTGAACAACGTTCGTGTGGAAAACTAATCAGGCTGTGACATTAATTGGCGTCACAATACGACAACCACCCTGCTGAAAAAAGGACTTATCACTGTCAAGCATGAAACGTTTCTGAGACGACTTTCTGTCTCGCTACAAGGTCTTACTCTGTTATCTGCTGCTGTTCTTGAAAACAAAATAAAGATCCTTTCTCTTGATCTCTATCGCTTTGTGTGTGAGATTTTCAATTCTACTGAGGAAGATAAACAACTCTGTTAACTTCACAATAAACAACATTCACTTCCACCTTCACTTGAACAACATGTACTTACGTACAAACAACAAAACTTGTTTCTTGTTTCAAGTTTATTATCAAACACGTGGAGGTGACATTCATGTCTCAAAAATTGGAACACATTATTTCAAAGTTGAGTAGTGGATAAAACTCTCTAGCCTTGGCTTTGCTCAATAATATAGATTTCTCATTCTCGCATTTTTGTATCATTGATCAACTGTTCATCTTGCTTTTTGTTTCATATATTCTATTATATATATTATATTCAATCCAAGTTTAAAAATTGATTCAAACCTATTACAAAATCACAAAAAAAGCTGGAAAAGCTTCCAAAAGCTTGAATATGTAACAGTCCCTGACAAAAATAAATAATTCCAATGGAATTATTCTGATCCATATAATTGGTACAGTAACATTAAATTATCTAGGAGCGAACGGCAGTCTCATCATTATAGGTTTAGTGGTTCAAACATGTCTCCATCCCCTAACATAATTATCATGCACTTCATATCTCCAAAATCTCCATAGTGTAAGCATTGATTGTTGTGATTACCAACTATTAACTATTACCATTCATGAATATATCAGACTTACATCAATAATAATAATTGATTGAACTCGTATTTGAAAATCTGCTGAGATTTATTCATCTAAACTTTTAAAACCTTGATGAAGTACAACCCTATGTTCATGGCGGATTCGAAACTGAAATGAGTTAACGTACTTCAATTAACACGAGCAGCTAATGGTCCCCGCATCATTAATCCCTACAAGCGACCTGAGAGCCTCCCCAAATTGTCTCATTAGTCATGTGGCCGAAGAAGTGTCCAATAGGGATTTAGTTAAGTTTGGATAATCTGTTCAACAAGACTCTGAGCTCAAGACTAGGTTTATGAACTTGATACTCGTAATATCTTCTCACAAACATCAAAACAAAACAACTATCGAAAGAATATTCATGTAATAGGGTAAATGAAGAAGGTTTCGAGGCAATGAAAGAGAAAAATCAATGAAGATTCGGAGAATCGATTAATTCTTAGAATAAAAATAATTTATTAATATCTATAACGAAAATAATAATGATAACTGAAATCTCATTCTCAACAGCATTAAAATGTACAGGAGGGAATAAGAAAAAGTAATGAATACACTTGGATGTTGTCAAAATATATATAAAATAATATCACTAGATTTAGTAGAGATAAAAGTGTAGAGATTTAGATAAAAGTGTTTTCATAATGTTTGAATATCACAACATCTCACCAGACAACGTGAACAAGTAAGTCCAATTTGAATCATATTGATTAAATTGGAGTGTCAATCGAAATAACAAGAATTGCAAAAATTTACTCGCCAGTATTATCGAATAATCATTCATTTTGGTTGTTTTGGAAGGGACAAGAACAAGCCCCGATAGAGCACTGCATGAAAATCACGTTTACCATTGTGAGAAGGTTCTTATAAATCGATTGGAAAAGAAGATCAGTAAAGCCTACCACATAATTACGAAATAAAGGATGATAATTAGAGTTCAATCTTTTTAACTATGTGTATTGTTATTGTTATTTGTATTATTTACAAAATAGGGATTTGCTCTTTCTTCAACCGGATTTAGATCTGGTCTGAGTATTACATTCAACCATTTTCAATTTATTTTGCTATCCAAATATATTATAATAATATTGAAAAGAGAAACATCATTGCCAATTAAACTCATTTATAAATTTTGAGCTTGAACTGTTACTTCACATTAATATCACCGGATAATACAGTGCGTTCATTTAAGTCGCGCACATCCAAATTAAAGAGCCTATAAATAAGATGATTTTCATATTAATTGATGTGACTACTGGGAGATAGCATGACTGTAATGTAGACAACAGATTTGAACCCCATTATTGTGCGTACAGGTATTCTGTTACATTGGGTAGGTCTGCAGTATTGTTTTAAGATTACGATAAGGTAAGCATGTCATTTTCCCAAGAGCAGGTTATGGCCCCCACGGTCTCCCGATTTAAGCCTCCAGATTTTTTCTATGCGGCTATCTTGAAGAACGTATTTATAAAAATAGGCTTCATACACTAAATAAACTTGAAATGAAAAAATTACCAATACTGATGTGGGCGTATGTAATTGACAAAGTGTCGACAAACGTGGTGAAAAGTATAGGCGCTTGTATTAATGAACAAGGGAAGCCATTTTGAACATATAATTATGTTATAAGACAAAAGATGTTGCAAATAAGTATATATCAGCATATAAGTTTCTATGTTTATAAAAGTTATAACAATGATAAATAAATATCGAATAAAATACATTGATTCAAATACTTTTGATGTGCGCAACTTAATGAATGCACTGTATCTATATAATGAATATCTATAATGAATAATGAATATCTATATTATAGATATTCATATGCGTCAATTTTCGAAGAGTGAACTGATATCAATTTCAATTGTAATTTTCAAATGAAATAATTTAATTTAATCGTTCAAGACAGGACAATAATAGAACCTCTTCTAACAGATTTGCTCTAACAACGTACCGGTATTATTAATAACGTACGGTATTATTTCACTTTTATCCTATTAGGAAAGTAATAAGATGATAGTTATCATAGTTCTTGTGACTTGGGATCCACAATTATTATTAAACTGGTGGCTTGGCAAGTACTGCAAAGCTCCTTGGCATGGTTGAAGATTGAAATTTGTGCAGCAGATTAATACTCACAGCTTACACTGCTCAGCCACTCATGAGGATTAATCTCGATGAATATTGTATGTAATGAGGAAATTGAAATGTTGTACTGTGATATTCTCAAGAATCCTGGAACACTTCAATTACGACTCAATTTAAGACTCAACAAGATTCCCTCAATTAATTAAACATTTATATGTGGACTCATCCGAATTCTTGGGAACAAATAGATTCAAAAATATCGAAGTACCAGGGTAGTAAGATGTTTTGCATTCTTCAAAATGAATACTGCTGTTATATCTTATTATTAAAAGAATTTTGTGTCCACATTGTTCACACAGTGTCCAACTTTGGAAAGTTTGTGGAGAAGATTGAGTGGACCGATTTTGATGCGGTTTGCGCCAAAAGATAGATAAAGAATCAAACTTTTACAGGCGGTATTTGTTTTTCAAAAATAATTGTTTCACATGTGAGATATCTCTCAAAAACATAAAATAGTTTCCTGTGGCACTATCTGTTGGCATAAATCTTCACTATCAGTTTGTTAAATGGCACTTAGAAGCTTAGAAGCTGAAAGTGCTGTAGTGACTACAGAGAGTGTATAGTAACAGTGTGGACATTGCATGTCACACTTTTGATTGGTTAGCTCCGACAAATCCACCATACTTTTCCCAATTCCCGTAAGATTTGCATTGGAATGAAAAGCAAATCATATTTTATGATAAGTGATTTACTTCTAACCTACATTTTGCCTTTGCACGTATAAGCTTTCATCATTTTAAGCTTTTAAAACAGTATAAACCGTGGAGACCATTTTTAATGTTAGAGAAGTTAGTTTTGATGCTCTTTCTCTCGAAATAAGTTAGTGAATGGTTTAATTTTTTCCTGTAATCCAACATCAAATTCGAAAATTTGACGATGATCAAATACAAGTTCAAGTATGGCGGTGGCAGGAGTGAAACATATTACAATACAATGTTATATACCTATTCACACCAATGACCACACTGTTATTATACAGTATCTGTACTACAGACTCTCAACTCTACTTTCAACCCTAATAAGACTCATCAAAGAATCAAGGACTCAACATCGACGACATTATTATTACTTTTCCATTAATTTATCAAACAATTACACTTAGATAATTCATTATTGTTTTTACTATAAAAAAATTGTTGTAACTCACAATTACACTTAGATAATTCATTATTGTTTGATAAATTAATGGAGAAGTAATAATAATGTCGTTGATGCCATTGATTATTCTAAAAAGAATGTTAATTAATAAGTCATATAATTATTATTAACAGACTATTCAGACTATTCGATTGATCTCACAAAATGATGAAAGATATAATGATTTTCCATAGTGGATCCGTGGGATAGCCGTGAATGATACACAATATTGTGGTTTAATTTTGAATCAATTACCTGTGGATTCCCTCTCCATCCTGCCGTTTCCATGAATTTTCACAAGTCTAATACAGTAGTGAATGGAACTCTATGTTGATACATGGATAATAAATACTTTCACTCCAGTTTGACAAATTACTCCGATACGCATTTGGTAATGAAATGAGTCAACACGGTGGTGTGATGATGAAAATATTTTTAATTAAAGTTGAGGATCATTTTTCCCCATTTCATAACTTCGCTTGCCACCTGATGCCTGGCTTAGAGTAATCCTTTCACTCCCCTGAAATAATCATCAACCAACAAAACTCGATTGCAAACCTCACTGAATATTGATCATCTGAATCATTTCGACGCCTCATTTCTGAAGCAGCAGAAACACGATCACATCATCATGGTGAATTTATTGATTCTAAGAAAGAAATAACTCGTAAATGTATAACATTAATTTCAGCTTAGAAGTTAATAATTTTCATCATTAAATAGGCTACTTCTTTAGCAATACTTCTTCACCAAGAGACATTTAGGAGAATAATTCAAAAGTTAAGATCGAGTACTGTAAACACTGCCCTGTAGCCTCTACAAAATTTTTTCAGTATTAATTTACTCCTGACAAATCAATTCTGTCAAGTACTTTGGAACTGTAACCGATCTATAGCTAATAGGTAATAAGTATATTCATCTCTAATCATGATCCCTTTTCACAATACTCACGCTTACTCTTTATCAATTTACTCTTTATCAATAAATTCACTTCCTGTCAAGTACTTTGGAACTGTAATCGATCTATAGCTAATAGGTAATAAGTATATTCATCTCTAATCATGATCCTTTTTCACAATACTCACGCTCAAGTCTATGAGTCATGTGGGCATCATCCTTAGCTATGAAATTAAGTAGGATAATTTCCAAATTTTGTTATCTCTATGTGATAATTTTTTCGAATTCAAATTCAAATTTTGTTCACGTCAGTATAAATCACATAACATTATCAATCATATAGTATTATGTGTACATTACTGAATAAGTAAATAAATATACATCATATACATCAGAAAAATATGACGGGCAATCAAGCTTGAATAAAAATAGGAAAAAAAAGTCAAACGTTTCTGCTGTATCTTCAATTCTACTGTATTATTCTAAATAAGTATTTAATTCCCCTCCTGCTCTTCTGTACATAAATAGAACAACAGTTTTATTAGTCTCCAGAGGACTTAAACTTTTTACAAGAATAGTAGTTATGATGGAGAATAGTCGAAAGCGTTTTCTTGCTTGGTTTTCGCTGTTTTAGTTTTCCAACTCTGTATGGATTTTTTTAACGGAAGGAAATAACAACTGATATCACCCATGCATACGCGGCGACAAAATGGCTTCACATGTCGTATATAAAACGTGTGAGCGTATCCGCAAGGGACCCGTTTAGTGGTTTGCAAAAAAATTCCAACATAGCTGCCGTATCATAGCTGCTGTCGTCTAATGCAATAAACGAACCGATTGAACGGTGAAACTGAATGAATAAAACAGAGGTATCGAAATGTAAATGCTGGATGAAGCTCCTGGCTCCAGGTCCATGCATGATCGAGAAGTTTCCGGGTAGAACACTCCTTTTTCTCTGTGTTCATCTCTTGTTCCAAATGAAAGCATGGATTGGATCTCAGTAGTAACACCCCGTGGCGAAGCGTGGTATACATAACCGGTCATCGTCCTATAGGACATATACCCGGCGAAATCTCAAGAGTGGCAGTAACTGACGGAAACACAGTGCCGGATTACTGGACATGTGACGTGTCGATGTATAGAACGGCCGGATTATAGAGACTCTACTATATCATTTATTTATTGAACAGAATTACATAGATGTTTCGGCATCATTGTTCATTGTGTACATCTCATCAGACACTGTGTCAGACATATGTTATTTTTTATCTTAATTTTTTTCAAATTTTATTATTGAAAGACAAAACAAATAGATGAATAGCGTTGGAATAAATTGATTTCATCGAACATTCAATGTAATTCCCATGATGATTAGAACAGAGAGATGATTGGAATTAAGGACTCGTCTTTCGCCTTGTATAGGCTATTTGGGTAGAATAAAGGAATTCAACCAATTTCTAATTTAGCCCGTTCCTTTCAGTTTAAGAGCTTGTTGAGATTTGCATCATGATCAGAATATTGGAATTTCGAGCAGTTGTAGCCTTCTATAAACTGCTTCAGGCAGTTGAGGGGCTCAAAAGACCTTTAAAGGTTGTCGGGCACACGAGCCTTACCTTAGAAATTACAATTAAAACGTCTTTAGAGAAACAACCCTTTCTCAAACCGTTCAGTGAATCAGGAAACAGGCTGCTTATACCTGAGAGGAATAAGATAAATATGCAACTATAATGCAATGTAGATTTATTACAATGCCTAATTATTATCCGTGCACGAGTATTTGCTAGTAACTGATCAATAGTCTTCTATTATGATAATTATTCGAACAAAAATCTCAATCATTTCAATTGAGCCTTTCATTTCATTCCAAAATTTCCTTCTTTTCTAATAAGGTAATCACTTATCTTCTCTCCCACCCTTCTATTCCTTATCCTTTTTTTCGCCTTTTCCTTTCTTTTCAAACTCCCTGTCCACTACCTGCCGGTCACATGTAAACTATGAATTGTTGGCAAGGTATTCTTCCCTCTTTTCCCCTCTGTGGTACACTCCATCTCATTCAGCAGATTGTTAATTTGTTTATTCATATGTATTTCCTTGTTGGTTTTACTTCTACTTTTACACATGTGTTTTAATGAATAAATTTGTATTTGTATATTCTGGAGAAGTGTGATTTTGATAGAAATATTAATGTTTTGATTCAATCAATTATTAGACTATGAATTGAATAGAAATTTAACAATTTTAATAATTATCATTATTTCTTGTCTCTTCTTGTAAAGTCTACTACTACATTCAATGACATAAAAATAATGAATGCATTTTCATATTGTATATTGTGTGCAAGAGTATTATTCTCTATTCACTATTTAGTGTACTATTAACAGAATGAATATTCTCACTGAATCTTGGCGAGATGGAATTGAACTGATTTCTCTCTGATAAAAGTGGTATGATTCGAATGAAAACAGATTCTTTGAATCGTTGAGGTCAATCATATTTTCTTCTAATGAATGAAAAAATCAAAGCAGCCCACTAAGCAAACTCGAGGACTACATTCATGGTCGAATCCAATTTGAAAAATTGATTGTAAAAGTTTTTTCCAGGAACGGCTCCGAGTTGATTTGGAAATGTTTTCTCTTTATTGCAAAAGGTGCTTCTTCTCTTCATAACTCGTTTCATCTCCCAATCAGACAACCACTGCTGCTTCCTCAAAGCATCGAAATGTAGGAAGAATAATATTTCGTTTTCTGGTCAGAAAACACTGTAATATCAAAGAGGATGTGCTCTTTCAGCGTTTCTCTCTTCGTCGATTCAAACGACTTCACAAACGAATCCGTACTTTCTGCTAAGTTGATTTTGTACTGGGAGATTCTCAGATTCCATTTGCGGTACTTACAACCACTGACAAAATTTCACTTTCGAACTTGGAACATTTTTTCTTCTTGAGCTCGTTTGACAATTATTGTCAATGGTCCAAACCATGGGATAAATCCATATAAAATGACTTTGGAGTAAGGTGATCGGGATGAAATCAATGAAAAGAGAAAATAATTACTCGTTTCAAAATATTTCCTTCAAATCTTCCTTGTTCTTGAATATTTCCCAGAAATCTTCATAACCTCTTCTAAGTAGAGAATAGAGACAGCAGGTTCAAAAGAGCAAGAGTATTCTCTGGCTGAAGTGTTATTTGAAGGATTGGTTTGGATACACAAGAAAAAATGTATTGGATGGCAATCAATGAGTACGAATTAGCCCCTGCGCCTACTAAGCAACTGCTATCTGATTTCAGTCAGCAACCCAGTGTTGCCAGATGACTTTAGCTGATAGGTTAGATTACCCGATTACCCGAAAAACAGCCAAATGTCATCTGGCAACATTGGGTTGCTGACTGAAATCAGATAGCAGTTGCGAAGTGGGTGCAGGGGCTTAGTGTGATTATTGGAAACTTGAGACAGATGAAAAATAAAATGCAACGTATTTTGCTAGAAGAAGAATGAGTAATGTTCCAGCCGATGGAGTCAAATAAAAGTATTTTAAAATATGCAATAGAATAATAATAGCTTAAAATAAAACAAGTTCTATATTAACGAGTCTAATTTGCGTCAAGCACCTCCAAAAATCACAAAGTAATAAATTACAGATATAAAACAGTGTCTTAAGAATCCAGGTGTGTAAGTATACGAGTGGAGTACTTTCCTAAAAAAATTAACACTTCCAAAGCTATTAGAAAGACATTAGCTACTCATGCCCACAAAAATAATTATCCATAATTGGAACTTGTTATGAAGTAATATTAATTGAATTATCATAAATTTATATTTCAACCCTTATTCAGTTGAGGATCCAACTAGTATGAATCATTTCCATTTTTAAAATATTATCAAAATATACATTATTTGATGTTACTTCAGATTCGGAAACCGGTTTCTCCCTATCTTATAAATGCTACGCCAAGTTTGAAAAATTACATCAAACAGAGTACAATAGCGTGGAATTGTTGATTTCTAATTGTTAATAAACTCTCAATATTTGAATCTCGGTATGAAAAATTTTCTATAAAGATACATAAGATGAGGTTCAGAATGAAATACCATCAGTATTGTTATGTACTGAGAACTGATGGGATCGCACAAGAGATATTGTTAAAGCCGTCTGGAGAAAGCCGCAGTATCGGAGTTGGACAGATCAATGATGCTAACTTCGATAAATGGTGGGGAAAATTGGTCTCTTAATACTTCGCAATTCTTCTCGGCTATCCACATCCCATACAGATATCCACTTCCGAAAAATATTATTGGATCACTTTCTCCAATTCTTGTCTCAGATGCTCGTGGCTCAAGGCTACAATCTTTCCGTCCCTTCTCAGCAGTCTGCGCACATTCATTTATCAAACTGCCCCGAAGGAGAAATTCCATTCTGGAATATTATTTCCAAAATATTGAGCTTTCACTATTCATGATCTGAATTGAAAAAGACTTCTCAAACACAGAACAATCGTTTTCTAGAATTCGTACATTCTTGTATGATTACCTCATTCTCAAAAATCTATCTTTTCTTCTTCTTCTTCTTCTTCTTCTTCTTCTTATTTTTCTCCTATAAATTGATAGTAGAAAATACTAGATTCAAACTTCCTCCCATGAACATGAAACACAGTACAACATTTTCTCCTTTGGTTCAAAAGAATCCCATGCAGAAAAAAGCTTTCTAATAATAATTGGTCTTGCTCTCGAAAACAAAACAGCCTTTTCAATTAAGTCTCATCTCAGGCAATTCAAAATAAATATTACTTTCCTCGAGAAGCACAATGGGAAATTTTTAAAGAAAAGATCCCTCAGTATTCTTGGAATATTCAGGAATTGATGCTGATGCAACATATATTTCTTGAAGGGCCTACTCTCAAGATACATTATTATGCGATCAGGTACTATTTGCATTCAAGTATTTTAATAAAAAATCTCATAGAAAATTAGGTTCTAATAGTTTGATCGTTATTTTTATTGAAATTACTTTTTCTGACACGGAATAAATTTCCCGTCTCCGTCTTTTGTTCCGTAATAATAGAACCATCAATGAATTCAGTATGGGGTATGAATAGAAATTTAAATTATAGTATGATGCTTATAGAGGGAGCGATTTCATGAAGAACAAAGTCACGCGACCTGGATTCATAGAATATTGAGTGAAAAATATCTCTCAGTAATAATATAGTTCATAATCAGATCAGTATTGAAATCGGGTATCACTTCAATGCAAAATATGGGTCATTCCCATTATCGTCATCACATACGCTTAATTTCTGTTTCCATGTCCCAAAGGTGAAGAATAAAACCACCTTTAATGTTTCTACTGAAGAGTAATGAAGAGTCACTTTGAATTAGCATTATAGGTTTTATGTGTGATAAAATGTTATTATAAATGTATGTTGTGTGATGGAGATTCGTTCAAGATAAAATATGATAAAAGCATGATGAGGAGACATATTGAATTTAAATTTTGCAATGAAATTGATGTTTCAGGTTCCATGAGAGGTATTAAAAAGTAGTGAGAAAAATTAATACCTGGTACTGTATCAAAGAAGTGAATACAATATAAATGAGAAGTAACAGTGATTCAGAAGATATCAAAGTTTTCAACATTTCTCTGCTTCAATTCTCAACCAATATTTTTGTTTTATGAGAGACGAGAAGTGGTCAGCCATATTGGAAATGGTCCCATAATATAAGATCAATGTAATCTTTTGAAACATGTAGCGCCCTTATTTTTGGACAAAAAACCACGTTTGAAATGTCATTGGAAAGAGTATAAAATTCTTCAGAGGTTCTTCTTTTTACTTTTTTAATTATAAAATTACTGCAATATTTATAGCAAAAAAAAACTTTTTCAAGTTTGAACATTTTTGGAGGTTTCTTGGAAGGAATATTCGAAATTTGAAAAAGACACATGCCCCTGTAACATTTAATAATTTATCAAATGAAAATTTTTTCAAGAAGATCAGACGTAAGCTGATGTGATGTGTTACAGAAAAATGCATGTTTCAGCTTAAAATAACATAGGTCTTACGGGACATTAATCCAATATGGCCGACTACTACCGCCAACTCTTAAGGATAAAATTACGGAGTTCAGGTGGACTCTCGTGAGATTTAACTAGACTACTTTTTCAAAAATCAATATTTGGTAGCCAAAATATTATACTAAATTAATCTCAGTCTTGTATAAGGCTTTCCATACGGCATGGAATAACCGATATTCGTGTGAATCAGAACACAACGACTACGTCCCAAATGCCCCAATCATATCACTGTCATTTAAGAGAGTACCTCATCAGTATAATCAAGGTTTGTAAAGACACATCACTACCCATCACATCAGGGAACCCCCCGGGGGGGGGCGGGATTGTTGTGATGATGCTTCACATCATGATATTTGATGGCTCCATATACATTGGATGTATTTCTATGGATGGCTCATCTCAGTTCATCTACATATAGCGAGCCTATATAATATATAGAGCTGTAGCCTATAGCCTATGGCCTACATAAATTATATAGAGTCTGTAGTGTCAATAAGCTGAGAAACTGTGTAGAATAGTAATGAAGACCTGTATCTACTTCTTGAGAATACACGCATAATGCTGTGTTATGCATGAGGAATTTGGTCCACGTGAGAAATAATGCACACAATCTTATAATACTGAACAAGAACAACGTGTTTACAAATTCCTTTACTATTTCCCAAGAATGCCAAGATTTGTTCTTATCACATCCTTTCCAAGAAATCAATATAAAATTTAGACTGATCGTACATCAAATTATCTCCATATTTATATTGATTGATTGATTGAATATCATTTCAAACTTCCCTTTAACCATTGTTCAATGGTTGAAATGTATAAAGGAACAATTATTTTTTTAAATATTTCTCCAAATTCATATTACACTATAAATTCTAACCCGAATTGTTCCTGATGGGTCCATAACAGAGAAAGGCTTCCTCCAAGTCGTCTTTTGTCGTCCAGTAGTTCAGAGATTTTGCATTCCACGTTATCATTGTGTTTGGTATAAAGACCAAGAAATCAATAATGATGATAAAAGCGGGGGTTTGGTTGATTATTCAGTATTCCTGTACAATTTATGTAATTTTCTAGCTTGTTAGATTATTCCTTCACTGTACTTGGAGTCCAATTCTTGGAGATTCCGCGAGAGTCGAGTTTTTGTTAATAAAAAATCACATTTTTCCTCGCTTCATTGTTTCACACCCACCCACCATTTCATGATGAAAAATGCAACACGTCCACTGACGACAAATCACCTTTGGTGAAATTGAACGTTGAAAACATGTTTCTGAAACAGGCGTTTTCGAGTATTATAAATGAGATTCAGGATGCTTCACTTGGCCAGAAGCACACATGTGTTGTGAGCAACGTACCCAGGTCAATAAATTCATATCATTTTCTCTTTTGACGGGTCACAAGGTGTATGCGAGTCCCAAAATAATCCAATATGATGTTAATGGTTGGATCTGTGTGATTGGTTTTTCAAAAAACGGATCTTTTGAATCTTTGTGGACACATTGTGATCGGTTGGACAAGAAGTGGAGTGGTCCTTAGCCGAGGGCGATAAGCACCGGTCTGAAAATCCAAAGGTTCCTGGATCAATCCCAGTTGACAGAACGGATTTTAACCACAAAACGGCCATACCCAACTGCCTCAAAAGTAGTCTTCTGCCCGGCTTTTCAGTCGTTCAATAAACTTATTGAATCAATAACTATTTTTTTTCATTTGAAAACACATGGTTATTGATTCAATAGTGCTATTGGATCCATAAACTGTCTATTGAGCGACTGAAAAACCGGGCATTCATCTCATATAAACACCCATCTCATGACCCAGCCTAGATGTGTGCGTCACCCTAAAAAAATCTGTTTTTGACGTAGTAAGAGGTAGAATTGGGATTAAAAAAATTATTCCAATAACATTTCAAAATCTCAAAAGACTGTGGAAATTAGATTCTGGTTTCTAATTCCTTGAGGAACTCTACCTGGTTTTCATCAAACTTCATTGAGCTTCCTCGTCAACTCCATTCCTGGACTATTGTGTTGTATATTCATTTTTTTCCATGAATAATTTTCAGGAATTAATAGAATTACCATTGTCCACTTTTGAAACATGGCTTATCATTTCAAAAAAATATACAGAGCTTTTGTGAATTCTTTGATATGTTTTATAGGAGTCCCAGTAAACATTCAAACAAAACAATGAACATACTATAGTGAGCATTGAACGTTTTCCCATCAAAATTTTAAATTTGAACATTAATTCCAAAGAAATTCATGAATATTCATACTCTCAGCACCAGAATTACGTAAGTCATGTTTGATATTGATTTGACTTTTCAACTTCAATTTTCCAACTGTTTACCTTATTTTATCAATTAAATATATTTTTGCATTACATATTGAAATTTTATTTTCATAATATTTCATTCTTTGAATGAAGTAGGTATCACATTGACACTATAATCATGAGAGAGTTCTCCATCATTTGCCTCTATCCAATCCCTCCATCAAGAGCTCTCTCTCTGTGAATGTCTAGTGAGTGAAACGTGTTCAGTTCGGCTCCGTATTCATATAGAAATTTCGTAGGGTAAAACAGTTAAATTCATTGCAAATTATACATTAAATTGTTCAGTTTCTCAAGCCCCATTCTATTGTGAAATTACTTTTTTAATAACTACTCCCTCTTTTTAGTTATCTCCATAAAACGCTCACGTTCTTTCTTCAGTTTTGTCTTCAGTCAGATTTTGTCTTCACCTTTCATATAGCATGGGTAAACCCAGAGGTACGCCGAAGAGAAATGGGGACACCACTCAGCTACCTGCGCCTTCCCAGGCTATTTCGGGCCCATTGTCCGAGGAGGTGCTGGCGATAATCAGCCAGCAGGTGGAGAAAGCTGTTGCGACTGCGGTGACCACCGCAATGCAATCTATTCTTGAAGACTTCCAGGCTCTGAAGGCCGAAAACCGACGGCTGAGTGACCGGGTTCGGGAGCTCGAGGTAGACTGCCACCTTAGGGTCGACGACCTCGAACAATACGGTCGACGGCACTCGCTCCGTATTTTCGGAATCCCTGAAAGGGAAAAAGAAGATACGGACCAACTGGCGCTGAAAGTCTTCAACGAAAAGCTGAAGGTGCCGGTGAAGCTGGAGGACGTCAACCGGTCGCATCGCGTCGGAAGGCGCCAACCACCACTGCCCGGACAATCGAGACCGAAGGACCGTCCCATAATCATTCGCCTTTGCAGCTACCGTACAAGGCGAATGATTTTCGAGGCCAAGCGGAATCTGAAGGGGACCGGCATCACCATTCGGGAGGATCTCACGACGGAGCGCCTCAAAATCCTGAATGCTGCTGCCGACCGCTTCGGGCACCGCCAGGTTTGGAGCCAAGACGGGCGAATCAAAATCGCCGTCAGCCAGGGAGGCTCCAAGAAGGTCCATACGGTGGAAAGAATGACCGATCTACTAAAAATCCCGGTGAGTTCCTAAATATTTGAATAGCATAAGACAGTCTTAGAGCCCTTCACTTACCCAATTTGAAATTAATAATAACTCAATAGCCACTTTTCTATCTAGCCCATAATTTATAAATTGATACAATTTTAACGAATTAGACCATTATTAAATTAGTGAATAGTCATTTCACAATAGCAATGGGCCAGACGTTTCCAGTTCCAGCGAATCCAGTCGAGTATTGATAATCGAGTTAGATCGAGAATGCTTGCTGTAGCCATGAAATAACTAATATTTGCTAATTAATTCTACATTAATCAATAAGCCAATTTATGATATTTGAATAAGTAAACACATTGCATAATTTTAAGTAGCCTATAAACTTAGGGGAATCAGATTATTTACTGAGGACTAGAGGATATCCAATTTACTTCTTTAACTGTTCTGATCTATACTGCTGATTGTCATGTTTCCTACTGCTATTCCTAATTCAACTTGATGGAGGACAATTTAAAATTAATTATTCCTGCAGTTTATCAACTTGGCATGTGATAGGCCCTTAATTGATACATCACTATAATTCACGACATACATTCAACGTGTATTAAAAAATTCGCTACTCATTCTATTCAGACATTTTGTTTAATATCTCCGAATCATTCATTGTTCTCACTCCTTCAAACATTATCTATTTCTCTCCTATCTTTAGCATCTGATTGCTACAAATCCTACTTCATTATAACCATAATTATCAATAGCCGTTTTATTAATTAAACTTGAGATCTTTACAAACTCAAAAATGACATAAATGTTCCACATGCACTGTATCATGAATGAATCCGACTTGTGAATCCTTTTTCTCATTGTGATCTTATTCTCATCTACGTTCTCAGGTTTATCACTGGTGCACAATCTTTCTTTTGCTCTCCCTCTTCTTTTATTTATTATTATTTTTCTCCATTTCCAAACGTGTAAGGAGCCTACATCACCGATAAAGCATGTCATATTAAACGTCTATCTGCTATTTAAAATGTATTTTTTTTTCTCTTCTTTCTTCTTTTTTCTGTCTATTCTAATCCATTAGTCTATACTAATTAATTATTTCTGCCTTATTTCTGTATAAAAGAAAACTGCATATATGTATTTGGCTGCTCTTTCTGCTCGCTTTTTCCCTGTTGCAGTTGCAGTCATACCAGACTCAGACTCACTCAGGCTCCTCTCACTCTGACAACCTCCAATAATGTTTCATTACACCGGATTATCAGCTGGAACTCGGCATATCACAAATTACGACCTACAAGTGTGCAGTGAATATTAGATCTATTACAAAAAGTGAAGTGAAAAAGGAAGAAAAGCTAGTAATTACAAATTTCTACCTACCAGTGTGCAGTGAATTTTAGAATTATTACAAAAAGTGAAGTGAGCCGAACTGTCAACGCATTCATAATGCACTCGGCTATTCAAGTGATTGAGATTTTCTCATTTAGGTTAAGTTTTCTTAGATTTAGTTTCATCCCCATTTTCTATGTCATGTTCTCTTCCGTGGTTGACTCAGCGTTGGTCTACAACCCCATGATGACTCTCACTGACGCGTCTGCTCGCTCGCCCTCAACGTGCGATTATTTGAACAATAATAATGACACAGGTTTAATATTATCCAATGAGCTGCACCATTTTAAAAATCGTATTAAAATTGCTCATCTTAATGTCCAGTCTCTCAATTGTCATATCGACGAACTAAGAGCAATCTTTCGTTTTCGGGACTTTAATGTAATTGGAATTTCTGGATCATTCTTAAAGCCCAGCATTCCATCAAATCTAGTTTCATTGCCTGGATATAATCTTTTCCGTAATGATAGGTTAAATAAAGCCTGTGGGGGCGTAGCAGTTTATGTGAAAGATTGTATTAAAACTAAAATATTGACCACATCTAAACAAGAATATTCTGCTAGACCTGAATTTATGATACTTGAGCTATCTTTATCAAGCTCTGATAAATTATTAGTTGGAATTTGCTATCGCCCACCAAAATTGGTCATTTTACAGATTTTGAAAATGCACTTCTCTTTTATGCCATTTTATAACCGTATTCTAGTTATGGGAGACATGAATACCGACCTAAACATGACTAATCGTAACTTTGACTATTACCAACTGACAAATATCTTCCAATGTCTTGACATGACTATTTTACCACTGGATCCAACGCATCATACTAATGAATCTGACACATTCATAGACTTACTCGTAGTCAGTGACCCCAATGAAGTTATACACAAGGGTCAGATCTCTGTCCCAGCTATTTCTGGACATGACCTGATATTTTGTGTGCTATCTTACAAACCACCCAGACCAGAACAAAAATTCATAACATACAGGGATTTTAAACACTTTGATGAAGCAACCTTCCTGACTGATGTAAGACAATCACCATGGCATCAGATTGAGGCCTTATCCTCAGTTAATGACATGGTTGATACTCTTGAAAATTTGACTCTTAACTTATATGACAGACATGCACCCTATGTGACCAAAAGAATAAATAGAAAACGACGTGTACCTTGGATGACTGATGATATACTAAAGATGATGGGACAAAGAGATAACGCTCATAGAAAATTTAAAAAAACATATGATCTGAATAGCTTAATTGAATATCGAAGTCTCCGTAATAAAGTTAAACAACAGTTACGTAATTCAAAAATTAGATACTTAAATTCATTTATGACCGATAACAGACAAGACTCTTCATCATTATGGCGTGGAATTAAAGAATTCGGCCTGAGTAAACAGAAATTTCAAACCCCAATTGACTTACCACTAGACAATTTAAATGAACATTTCATCTCACATTCAAATCAACGTGACGAGACGATCATTAGTAATCATGCTAACAATCTAAATAATCAGGTAACAAATTCAAACACTCCAGTAGCTGAACAATTCAGTTTTCGTCCAATTTCATTACAAGAAACTTACAAAGCAATTCAACATGTTCGTAGTAATGCTACAGGGGCAGATAAAATACCAATAAAATATATTAAAAAAATCCTATTTGCAGTCCTACCAATCATCACATTCTTATTCAATAAATCTCTTGAAGATGGTGTTTTCCCTGAAAATTGGAAGCTTGCTCTAGTTCGTCCATTAAACAAAGTTACCTCTCCTAATAAAGTTGAAGACTACAGACCAATTAGTATCTTACCTGCGCTTTCCAAAGTACTAGAAAGACTTGTCCATGCACAAGTTGTAGCATTCCTAGAGCATAATACCAAACTTCATAACTTTCAATCCGGATTTCGAAAATCTCATTCAACCGAAACTGCTTTACTGCGTGTTACTGATGATATAAGGTTAGCTATGGACCAAAGAAAATGTACTATTTTAAGCCTGTTTGATTTTTCCAAAGCATTCGATACGGTAGACCATAGAATTCTCCTTAGCAAATTAGCCCTTTTTGGATTTAACCACAGAGCACTACAATGGTTTAATTCGTATTTATCCGGTAGGAAACAATGTGTATCTGTTGGTGATAAGAGATCTAATTGGAAAAATGTTATACATGGTGTTCCCAAGGATCTATACTAGGCCCCTACTGTTTACTTTGTATGCAAATGACCTCTCCTCTGTTATTAAGTTTTCCAATTTTCATACTTATGCAGACGATCTTCAAATTTATGCAAGTTGTTCAACCACTAAAATCAATGAAACAATACACAAAATGAATGAAGATATAAATTTAATAGTTGAATTGACTAAAAAATGGCCTTAAACTCAACCCTATCAAAACACAGCCTATAGTAATTGGATATTCACGCATAATCAACAGCATAGATTTTAATTCAATCCACAAAATTATTGTTGATGGTAATGAAATACCCTACTGCAGCTCAGTCAAAAATCTTGAAATACTCATGAATAAAACTCTTCACTGGTCAGATCATGTTAATAGCACTTGTAAAAAGTATTTTCAGCAATGCCTTCATTGAAGAAATTGCAAGACATGCTTCCTAGAAACATAAGATTATTACTAGTTAAATCTCTGATCTTCCCTCACTTTATCTATTGCAATTCTGTACTTAATGACATGCAAGTTACTCTAAACGATAAACTACAGCGCTGCCAAAATTACTGTCTAAGGTTTGTGTACTCCCTCGAACGACACGATCGGATAACCCAAGCTCACATTGCAAGCTCAACTTTAAAATTGCCAGAACAGAGACTTTTTCGAATACTGAAACTTGTTAGGGATATTTTAAAATATGGCAAACCTTATTATTTCAAAAATGATTTTAAATTTGTTTCTGAAGGTAGGAGGCTAGATGTTTCAAGTACTAGAACAGGTGAAAATACTTTAAGAATACCAAATCATCGAACAACAATATATACTAAATCTTTTCTTGTCAGCGCCTGTCGCGCTTGGAATTCACTCCCGAATTCTATAAGATCCATTGAGAGTCGAGCGGGCTTCATTTTAAAATTAAGAAAATATTTTTTTGATAGATTGACTGAGTCCGTCCAACCCTGAATCAACCACATGACATCTCCTATCTTTCATCCCTTCATTCATCCTCTTCGTAGTTATATGAATGATTCTATTCTAAAATACTTCTATATTCCAACTCTGAATAATTTAATATTATGAAATACAATATTAATATTCCAATTATCTTCTTTTTTTTTCTCATTTTCATTTATTTAGTGTACAGTATTATTCCATATTGACTACATCAACATTTCATACTCTTATCCTTTACATCCCATCATTATGTTAGAATTATTTATTCATCTTATTTATTTATTTATTTATTTATTTATTTATTTTAAATTTATATACCTACATTATAATATTTAATAGTATTAAATTCCTAATATTAGTTCTAGTCGAATTTGTCAGAAAAATAAAGGCCTGCGGTTGAGTGTTAATGGGAAGGATGTCCTTTTACATCCTTCTCCAAGAATGGACATTCATATGTCCAAACTCCGCCGTTTCATGTAGATACAAAACTATCATAATACCGTTAGCATATTGAATCTCATATCTGTTAATCCATATCATCAAATAAATTTTCATAGTTTATTTTTTTCTTTAGTTGAATCGAATATTGAATATAATTATGGTGTTCGTTTAGTTTGGCGGATGGCGAATAACAGTTATTTTGCTCGATATAATTATACAGTATATATATACAGAAATTCAGTTGAGTGGAAGTTGCTCGCGGTCCGCCAAACTGAATAGATGTACCTGGATATTATCATTTTATTAGTGAGCTCTAAATTAAATTTACTAGTATAAATAAAATTTTATTTGATAAGCTCCCTTAAATTATCTTTTGTACTTAATGGATACTGTAATTACTTTTATCCTAAATGACGTTCATTGTATATTATCATTTTATTGTAAGCTCCCTTAACTTATCTTTTCTACTCAATTAATACTGTAATTACTTTTATTACACTAAAGGACGTTCAATGAAATAACTACTGTATCTTGATATAGAATTTAAGCTGACATTATGTTGTATTCTACATGAATAAAGTAAATAATCTAATCTAATCTAATCTAATCCAAGAAAATAGAGTATCGCAATAAAGATTTTGAAACACTTAAAAAGAGTACTCATCATTGTACTCATTGAAGAGTACTCATCAATCAAGATTGGCTTGTAGGTAGATGAAATGACGACAGTTTATGCAAGACTCAGAAGCGGTGGTGATTAAATTTCCGAGCCCAGCTAGCTAGCACATAAATTTGCGTGGATTGCTAAGTTCAGTTTGTTTTGTCTTCCAAGTTTGGAACTCTGGATATTAGCGTCTCTCAGCATCGGCTGTTAAGTAGTAAGTTTTATAGGTGCCTGAATTGTCAAAAACTTGCGTTGAATCGAGACCTAACTCGATTACCACATCCTTTTCTTCGAATAAAGAAGTTCATATTGGGATGGCTGCGCCTATTAAGAAAAGTTTTTCACTGGTTTACTTTGTTAAATTACTTACGTATTTCCCAGACAACTGCTTTCAACCCGCTTCAAAAAGATATTAACTTGAAGTACTCTTCACTATTTAATTATTTTCCAGACCACAAAGACATAAGGAAAACTTCCAAAACAGGCGATCCTAACAGTTGAAGAACGATTTGAATTGAAAACATTATCGAGGAGTAATCGTTATCATAGAACAAAGTTATTAGATTACTTTCTCTCTAATAACCTTGATCATAGAAGATGAGTATTTTGCCAATCATCTAGTCGAGAGTTGAACTGTCATTAGATATTACGAGTAGCCTAGTAAGAGATAATTTCAATCTCAATGAAGTTTACAAAAATTTTGAAAAGTGAAAAATATAGATGCTGTCTGAAATGTCAAACGTCAAATGTCAAATGTCTATCGACATTTAGTCCACCAATTCATACTAACATAATGTTGATTAATAGTTTAAAAATATGAGGTATGATTATAATCTACCTACTGTGGAGAAGAAAAAACTCATATAATGATAATTATATGAAAGCGCATGATATATCAAAGTATCAAAGCGATTTGTAATTATAAAAAAGTATTGTTTGAAGATCAAAAGCAGATTATTGTTGTCAATGTATGGGAATTTGACTTGTTCAGCAATTCTAAACTGAAACAGAAACCTTTGTAATTTATTATTGAAAGAAGTCAACATTTCCACTGAGTTAGATTGCAGATTAAAAGATGCGGTAGCATCCCTCAAGAGAAATAATTTTTCCTCAAAATCCTCATCAATTTACTCAGCCGTAAAAGTTAATTCTTTTGTTATTCACTGAGATAGACACGACCAGTCGTTAATTTTTCTTCTGTTGCAAAAAAATTAAAACTTACAACTGGAATGAGCAAGAAAAAAGATGGAACAATCTGCTTTACTTTTTCTTGGTGTGTTCCGAATATTTTCGCTGCTCGCAAGAGTGTAACAAAGTTCAGAGTCGTTCTTGTCGTACTCCACTTTTCTTTCTGACGAATTAAAATGAATAATGGTTTCTAGTCAGGAAGTGGAACACAGTTTTTCATGAAAGAGCATTTTTATTTTCGAGCTTCTGTTGTATGGTCCATTGTTATGCGATTATTTATCAGACAAATACCAATCTTGAGAAGCTTCTACTGAATTATATCCTATTCTATATATCTTGAGCATATTATATTATATTTGGCATGAAATCTGGAATTCTTTGAGGAGTATCATAGCCCCCTCTAAACTACTATGCCCCCTCTATCCTACCTCTAAACTACTATCTTTAGAGGGGGCTAAGGTAGTATCCTTTCCCTCGAAAAGTAAGGCAGAGTCGGCCTTTGTTATGAACTGATATTAACTATGGACACTTGCAAATAAATACACAGAAACATAAAATTACCAGCAATGATCACTTTACTATTTCAAGAACATGAACATTCCTGTCACCTTATTAAGTTTACTGTATAACGAGTCTAATGATTGAAATATATCAATTTTACGGTAAGAAGTAACTTACTCGTACATGATGTGTGAATAGTTTTTAGGTATAACTAATCAATTCATTTTTCTTTTAAAAGAAATTTCTTCATTGACTGTTTTCTAATAAATGAATGAGTTAAATGAGAATAGGAGTGTTTGGTTTCAAAATGTGAAAGGATGAGAGAGGAACGAATCCGTAAGTAGGCCATGATGTACCATGTACCAGCCAATGAGGAATAGGGATAGAGGACGTCCAAAAAAAAGATGAACCGATTACAAAGGCGCAGAGGTTCGGAACAGGCAGTAATGCCCGAAATGGAGAAAGAAAGAGGACGAAGAAAAAGAAGAGTAAGAAGAAAGAAAAACAACACATTTTTGAACCAGTTATCCCCGTGGATTAGATTCTCATTGTAATCTAATTACCAGTATCATTCAAATTTGAACCAATAACATTTACAAGAAAAGCAATTTCATAAAGAAATATAACTCGTACATTGAATCACTTGGTAACTACCAGGGGGCCGAGTATTCCTACTGTACATGCAGAAAGAATACACAGTAAATGAAATTACTTCTTTCAGCGAATTACATGGCTGCCATCTTGATAAAACTAATATTGATCACGTGATGCGCTCGACTTTTACACGTACCATAGAGAAGATTGAAATTTTTTGTCGAAAGGTCATCACTGCTTTTCCAAACTCAGATCTCGCGTAGTGCTGAATCACACTTTTTACTATAATCTGAGGTTTCTTGAATGATGAAAATGAATTGAGTTATGGAAGTTTCACATGAACTCATAATAATTTCAAATAATTTTGAAAGGCAAACCGAAAAGTTAAAGATCAACGGTGCTCACCTTATAGCGTCCTTCTCGCTATATGTAAATACTCATCCATTAGTTACAAGCTAATATTTTGGAATTTAATTTCATATCTCAACCTCATTCTTCGTCCCTTTCTATTACTCACGCAAAAACTCAGGGCTCATGTGGGCATCACCCTTTGAGGAAAAAATTGGCGCATCCCATCATTTAACATAATTATGATTCTCTTTATCATTTCTGGAAACAGAGTTGATTCAGATTGTCTAGAAATCAACATGAACAGCATGCTCAGAAACAACATGAACATTTAATTAATTGAAATCATACATGCATGTCAATACACAATAAATAATATTACTTTATAGTACACTGAAATTATCAGAAACTTTGCTCGAGAATAGAAAAAATCTAATGAAGCTGAGAATTTCCAGTTGTTTGTAAGATCAGAAAACGCTCTGGATTTAAATAACATACATGAAATACAAGTAGAACTACAATATATTAATATACTGAACAACATTTTATATAAACTTCTCTTATTAGAAGTTTTCTCCGATCCAAGAAGACTAGGTACCTCTTATCTGAAGGCTGTTAATCTACTGTGTTATAAGGGTAGGTAACTCACTTTTAGACTTTTCATAGAGTTTCTCTAAATTTATAGTTTTGTTTTTGTTTTTATTCATAGAAACACTTGAATGAACAATAGAAAATTGTAATACTGTAAAACCATTATGAATAGAAACTGTTGGTACAACTCAGGGTAGTTTTGCAAACATTAGAGGTTCCAATAATGCGCTTGTTACAACAACACTCCTGTTGACAAATTGTCCATATTACCCATGTTGCTTTGTGATTCAGCAACAATATTACAAAGGCCCACGCAACACTGTCTAAACGGTGCATCATCAGTACTAAAGCCTTGCATGTGTTGTGATTCATATGTATTATGGCATATTGGGCAGTAGAACTGACAATATCATTATGACGCTATGTGGCCGTCCTCATCAATAGATGTGTTGAGATGTGTTTTCCGAAACTATTTGAAGCGGATATGTTCGGATGAGAGCATTACAGAACACCATGACAAACAGTAATTCTCCTCAGAGATTGATAATAAAGTGGGGCGTTCGCTGTGTTCGAATATCGAACGTATTTGCATAAATTATTGGTAATTAGAAATGTTACCCTGGCTTTAATCTATCAGTTATACTTGTGGAGATGAAGGTTTTCCTAGAACCAATCCCACGCAAATTAATACCGACTTTTATTGACTTTTAAAGTGTGGTAACCTTATGAAAATTAAACTATGTTTGCTGGTGTTCCCTTTTGGGTCATAATATATTTTTACTTCTTTACTATGATAAGAGTAACAAATTTGTACCTTTGAATTGTAATTTAAATTTTATATATTACTATTCTCGAGGCGGCATTGTCTAATATCTATTAATGCAGAGAAGCTTTTGTACAAACCGAGTGTTAATGTACTCTCTTTTTATGTTAGTTAGCCAACGTTTGATTAATAGTGTAGGATGTGTAGAATGTGTAGAATGTGTAGAATGTTTAGAATGTGTAGAATGTGTAGAATGTGTAGAATGTGTAGAATGTGTAGAATGTGTAGAATGTGTAGAATGTGTAGAATGTTATTAACTAATCGATACTGAATTTGAATAGGTTTGATTCTTTGATGACAAACTATTAAACCCTACTTAGGCTAAATTAAATGGAGCTAATAAATGAAAATCATTAAATTAAAAAAAAATGAAAAAAAAGTTTGGTGACATGCATTTTTGTAGAATATAATTTTAAAGAATGGATTAACCCAAAGATTTGATTTTGTCGGGACCAATATTTCGGAGAGTGAGTTGAACGTATTTGAGGGAGGTCAGAATAACGTAATTTTGGGAGTGGCAGTAGATCTTAAGGAGTCGAGATGGATAGTTTTACCAGTGGCGAAGAGTTACCACGCTTTGCCACGGATAGTTACTTATCGTTTTAAAAGTAACAGAAATTTGAAAGAATAATAAAATTATTCCACTCATTCAATCTGAGACTCCTATATTAAAATAAAACTTTTGAAGCAATTACAAGTAATCAGAGATCCATAATTATAATGTTCCAGTTCAAAACAATACTTACAAGAGGCAACGCCGAATCTGCTTATGGCCATGAAGCTTTCCCATTAAACTATGGACTGAACTTTAAACAAGAAATTAATATAGTTTGGATGTTTGGTCCTGTCAGCTAGAATGTAAGTGAATTTTCCTTTGTTCCAAAACCAAGCCACCTTGAAACAATCACAATCTATACAGTTTCTTCCAAGCAATAAAGTGAACAAAGACCTGAACAAAGATTTGAAAGAAGATTGCTTTCAAATGCAATGAAGAACTCTTCAAACATTCAATTTTTTTTATTATTATTATATACATAATGTGTACTTCATAGATGAGTTTGTGATTTGGAAATTCATATACAAGAAATGCATAATGTTTTATCGGTTGATGGGTTCATCAATTATTTCTTTATCCATCAATTTCCATTCAACTTATATTAGACTCTTTGTTGATGTTCTGGAACTCCATGATAAAAGAAAACACTGTCAACTCAACTCCTCAAAAGAAGTGACAGCATCAAACAGTTTTTTCATTTAATTTATCAGGTGAATACAATTATAACCTGATTCATTCCCATAGGCTACTGGATCTACATTATTAATATCAATTGGGTTTCAGTATCTCTATTGATGGATTATTGTCAAACTCCTGAAAGACTCCATGTAAAGAGGCATTTGGCTTTACCATACAGATAAAAATTATATTTTAATGGAGCTGTGAAACTGAGCAAATGAAAAATCGGCTCTAAAGCTTGAAATATTCCAACATGATTCTTTGTCCTCAAATTCTGGTGGAACCAATAAATTTGAGTGCCCTATTGACATTGCAAACAGATCATTTGCAAGATGCAGAGCTGTAATTTCGAATATTGTTGCCTTTGGCTGTCCATTTGTTCAATTATTCATCAATTATCAATTATTGATCATTGATGAATCAACAGTACAATATACAGACATCAGAGCTGTTTGGTGACATCCTTATCTCTGGTTCAATTAATTAAGCCTGCTCATTTCATGAGAGTAGACACTGGACCTTCAAAACGCTCACTGATATCATACTCAATCAAATGTGCTCTACTCTATTTGAAATATAAATAATTTGTTGACTCTGAACTATGATGTGTTTGTATAGGGACAACAAAATTCCAATAAATTCGTCCACCATTATTTAGGGAAGTTGAAAATGATAGGATTTTCCAAACACATTGATGTTAGGCAATAACAATAATTAGACCTTTAGCTGAGGCCGCACTGTTAGGTTGTTACCTATATGGTAGATGGTTTAATAATAATAGAACATGTTGATAATTATCACGGCCTTCTTGATAAACCAAGTCAACCATCCACCATCCAACATATACCCACCTGCATTGCCACCACGCTTTTGAGATGTATGTGGTAGGTGTTTGAAATTCCACGAACCCACTTTGATTGGATTCTGCTTCGATATTGAAATTCATAGTTATTCCAATAGATCTAAATAGTTGATCTAATTAGTTTTGAATGATCGTTTTCAAAGAAATTTGTTTGATATTTGATTCACTGTATTTTAAATCCTGATTCCATTATACTGTTCCAAGAACTGTGCAAGTTTCAAATCAAATCAAAATTATTTGCCATAAAATAACAAAAACACAGTTTCAGAGTACTGTTCCTGTACGTTCAGAAAGTGAATAATCTATTGATGGAGAATTATTCTCTCATTAGCGAGATATGATGCAAACTCTTGAAAACTGCGAATTACTGGGGAAATGGATTATTTATTTAAAGGATTTTTTGTGTACCCTGGACGTGGAGTGAGTAAAATCACTATCATTCTCAGGACACGTCACTTGGTATGAATGAATCAACGTTATCCATTCCTACATTCCGATATCTGTATCATAAATTGAAAATGTTACAAATGTATATTCTAATGTTCTTGAAACTTTTTTTTTCGCTAGGGATGATGCCCACATAAGCTCTATGCTTGTGCGTGGGTAATGGAAGGATAATGATGAGATATGAATGGACCTACAGCTTCAGGTGGGTTCCGAACCACAGGCTTAGATTAAACATTATAATATTGTTATAAACAAATGAATGTCAATCATTCACCTCGATTTCAATGAAATTCTGTTCATTCCAAGCTTGATATTACTTCAACCAAGAATTCAAACGATTCATTATTGAACCATTCAATTATAATCTATTGTAATTGAATATCGATTCCTGACACGTGAACCAAGAACTAAATTAGTCAATCTACTGTCGAGAAGTTTGCCACAGTCGAAGTCTAACTTCTCAAAGACGATCAATAATAATTATGAAACGACCAAACTGATATACAAGTTGGAGTCTCTGGGTTTCCTCAATAGAAGTAAGATTAGTACTATCCTCTTACTATGAGCGGTAAATTAAACATTGAAATAACTCCCTTTCATCTTTCAAATTCTATTCATGACAAATTCAATCCACTGCTTTCTTACAGCGCCAACAATATTATTTAATATTCCAGAGTAGACTAATATTATACTGTATTCAACTGTGGATGATTCAATGAGAAATTGATCAATGGTCATCATTCGTTTCAAGTGATAGAATCGGTAAGAAATAAAATTTGATAATCCCATTCTTCTATATCATTCATATTTATTTGATTCGATTATTCATCTGATATTAATCATTACATAAATATGCCTTTCTTCATACACATTCCATTTCACTCATTATATACGTTTTACTCTATCATTTTGAAAATTTTCAAAACATCGTTAACTCCTGACACAGTTTCTGGTGAGATGTTTTGATATTTAAACATAATGAAAACACTTGATGTTGTCAAATATCTGACAACTAAAGCTGATAATTTATACCTTTGGCAAATATTCAACATCTAGTGTTTTCATTATGTTTAAACATCCTCAACGTTGTATATTTTATTAATAATTATTTAATATTGAAAGTAATTCCACTAGGTTCAGAGAGCTTCTTGGGTATTACAAATTTAATATGCAAAATGAGTCAATTATAATAATTTGGAGATTCAATTGGAAACTGATAACATGAAGTTGCAATGAGAAAAATCAAATTTTAAAGTTGCAATATCAAATAAGTGCTCTCAATTCCATTGTAGAAAAATTATTCTTGTAACTTTTAGCTAATAGTTAAGGTGAATAGAGATGCAAGTTATTAATGTTCCCTAAGATTGTAGCAGTCAACTTTACCCTAGTTTTCTCACTATATCTTCTCTGTTCTCACTATGTTTTGAGAAATCGAATTGATATCCAATCACTATGTGATCTTCCTTTCAGAAGCTCTCATGAACAAGATTACTCCCACTATGATGATGCCGAAGCTAATAATACCTGGGATCTAGTTCAAAACTTATTGGTTCATACTAGAAACCATATCGACCTTATGATACAAGATAGCGCATTTTCAGATTCTCACTTAACCCATCATTCTCAATCATCATTTCATTACTAGAGAGGTTTCTGTGATGCCTTACAAGCTTTTTCATCGCGCTATCAGACACGGAAGGATTCGAAATGCCGTCTCTTTTCTCAAGAGAGTTAATATCACGTTCAAGGGCTACATAATGAGATTTTCAAAGAGGAAACGGTTGAAGGAGTAGAAACATATTCTGTTTCCATAAGAGGCTAGTATATTGAGGCTAGTAGGCTACTCCAAATAACTAAGTATCCTCACTTTTCAAATAACTAATAGCCTCATCCTATTATAATCCTTACCCAATCGTCACTACCCCAGTAATCTCAAAATTGGTTGCAAATACAATCATGAAATTTTGAGCATTTTGAGCTTGAAGGTATTGTCTATCTCTTGACATAATTAGTTTCTCAAAATAACCAATTTGGAAAAAAATATTTCCGAAAATAATTTCTTTAAAAAAATAACTCAATTTTCAATTGAATTGAGAATTTGTTATTTTTCTCAAAAGTTGATATTTCGAGAAACTAATTATGTCAAGTGATAGACAATACCTTCAAGCACGTATGCTCAAAATTTCATGATTGTATTTGCAACCAATTTTGAGATGACTTTCTCCAAAAATTTCTACTTTAGATGCCCATATCTCAGAAACTAATGAACAAAAAAAAATTTTTTTCCTCTTAAAAGTATATCATTTTGATAGCTTGATAGTATTCAAATCGTAAAACTTTAAAAAATATCACCATAAAAAAGTTTTTTTAAGCTGATGCACAGCCTTAATGGAATGAAATTTGTGTTTATTGAAATAGATCAGCAACATGCCTACGAATGGCGTCTTCCACTACTGAAGTAGTAGCAGGTAATAGAGATTGAGAGCGAATGTACCAGTGTGTTCTGAGCTAGCGGATGTATCTGTCCCTGTATGGTCTGAGCTTTGGCCATCAATAAAAATTTGTGACCATATAATTCAATTTTCTGCGTCCGCAATACTGCTGCCAGTAGTGGAAACTGATGCTGTTGCTGCTGCTGCTACAGGTAGCCTAGTAAATTTCCTTTGGAATCACGTGACCGAGTTTGGTGGTTCTCTCAATCTGAGACGTGCTCCCCATTCAGCCGCCTTCCACCGGCCTACAACAACGGCAAAACATCCACGTAGAGGCGACAAAAGCAGAAAATGCCGACTGCCTCCAAGCAACAAGAAGCGGCTAGGGCATAAATCTTCCCCTTGTCGTGAAATTTCCAGGCTGTGTGACATTCATCTTCCTTTCGGATGAAATTCATTGTTGTAAGTGCGTGCGTACACACTGCAGTTACTCATGACCGAAACATGATAGTATTTTCATCAGTGTATCAGATAGAATTTAATGTGAGACAATGTCAACATCCTCTTTAAAATGTGCGTAAAATCCTCACTCTTCTCCCATCCTTGAATTTATAAGAAAAGCCGGGTTGTGGAAAACATTTTAACGACTCAATGTGGAATATTTCCAAATACATGAAACTGAAACCATAGCTTCCATGAATCTTTACAAAGGAAGCATTTAAATGTGTTTTGTAAGGATAAAAATTTAAACATTTTCTAGGGGAGACCCACCCTTTCCTTTCCCCACTCCGGCCCACCTTCTCTTTGAATGTTGACAATGTGGCCATTGATTAATAAAGGTTGGGCACCCCTGGAATACGATACTGGCAATAGAAATAAGTTGTATACAGTATCATGCCATACTAGAATTATTCATTCTAATTGAATCATTCAAAACTAGAGTAATTCATAAGTCAGTTAGCAAGATGGTAACTAGTAGGCCTATATAGCAATCAACTCGAATTGTTATAGCTCTCATGAGTTGTGATATTCTCACCAGGTTCAGGCTATAAGCTAGATACAATGTTAATGTCCAATTTCCTAAGACATCACGTGCAGTTATATAGTGTGTTCAACTGCTGGTGTGTTTACCGTTGTTTATGGCTCCATGAATTCGAATTGGCTATCAACGATCAGACAGAACGGTTCAACACTAAATATCGAGAGTAATTACATCAAACGCCAAACGTTAATTGTACATAAACGTGTAATTGTACATTGCCTTTGGCAAATTGTTCCTCGTGGATATATTACTGTCTGCAATAGAGCTGCAGTCTGGAATAGGGGTTAACTGACCACAAGGTCAGATTCTTATTGACTTGGCAAACTAAAATTGACACTAAACAAATGTTGGTGATTGAGAACTGAAATGATGAGAAATCGAGGTTAACTTTTCAATTCTCTCGATTTTGAAGAGGATCAACATCAATATTATTAGAAATGATGTTATTTGGCACGTTCCCTTTTTTTCGAGTACGATCGGACGAGTGATAACATCCCTTCAAAATCCCAGGGAAAGCCTAGATGAGGACATGTGGTGATTATCGATTATGTGAAGTTCTACAGTGTTTAATTATTTCCGATTACTGACAAATCTAATCTCTTGGCTAATGGGTGTGATCAACAACTCCATTTAGGCAGCAGGTCGGTCGTTAACAGTGAGGGCGAGTCACAGCAACGAATGAGGCTCCATTAGTTGATCGGACTGAATTAACAAGTACTTGATTCTGTCCCGATTTAAAAGCGTGAAAGTCGAGAAAAACACATGGCGCTCTTCCAGATCTGAACCATTCTGTCAAATTAGTTCATTAGTCAGAGTGTGAGATAATTTCTGGTTATGATTGTTATTATTGGTTACTATTTGTATGTGCATGCTTGCTCATTAACAAATAAAATGATTATTTATTTATTGGAATCCCTAGGTTTTCCTCGGTTTCTAAATTGAAGCTCCATATCGATTGACTAGTGTTTCTAGTCAATCGAAACACTTCGACGTCCTTACTCATACCTCATCTCAAAGATTCAGTGTTCAGTGGTTCAGTGTTCTTCCAAATCCAGCCTCATAATAATTGCTCTACGACTGAAAATTTTGTTGTTTTTATTAATAAATCGATTTCGTATCAATTCATCAGAGCGGAAAATACTGATTCCAATAGTCTTTGTAGTTTTTGACATATCTGTGATATTTGTAGCAAGTCAATTTAGTAAATAGAATAAGTTAGTACCTATTATACCAAGTTCTCAACATCATGGTTATGTTCAATAAGTTCAAGCATAGGATAAACAAATGGAATTCTTAAAGAATGAATCATTCCTGGTCCAAGAAGAGAGAGAATATTGCAAGCAAGGACTGTTGATATGAAGATAAAAGTAACAGATTTGAGAGAAAAGACAAAGACATTTGTCATTGGTGGCAACCAGATTAAAAATAGCCTGACATCTTTGATCGACAACAGTCGATCTTTGCTTGAGTCGAAAGAATAGAATTTCAAAAACAAAAAATGGCCCTGTTTTGATAGCAGTGCATTGAGTTTGATACAACAAATAGCAAGAGTTGTTTTTGAGAGTAGTTTTCATGGTATGAAACTGTTTATGAAAAACTTCAGTCTTTTCCTTGTTGATTCTGATCAAGATCAATCTTAGCGTCCATCAATTCTTGTAAATTTTTTTTTCATGATTCTTGGCAATATTTCCAGGTAGACGTTGGTATTCGTTCTCACGAAACGAAATGGCCAATTAACATGCCAATTATGAGGAGCCATAATGAGAAGTGACTTCTTATTTTGAAAAATTGAGACGATTGATTCAAGTGATGTATTCCCACAAATATTTATAATGACTTCGGGGAGCTGTTCTTCGTAAGAGCCTGATCTTCACGAACATCACATCAATTATTTTTAATGAACCGTACTTGTATTAGAAAAAGCTTTCTCTTCAAGAATTATCATTTCTTTTTCAAAAGCAAAAGAGCTTAAACATGATATGGAATATCCATGGATATTCATAATTAATTTTTTATGCATGTAACTTGGAATGGAATGGGACTGGCAGTAAATTTCAAATTATGCAAGATTTCTCAGAGCATCAATCGAAATCCTTTTGAAAGAAAATTGCAAAAATAAAACAGTGTGGTAGGTTTTTGTATAAGTTTTCAGCAAAGTCATCTTCTACGATCTGAGCAAGATTTATTATACTTGGAAATTAGGTTACTCACTGATCAGTGATCAGCTCTTCATAATTTCGAGTATATATACTTCCGCAATGAAGATTTTTTTTCATTTTCACATATATACTTTCCAAAGGATTAATTGAAAGTGAGAACAAAGAGTAAAACTTCAAGAGGCAATCGATACTTTCCGCAAGAAATTACTATTCAGCACAGGTATAGAAGCTGTAAATCGTTATCTACTTTCAAAGGTAACCTCCCACACTATGAGTATGGACTGCCAGCCTCCATCCTGTACTTAGGATGAGTGTGAGTGCAATCTGAACTAAATTGGATCAACGCAATTTCGCCGTGGAATTGCAACGTTTAATTCACTCACGTACCTGTGTGTGCAAGGATATTCCGAGAGTTCAGTCTGCATATCCTTTGAAATTTCTGTCAGCAAGTCAAATATTCATAACTCATACCAAGAATATTATCCCACTCCCAATATTGGAATTGGTCAAGTTGATTCAATATGGCAATCTCATCAGATTCATCATTATATATCATATCCAAATCAAGGACTACAGATGAGACTGAGGTAAATAATCTCAACTGTAATAATATTTTGATAAGCATACACACAAAAGCGTCAATACTCAATGATTAGGCCTAAGCTCAATAATCAATTATTTTCATAATATAGTGTAGGCCTATATAGTATGCATAATAATCAATCATAATGATAAATTCATTGTTATCTGAAATATCTAGTTTTAATTGATTAAGTGAATTCTTCAGGAAACTACGTTATGGAGTTTGATTAATGAAGGGGGAAGAGTTGAAAAAATAATTTCATTGTTTATTAGCCAGAAGAAAAATTTATATTAGCGTTATTTACATAGGTATCTAACAAAATTGATCGACTACAATTCTGTAAGTTTCTCCCTAAAGCTGTTCAACACTCTATAAATAAACGAGAAATTGCTTTTCATCCGAAATTATTTCCACTTTGTAGCAACATTATAATTATATATGAACTGCATTATTATAAAATGTAGCAACATTATATATTTATATACTCTATATTTCTATATTAGAGCAAAACTGCATTATTTAGAGATATTCTATACTCTATATCATATTTCTATGAGTAAAAAATTATGAGAACGTTATCTTGTTTTATTATTCTTTAAAAACTCATCAGCATCAATGTCCCAGTTTTTTCATCAAATTTCTTACTATGAATTCAAGCTTTGTTGTTTCTACTTTCAATAGATTCATGCCATCGAAATTGCTTTTCATCCGAAATTATTTTCGTTTTGAGTCAGTAAAAATGTAGCAACATTATAATATATTTCTATAATCCGAAGTAAAAAATTATGAGAACATTAACATGTTTTATTATTCTCTAAAATAATACTCATCAGCATCATTGCCCCAGTTTTTTTCATTAAATTTCAGGCTATGAATTCAAGCTTTGTTATTTCTACTTTAAATAGATTCATGCCATGCTGCATCACATCATTACATAATGTTTATATAATCTAATATTGACAGTCAAAAACAACGATATTTTCACTCAACACGCAGTAATTAATTGAAATCTAATCCTGACATACACTTCTACGCTAACCTCAGAATTGGTCGCAACACAATTCCACGAAACGTATGAATCCGTTCATTTTCAGTGTTTGAAGCTCATTAGTCAGCAATAATTGCATTGTATATCAAATCAACTACCCCCTCCCTCACACACACTGATGCTTTGACAAGGTACAAATGATCTGGATAATGATCAATTTCAATCTCAAATCGGGTGTGATCCAATATTGGAATCAGTTTGTCATTTACAGCGTCACCCAACTAATGGGTGATTAGTTTATGAAGCTGTCTGATAGAGTCTACCCCTGCCTCCGTTCTCCAAGTTCCAATAAGCTACTTACTGCAGTTAGTACCTTCTTGAGACGATTGTATTGAGAAGGAGATTATTGAATGCAAGCCGATCAAATGAGATTTCAGAAGAGATGCTAGATTGACAAAACAGTCAAACTCTATTATCTATTGATACGTAGTAAACTTAAAACAATAGTATTCATGAACAATGCTGCCATTTATTCATCATAGCTATCTGCTTGCTTCTAAAACTGGTAATTTTATTGAAATTCATAATTCGCTGAAAATTCAACCAAATTTGTACAAATGATGAAACCGTTATTGACAATTTGAGTCAAATTTAAGATGGAAGTCTTCTACGTAACTACTAGAATCCATCTATCAATAATAGATTCCTTTTATTTTAATAAGGTATCATTATTTTTACCAATATATTCTTTTAGATCGTTTACCGCATAAAATAAGAGTAAAAACTCATTGAGAGTAAAAATTGTTGCTCAATCTGCTACCTACGCTACGAAAGACTTCAAAGCAAAATGCTTGCAAACAAATAAATATTGACAAAATAATAAACGTCTACCTTTTCAGTTTCAATAGGATTATGAGACTAGAAAGACAGAACACCTCAAGAAGAATACAAAGGAGGCAGTTTTATTGATGCCTAAGATAGGACTCACTATCTCATTATACACGAGAATATCTTGAAAAGGCGTTCCTTCCCAAAGCGATATTTTGCTCAACTGCATTCAATCACGTGACTGTTTCAGGGAGGAAGCCAATTCCTGAAATGGAGCGTTCAAAGCACTTTCGTAGGAGGACTGATAAGGTAAGCTATTTATTCTAGTGGAAATACGAGCGTCCAATGTGATTTGGACGTAGACTAGATTGGAGTAGTCACCAACGCAAAGAGCGACCCAATATGTCTATCTTCTTTACTATTTTTCAGTCATGATTGCTCCTGACTCTCGTTTCGAATCTCGTTTCTCGTTTCGAATCTATAGATGTAACTTCCGTATCGGTGTAGCACGTATGAGATAGGGAGCACGATGTATTCCGATACGGAAGTTTCATCTATTCAACTATAGTTCAATAGTATCATAGTATCAACTTACTATAGTTCTATAGTTCAATAACATAGTACTGCCCGCGTATAAGCTCCGTGTCCTTGATGGCTGACGAGTTTTGAGCCGTTTTTGAGAAATTTCCTTAGCTAATGGTATCTTTCAAATTTGTTGGTTCACTCCAATTTCAATCTATTTGGAAATGTAATTGAATTTTTTTCTGAAAATAACATCGTTTCTCATATGCAGTGATTATTGATGACTGATCCTGGTGGAACAGTACTTCTAGAAGAAAAATTCCCAGTAGTTTCTATGAAAGTAACGAACAGATGCAGGAAAATCCAATATTGGACTTAAATGACATGATCTCAAATAACGAAACCAATACTAAGAGAACCAATGAACGAATCTGACATCAATGCAATGACGTCATTCTACGGTGGTTAAATTCAATTAGATTTTTAACCAGCCCCTAGAATCTATTTTCTGATTCAATAATTCCTATCAGCCAACTCTACCCAAGACTCCACGAATGGAATGAGTTTCATAGCAAATGCTTAGAAAATTTCAATTTAAGTTGAATTGCAGTGAAACTTCATTGTGCATATCAAAGTAAAATTCGTTTTATATTGTTACTTTTTGGTTTAGGAATTCTCAAATGGAATGAGATTCCTATAAACAACTTCCAATTTTGAAAATTGGAAAATTTTTAATTAATAGATTAGCTTCTTGTTTCCAGTTCTCGTGAATCATATTTGGTCCTGTTACTGCAACAACATTGGAAAAATTTCAACACCTCATCAGAATCAGATCAATTTTGAGATGATTCTTGATTTTTTTATATTTTTTCCCTTGGACTAGGTAATTTGATCTTTAAAGTAGATAATTTAATACACTGTCAATTCTTAGAAGAATTGCAAATTGCCTACTGCTACTATGAATTGATACTTCCAATGAACTCAGTCACATTCAAATCCAATAACAATAACCAGGTCCACCATTCATCACGATCAAGGCAACATCGACTTGGCATTTCGATTTCCTCAGTTTCAGTGGTACTGGAGATAAGAGTTCGAGTCCCAATCATTTCTTGACATTCTTGCTTAGAAACACGTACGAAACATATCAATGGCCATTTATCAGCGAATGTGTGGCAGAAATTCGATTGCAGACTCAGAGCAAAGCGAAATACAAATCGACATTGATAAAGCACACTCTTGTAAGAAGTGAAATACTACCGTTGAAGTCGATTTCATGGTACATTGATGGAACGGATTAACTGAGTATGGTATAGAGAGTTGAATGAAATAGAAATTATTGTTGCATTTGAATAGGGGGAATCACGTCAATTTTGGTCTTGAAAGTTGAATGCAATCTCAAAATTGTTGCATTATGAAGGGAAGCAAGTCGAATTCGAGGTGTAATGATCATCAGAGCAGAATATACAGTCTTTTGCATGAAATTTCAATTTTAACAGAAGTTCAAGAGGAAAATTGATAAAAATGTTATCAGCCAGCGGCTCGTACAATTCTAGAAAGATGATTTCTTATTTCAAATAATGGGAAAGGCGAATTTTAGTTAATTTCGAGGATATTCGAAGCTGATTAATGCCCTCCCTCAAATTAGAGGTCAGGATTTTGAATGCTTTTCCTATAATTGCTATGGGTTTCTTAGGTTCATTTATTCAAAAACTGGCGCAGATATCATTAATTTTATTCGATTTCTGATACTATTTAAAATGCAATGGTACTCTCCACAATAATTAAAAACAAGTTTCTGAAGTTTTCAGATATTTTTTGAAGAAAGAAATTTCACAGATACATATAAATACGGTGGACTGCAGTTGAAGGGACATTTAACGAGAAGTAAGCGTCGGCCGACCGCTTGAAAAATCAGATGATCTTAGGATCACTCAGGAACTAATTTTCGGAGAAATACATCAATAGGTCTACTGATTCTTTAACCACTTGTAACACTGCTTTTATGTTGTATATGTCCCGTGACGTCAGGATCAAGCAAGTATAGTCAAATGTGTCACAAGATAAGGGAGAGCTATGTGATGGACTATAGTCATGCATCAAAGACGAGATCTCAATCCACTTATGTAACACACTTGGCTAAGCATACTCCTTACGTGACTGGGCAGGTCAAAATTTGGCCTTGCAATGGCTCATCCAGGGTACTGATATTTTCATAAATTAAATAAATTTAATGTATCAATTGGGATTGCCAAGACAGGTGTAAGGACAACTAGAAAACCCAGTATTTAGGTGAAAAATTCGGAGTATATTCTCCTGTTCCTTTAGAACATACAACAGAATAAACAAAGCAGTAACTCGATCAGTTAAATGAATTGTTACAAATTTCATTAACTATCGTTAATAATAATAAGTGGCTAGTTACAAAATATATATTTTCGGTAGAGCGTGGGGTGGGTAGTTGGCCTGGCAAATGAGATAATACAGAATCTCTAAATTTATGAATGTCTTAACTACTAGACCATGAGCTCATGTTTTATGTTTCACGCAGTATGATCATTTCTCCCCACTATTTCACTTTAAAAGAGGCTTTTCGCGCCTTTGGCCAAAGGATTAATAAAACGGATCACTCACAGTATTGGCGATGCTTTGACGTCGGTTACCGTATCCTGGTTTAGGCAGCCATCTCAGGGGTAGATTGAATTCCGTGTGACATCTCACGATACTGCTTGGCTCTGGACCATGGGTTATAATATTTCCACGATTTTACAGGAATTTAAATCAATTATATATTGTCGCAGCTCAATATATCACAGTTAGAAAACATTTAAATTGAAATTGAAACTGATTACATTTAAAATAATTAAACTGCACTCATGTGCTCAAAAGCAACTGCTCTCTAAGGAGTCTCAAACGGAAGAGAATTACCCTTGCTAGAATTCAAGGAAACAGAATTTTCAATAGAACATTCTAGAACTTTTAATGAAATGCTGGGCTGTGATTGGTCAATTTAATATCGTGTTTTGACGTCAGTACAATGCACAAAGTAGTTCCAACATTTAGCTACAATAACCATTTAAATAATATGCGATATATTATATATAATACAAAATAACATATAGGACGTTAAAATTCTTTCAATTTTTATTTTTATTTTTGGAAGATGCCTTTAAAAATATTCTTTACTTCTCAACTCCACTGCCAAATTCAAAAGGTGAACTGAAAGTTTATTGCTAAATTAATATACATCCAAATATTTTATGCCATAAAATAACTGACTCCCAAAATAGTATAATCTCATATACAATAAATATTTCCAAAATATATTGCTCTGTTCGTGAAACCACCGAAGACATGAGACCTGTATATACATCATTTCACCGGCTTGGGATGATACTTTTGGTGAGTACAAATAATAATATGCATTATTTAATAGCAAGTTAACATATGAGGATTAAGTATTTATACATTTTATAAATAATTGATGAATCATAATTTTTCCAATGATTTTATTGGCATTGACATCTTTCAGTAGATGATCCATATAGGCAGTGGTGTGTTTTGATATTTTTGGATGAAGGTTATGGCCATCTTCAATATTTGGATTTTTCAATTACATAAATTAACATCAAGGAATATAAATAAATATACAATGTGATATGAGTCAGAGATTTTTGGTGGTGAGTCGGAGCTTGCTTCCTTGTTATCTTTATTTTATCAATATTGAGTACTGCTAAATTAGGTCAGCTTACCGTTAATTATGCTATCTATTATAATACCAGCACTTAGTGGTCATTGACAATATTTTATTGAGGCTTTACTTGGTTGCCAGAATTTGTATCGTGACACACTCTAAGTCATTTCATGAGTCGGGAAAAAAAGCAATCCACCTACTATTTCGTTGAAGAGAAGGAGATATGAATTAAGTTCATTTTCTAAAATAGCTATCGGTTTATCAACCGAAATATCTACTCCAATAAATTTTAAATAAGGACTTATTTAAAAATATGTATTGCGATAAATAATTTAAGATTGATTAATACTTTTAAAAAATATTCATTTGAATTGAAATTGTTAAATATAAACGTTGCATGCTTTTCTTTTCCAAAACTGTACCTTATTTTTTGATGTTGTTCCCTTTTTTGTTCGGTAACAATCTCATCTGAAGCATATTTTTTTATCCACAATGCAACGAATGATCTCGTAAAACACGTTAACTTACACCGTCCAATCGAATAAGTCCGTGTTTCAAGTTCAAAGTCACGGACGAAACTGGCAGTAAAGTCCCACAGCAGGAAAGCATCAGGTACGCGATTGCTCAGAGCAGCCTATCAAAAGTGCGCAAGTTCGCTTCGAGCCTCACCCTTTCAAAGTGTTTGAACTTGAACCGAGCTGGGGTTCGATGTTCAATTCATGTCCTGATGATTCAAGATTTCTTGTTTCAGTTCAAACGTCTCAACTCATCCTTCTCTTCAATACCCGATCGTAATCCATGTCTGGAACGTTATTTGAACCCAATCGTAACCCATATCTTAAAGTTATTTGAAATGATCATTGGATGGAATTTAAAAGTCCACTACGTAGTCTAACATCTCGAACTTCAATGATACATTCACATTTTGATAGATTCCGAGGTTATAACAAATAATAACCTCTAAATATAACAAATAATTGAACGACAACAGACATTGATAGATTCTCTTAAAAATGAGGTTAATAGTGTCCAGCATCGCCTGCGGGTCACAGAGGAGCGACTAGACGACCTGGAACAATACTCGAGGCGCAACACGTTGGAGATACATGGGATCCCCGAGCCAACTAATGAAAATGTATTGGATACATTCGCGAAAGTGAGCAGAGCGGTCGGCGTCGGCGTGTCTCCAGCTATGATCGACGCAATCCACCGTCTCAAGCCGCTCAAGGGCAGACCCGGAACAGCACCACCCCCAGCTGGTATAATCGTGAAATTCGTCAGGAGGCAGGATGCGGATCACATGATGGAACAGAGAAGAAAATTTGGCATGTTGCAAAGACATCAGATTGAGGGGTTCAATGGACAGGAACCAGTATTCATCAATCGTAGCCTCACCTCTAGACGGAGAGAAGTTCTTGGTATGGCGCGGCGTTTGAAGGGAAGGAAAAATTAAAGATGTCTGGGTCGATCATGTTAGTAGGATTAAAATTCGAAAACTTGATGGAGATATCTCCTTCATTAGAAGTGTTGATGATCTTAACTAAAAGTAGGCTTGATTCAACTAAAATTGGTCTTATGATAAATATTTTGGTCATAATAAATTATGCATATATTGAGGACAATTATTTGAATTGATATAATAACTAAATCATAGCACTGTTGACTCCTGTGAGTGAAATTTTGAAATCAAGCAGATTTATTTATTATTATTTCTTTTTATGTTTCCAAGTCATTAGATCTGATAATACTCTTGGTTTCTCCATTTTCTCTTTTTTTTCTAGTACATCTGGAGTCTTGTTTTTCTGTTTATTGATTTTTAGGCTAAGTTTTTTCATGACTGCTTGAATATTTTGTAAATTGAGTATTTTTTCAATATTTTTATACAATATTGTGTATTGAATATTTTGTATTTTGTAGGCCAAATTGTTTGAGATTTTGGGTTATGCATGGCTACAATGGGTATGAGGAAAAGCTTTAATTTGATTTCTGTATGTATGTATCTCATTGATCAAATTCTTTATGATAGTATCCAGGAGTATCTATGTTAGTATCCAATATTTTTTATGATAGTGTTTTTAAGACTTATTTTTCCATGTACACTTGTTGCATGGCAGTCCGAGTTTAGACAAAACATTTTTTTTTCTTCTCCATTCTATTTTGTTATTAGTTCTTCAATAATATAATATAAAAAGTAAAATATAATTATATTAAAGTTAAGTACAAGTGGAATCCTTTATGGAAGACTTTGATTCTCATAATGAATGTAAATATGTTTTATCGCTCAATGATTTTAATGAAACGTTTTTCTCGCTAGACAGCATAGTTTTTTTTCATATGAATATACATAGTATTAATCGTAATTTTGATGATTTTTTATTGTACTTGAATGGAATGAGGAACAAACCGCATATTATTGTTCTCTCTGAGGCGTGGATAAAGCCTGAAGATAACATGAACTTATTCGACATTGATGGTTATGATAAAATGACCTCTTGTACTGATAACAGATGTGGTGGCCTGGTAGTATTTCATAAACAGTGCTTTCATTGCACTTTGATTGAGAGTTCGCTTGTTGGAGCCGATTCAATTGTTTTAAATTTCAATTATGGGCAGTTTAGCTTTGTGCTTATAGGTGTTTATAGATGGCACACAAACAGCAGTATTCAGTCTTTTCTTGAGTCCTTCTCTACACTTCTTACCGGAATAGATCATGGAGAAGTTGTTTGTGTTGGGGACTTCAACATAAATATTAATTTGTCTAACCCTCTTGTTGATCAGTACTTCGAAATCATTGCTATGAATGGTTTAGAGAGTTTAATCGATATTGATACAAGAGTTACTGACACTTCTTCTACTTGTATAGACCATATTCTATACAGAGGAAGGTACTCTTCAGATGTTTTTTCTGCTGTTGTTGAGGCTGGTATAACCGACCACCGTGCTGTATGTTTATCAATGCCCTGCACTAGGGCCAGTAATCACCGTGGTAGCACTGAGCGCATTGTAGTCGACTACAATAAGTTGAACGATTCGCTTGCTGAGGAGGAATGGTTATCTGTCTTTGATTGTGCTGATCTCGACTTAGCATATTCAAATTTTGAGAATGTGTTACACTCCCACATTCAGTCAGCAACGATTAGATCTAGAGCAAACAGAGGAAATCATCGTTCTAGGATGCTTAAGCCGTGGATGAATCAGGGTCTGTGTGATGCAATCAACACAAGAGAAAAATTATTCAAAATTATGAAAAGAAATCGGGATAATGAGTCAGCTAAACAAAATTACAACTCATTTAAGAGGAGGGTTAGAGTCTGGATTAAGGATGCTAAGGAGAGATATTATAAAGCACTTTTCAATGAAAACAGAGGTAATAGTAAAAAGCAGTGGGAAATTATAAATACTTTGGTTGGGAGACAAAAAAGTAAAGTTTCTTCAATACGCATTGTATCTAATGATAATACAATCACAGATAAATCCGAGATTGCTAAAATTTTGAATGATTACTTTATCAGTGTATCTGCAGTGGGGTCTCAATACCAACTTGCGTCAAATGAGAGGATTGAAACATATAGAAGGTCATTCAGAGTTGACAGGAACACACGTTCCTTGTTTTGGAGACCTGTGTGTCCTGAGGAAATAGCCAGTGTTATTGCTGGACTGCATGGGTCCAAGGCTCCAGGTATGGATGGTTTTTCGTCATTGCTAATAAAGAGCATTTCCACCAGGATACACATTGTATTGGCTCACCTTGTCAACAGAAGCTTCCTGGATGGTAAGTTTCCATCAAAATTGAAAACTGCAAAGGTAGTACCAATTCCAAAAAAGCGGAATAGTTCAACTGTTGAGGATTTCCGACCTATTTCCTTGTTGTCTATTTTTTCAAAAATATTCGAGAAACTTGTTAAATCCCGCCTGATTTCATTTCTTAATCTGTCCGATTTTTTTGTTCCAAATCAATTTGGGTTTAGAGAGGGTCTGAGCACAGAGCTTGCTTTGCGAAAGTTCATCTCTGAAATTCATGCTAATATGAATCAAGGGGATGTGTCCAGGGTTTCAGGTCTTTTCCTTGATATCAGGAAAGCGTTCGATACGGTTGATCACGATATTTTGCTCAAAAAGTTGGAGTTGGCTGGAGTTCGTGGGTTGGCTCTGAATTGGTTCAATTCATACCTTCATGAGAGGAATCAATTTGTGTGTGTTGATGGTGCTGTAAGTACCAATCAATTTATTCATAGAGGTGTTCCCCAAGGTTCAGTTTTGGGCCCGGTGCTGTTCCTTGTGTTCATCAATGACCTCTTTGGTGGACCTTTCAAAGGAAACATAACCGCATTTGCCGATGACACTGCTTTCACATATGGTGAGTCTGATTTGCAGAATCTTCAGTCCAGTATGCAGTCAGATCTCAATTTGTTATCTCTGTGGTTTACATTTAACAAGCTGAAACTAAATTCTGAAAAGACAACCTATATTAACTTTGACCTTACTCAATCTTTCACTTTTGATTGCCCACTCAGGTATCACTCTGTCAACTGTTCAAGCGTCAGTGATTGTCTTTGTAGTACAATCCAGCAGTCAGATATGGTGAAATATTTGGGAGTTGTTGTGGAGGGATCTCTTATGGAGGACCCATATAAACCAGCTGAAGAAAAGTTTGAGGCAACTTCGACATCGGTTTTACCATTTGGAAAGGATTTGTCCAAAGAAAGTGTTGAGAGAAATCTACTTCTCGCTGGCTCATTCTAGACTTTCTTATGGTGTTACTTGCTGGGGTTGCACATATATTACTCACATGAAACCTCTAATTAGACTACAAAAATCATTAGTCCACTCCATTGGTGCTGGAAGACAAATTGATAGAGTGAATATTTTTGCTGAATTAAAAATTCTTTCATTGAGATCACTCTTTTGTTTCAAAGTGCTGAATCAATTTTATCAAGTGAGTGGAAACTTGGGAAACACAGTAGATGCCCAAATGCTTAGGCCTGTCACACGCTTCTTGGAGAGAATCAGATTGCCTAGACCTAGAAGCACATTCTTCCAAAAATCTTTTCTGTTCCTTGAGGGTAAATTTTATAACAGCTTACCAGATAGAATTAAGCACTGTGGCTCTTTCTCTTTATTTAAGAAATATCTTAAAGAGCACCTCATGATAATTTCTGAGGAGGAAATTGAAAGAATGTATCTGGTTATGGTGTGATTATTTGTTATAAATTTGTTTATATTCTTAAGTATTTTTTTGGAGGATATAGATTGTAGGTTTTAATATTATAGTGTTCTCCATTCATTTTGTCTAGTAATATTCTATAGCGTGTTGTCTAGCATTGTTTTGTTCAGTGTATGAAGGTACAATGTGTTATATTTTATTTTTTATGAACCTTTTTTTGAGTGTCATTGAGTGAGTTAATTTATTTCGTGATTTTCATGAAGTGATTCCATTTCTTTTTTTCTTTTTTCAATCAAGTTGGATTCAGTTGTAAATATTTTAGAATGATAGATATAAGAATTCTTTATCAAATTTCTTAGTTTATTAGTTAATTTCATATTGTGAGTTGATTCATTGTTAGTTTTTATTTTGTGAAATTTATTAGAAAACTGTGCTCCCATATGCGGACAGCTCTTTGAGCTTGCATATGTGTATTATTTTTCGGTCCGTAATTTATTTTGATTATGTGAATGTAATGTATGAATTTCTTCTTTGACTGAGAATAAATCTTTTATTTATTATTATTATTTTATTTATTTAATAAAATCATTCTATACTTTGATTTAAACTGCTTTAGGACCGGCCTAGAGGTCCACTACTAAGGCCAAGCGGGTCTCAACCCTAACGCAGTTTTAATTGGAGTATAATATTAACACATTCTTTTCAAAAACTGGAACCAATAAACTAAAGATGAATTTGATAACATTCAAAAGGATGTAATCGTTCAAATTCTATCACAATTATAGAATAATTACCTCAACAACCTTGATCAGTGATTACTGTTGAGTTGCTAAGTAATTATGTGGTTAAGTAACAAACATTCAAGACTGCTCTTGGATGGGTGACCGACACAGAAAATTGTGCAATTTGGCGAGGTGGAGCCTACCCGTAAGGGTCTCCCCACCGATAAAAAAAATGAAATAAATAAAAAAAAACTGTTGAGTTTTGGACCTATTCTACATTTAACCTGGAAAAGTGTAGAATAATATTATTTATTAATGTTCACACTACAAACCATTTTAATCTTATTCCATTTACTTTACAATGATCGATCTATCCAATCCAAAACTTCATTTCTTCTAGCATTTTAACCATTCATCCCACAGCTCAAAGGCCAATTCATATTATGATTTCCATCCAAATTCATCCTCACCCACTAAGGATTGAAACAGAAATTGAAGATCAATTATTAAGATATAGCTTCTTGTGAACATTAATCATTGAACTATGTGAAAGCTGAACATGATTGTATATTTTTTGTGAACAGAATATTTTTTTCAAGATATATTGAAGTATGGCTAAGTGGTTTGAACAAGAAAAAGAGTTTTTTAGCTTCTCTATTTGACAGAGTTATTATAACAACAAATAGTCTGTAATATATTAAAAATACATTCATTAATAAGATCCTAGTAACGTAAAATGTCACAATGAACATGACAGTGCAGTAGTTCTGTATGGAATAATAATGAATTGGGTTGTTCGATTGAATAATCTAGGACCATGATAATTTTGATCACAAATCAAACTGTAAGCCATTCTGTTTCGAGAGTGAATGTGATTTTGGGTTCCAAAACTCAGATTAACATCCAAGATCACATTGATGTTGACTAAAGTCATCAGGTGAATGGATACCATATGGATATGCCTCTATAGATACCATGGAGCTAGTTTTGATGGATACTCGTCGACCTACACACGTAGAAGCTATCAAGAGAGTTGGAATCAAGAGTGGCCGGGATCAGATTTAGATCAGACACAGGACACAGGTCTACTTCCCACACGGGACTTTGATTCCCACTGAACCGAACTGAGCCTTTCGAATCGGCTTAGTAAGTTGACTAGATGACCTAACTCACTCAATAGGGTGGTAGTGGTTTAGCTTTAATGTTCGACATATGGCATGCCAGACTTCAACGAGAGATTAACACTGATTACTGTACTTGTAATTGTCAGGCAGTTTCTCTGAATAAAGCCAAATCTAGTAGTAACAAAGAGACTTAGTCTTAGTCTTAGACTTAGTCTCTTCGTTACTACTAGATTTGGCTTCATTCAGAGCAACTGCCTGACAATTACACCTCCTCATTCAGCTTCATGTCAGATTTCAAAGCAACTGCTCTGAGTAACAAACGGAGGAGATAAATTTGGGTTGATTTCGAAATCCTTTCAACATACTTCGAATAACTCTTAGTTAAACTTAAAAATTAAGAAAAACTTAAACTTTTCTGTCAACTCATTTTTGAAGAAGCTGGGGAAACTCAGAAAAACGCTAGTTAACGCAGAGCTTGTGCGTATCTTTGGCCGAGTTTGTAATTAGGCTACTCATACAGGTGTATGTCGAGTACAATAGAAAAATCTTATGTCTCATATGTCTACTCATATGTCGAGTACAAAGCTAAAGCTATGTCGAGTACAATCAATATCAAACCACTGTTGGCTGGACGGAAACGACTTCTTTGAAAACAGTATGATTCTCCGAAATCACCAACAAATTGAGATGGAGCGAAACTGATTTTAAAAAATGGAAACGTTCATTCAGGTGAAGGACTGCAGTTTTACACTCGACTGGAGAAATTCTTCATAGCAGAAAAATCATTCAACCAACAGACACTTTTTTCCATCGAGACCACATTTCATTCATTTATAGAATTTATATCGGAAAAAATTTACTCGGCCGACCGTTTTCTTTTTTGTGAATCATTTTATGATTTTTTCCATCAACCACACATGTGTGAACTCGAATGGAGATTGTTCAACTTTTTTAGAGTATGGAGTTTCGTATTGGTTATAGCTTATTACAAACAAAGACGAATAAGTATATATACAATTTTAGGTACAATACTAAGGCCGGCCATTCACATTGTGGTTTACCGTAGACGTTTACCTGTGCAGGTTGACCTGCGCAGATGAACCGCAGCGTCTGAACCACTATAAGCCGGGCCTGCACTGGTAAATCAAAAACAACAACTGCGGTCCACGTAAATAGCTTACGTGAATAGCCGGCCTAAAAAATTCCATCCCTGTTTGTCAGATATTCAAAAGCGGATATCCATATTATTATAAGTACTCCTTTGCTTCCTCTTTCAGTACAATAAAATCTTTAACATAATGCTCTTCCTTAACAGTGTTTCACTTTTGTCTCACTGTCTGAAAATCACACTTTCGTGAGGAAATCCATATCCATGAATCGCTCTTGAATATGCTCAAACACACAATAACAAGTATGCATGCATTTGATGACAAGTATGATGTATTTTCTATCTAATACGAGTAGTACTGCAAATGTCATCGTACTAACAAATTGTCATCAAATGCATGCAAAATTATCATCGTGTGGTTGAGCCCTTAACAATCGATAACAATCATGCCATTAAATCTGGATTCTTGAAACATTGATTTTTACATTTAAATGTTTGTACAGTAACAATAATTTTTAAAAAATATGATTAAATCTCCTTCGGATCGTACGTTAATTTATGTTTGAAATGGAATAAAAATCCAATATGACTGATTTTTTCTTTCGCTCCGTATTTGCGTGAGTCACTCGCGTAAGATGCTTTCGTTAGAAACGTTCTAAATACGGCCCTGAATCGAATCACACTTTCACCCACTGGATTCATGCACATTTCATACACTGAGGGCCGCTTTCCCAACGCTGCTCAAGTAATAACAGCTGACGCTCAATTTTTTTCTATACTTTTCCTACTCTCCGAATGAGGCTTTTAAGTCAGATCTATTGCTCAAGCAGCGTTGGGGAAAGCGGCCCTTAGCCTAGGGCCACACGAGCGCACAAAGTGCGTCCGTTGCAACGTACTTTTTGACGTCTGTTGTTGACACACGAACATCTGTGTTGTCACCAATTCACTTCTATGTATTTCTACAACGGACGTCAAAAAGTACGTTGCAACGGACGCACTTTGTGCGCTCGTGTGGCCCTAGCCTAAGAGTGGCATTTTCGAGCCAGTTTTACCTCTATTTATCAACTCAATTGTTGAAATTTCTCATCTTCAACTTCATTGTCAGCATGCAACTTAAACACGGACGGATTCTTAAACCTAAAAAAAATGATTCACTGAACAGTGAGTTTTCCATGTATAGAAATTCATTTTCATTTCTCCAATCAAAAATCGACATTTCGATAAACTGAATTCTTCACTTATTCTTCTATTCCTAATCTTCTTCTCTATTAAACGTTATTTGTGAGAAAAATCATATTTGAGTGGTGAATTAATAAGTTGAGAGGTTTAAAGTACCATTTTGTTGAAGAGCCGCTTGATTTATGAGTCATTTTTGTATTACCGTACCTACTCAAAACCTAATTAATTCAAGATTAAAAACGTAGGTCGTCAAGATGATTTGACATTATGAAATGGCATACTCATACATGACACAATTACTGTCGTTCAATTTTATTATTTAATTACGGTTCCCACTTTTCCAGATTGTTCCAGTGAAATGGGGTTATAATAATTTTGACTTTGACATTCCCTAATTAGTCGTCAAACCTTCTTCCAATTAATGCTACCACCTAATGAAAAAGACTGACGACATTCAGTGTAACTTATATTTTTTGAAAATGCTCATTCTTAATGAGAGGAGAAAGAATAATCACGTCTGTCAAAACAGTCTGTACGTGACATTGCTGCTATTCCAGAGGCGAACGTATTTTAAGCTCATAATTACGAAGAAGACTTTCGTGAATAATCATTTCCCATTTCAAAGTTAATTCGTTTTGTCACCACATGAATCTCGGGTCCGTATTCTGTATTTCAAAGATCAACTCATTTCAAATGCTAAGCTATCGGAGAAAAATATCAAACAAGTTCTAGATTCATTGTCACCATTGCTCTAACTTATTTAAGAAGACACTCTATCATCATCATCATACAAACATTTATGAAGAGATTTATTGTAAGTGTCGTAGTTTTCGCCGCGGTCTGGAAAATTTTCATTTCACTCAAATTATCTATTTATTCATGTGCAAAATTACCGTTGGGTCCGATATCATCTCACATGACTTTGATGAACTAAACCTTCTTGGTTCGAACCTAGTTGACTGAAGATATTTTCCTCGGGCCACTCCCGTCTTTTGGAAGGGAGGTTAAGCCGTCGGTCTCATATGCCAGAAAAGCAGTAGTCATCTCTCATCATCACCCCTCCCATTACCCACGCACTAGCCTGGAGCTCATGAGAGCATCACTACTCTAAAAAATAAAACATTATCCATAACAATCACAATCTAGTGATCATTTAATCATTATCAGCCACGCGCAACTCTTAAATGTCACCAGCGGAAACAATCCTCTCTCTACAAGGATGGGGAACATAAAAACAATTATTCATAATATCAACCTGCAACTCAACAATTTAACAGCTATTTTTATTTGTGTGGAATCCTTTGAAGCAATTTATTTATTTGACTGAGATGAGATCTGAAAAAAGGAAAATGTGAATAAGCAGGGAACAAGTTTACAGAAGGTAGGGTAGTGAAAAAGTAGCTCCCACAGTTTTCATTGCAGCCTTTTTTCAACTGTGGCTGGCTCTGAATAAATGATTTTGATTACAGATGAATGAATGTATTATAGATTCGAATGTCATTTTAATGTTCAGCACCCCAACAATATTCGCAACAAAAGTATGTGTAAAAGTCAATAGTTAACAGAGACTGAAAAAAATACTAAGCTTGTTAGCGTGTTAATTAATTAGCTGTTTGGTTGTTAACATTAATTCAAATAAATACTTCGACATGAATAAACTCTTGTTCATGAATTTTTCATGATAACGTGTGATCATTGTCAATCGAAATGAAAACAAAGAACATGGTTTATTCATATTTTCACTGTGTAAGCCTACAGAGAGATAAAAGCTGAATTGCAGGATAGATTGCTTTCACAACATATCAGGCGTGTTCGTAATCGTAATCGTTATCGTTTTTTGGTTTCATTCTTGTTTGAAATTCATTTTTATTATTTGCTGTCGTAGTGAAATGACACAAAAATGCCTGTCGGGATTTCTAACTCAGTTTAATCATGCTTTAACGATAATAAATCGTAAGATAACCATGTTTACATGTAATCACACGAAGGAATGTGTAATAATATTATTGCAAGCACCTGTGCGCCCTCAAGCTGTTTTCGAGAACAACAAACTGGATAATATCCTGTCTTCATAAATTTCTCTCTACTCTAAATAGGGCTCTACTCTCTCTACTCTAACTATCAAGATTACATTGTTCTCAAAATGTATGTTTCATTCTCATCTCGAAACCAATCTTATCATCTTGATATCAATCTCATTAATATCATGAATCAACTCTTCTTCATGAATTTGTCACGAAAAAAAATTCCATGTATAAATAAAAAAAATGTGAATAATAAAAAATAGTGTATATAATATAGTAATATAATCAATTGTTTAGAACACATAGAATGAATTTCCAGAATTTTTAGCTGGAATTGGAGAAGCGATGCTACTAAATCACAGGATTTGTCCCTCGCAAGAAATAAAAGTTTCTACCATACCGTCTGCCTTTTCTATAAATACGATAGACCCATGAAAATGGGAAATGTTTTAATTCGTCATCTATCTTTAAAACCCTTGTATCTATTAATACAAAAATGTGTAAAATTTTCACTTAAATAGTGCATGCTGGCTCTTTTTTTTAGAATTTCGAGAATCCAGATGGGGCCCGTTCAAATTTATCCGGTCGTTCTATTGTATTAAGAAACATGTCTCAAAAGTTTTGTAGTTACAAAATATACAGAATAAAATATCAGTTGAAAATAAAAATTGTATGTCTACTGTAAATCCATAGATATAACAAAAAATTACAGTTATAATGACTACCAATCAATACCAAACACAACCCATACTCGAGACAAGATTATTGAATTTTGTTTGCTTGAACAATAAAAAATAAACATTGTTTGTATGCTTAAAATGTTTCAGCATGTTTGATTATTTAAATAATGTTTCAAAGACTTTAGAACTATACCTATCTCCTGCACATGATGAGCCCAGCTCTCTATTGGGGTAATTTCTTGTTATACTGCAGTAAGCTACTCACGATCGCTTGCTCCAATTACATGAACCAAACGGAATGCATCAACAATTTTATGTGATCAAGAGGGAAAATGTGATGAAACTCTCCACCATCAAGTTTCCTGTTAGCCAAGAGTAGACTCTCATCTAAAGTTACAAGCCAAGCACGACTGATTTATGATGCTTTTCCTCAAAGACTATTATGGTTGTCCGCTCTAATTGAAGAAAATCCACTTCTTCCTCGGTTTTTTCTTCATTGTTTGTCTATTCTTCTCTCTGAACGCCATTGCAAGATGACCAAAGTGCGGTTTGTTAGTGTACACTGTCTAGAAACAAGTGACATGAAATTGAGCCATGAATCACGTTGATGTTGAAAGGTGTTCTGCAGAAGCAGCTATTGTTTGAGCTCAAAACTTCTAGAGTAACTTTTAACGTAATTTCCTGAAAATGTAACATCTTCTAATAATACTCTTGAAACATTATTTTGAAAAATCGACAATCAACTTTTTCCAACTACCTTTTTCTTAGTCTCGTCTTCTCTCTCAGTTTCAGAAACTGAAAACTTTTACCAGATACAGTAAGTATGTATTATAAAAATAAATTATCATTTTCATAACACTTTATTTTTTGGCTAGCTTGAGTATTTTAGGAACAAAATTCAGTTGTTAATGGTTGGAAACCATCACCCTCATTGAAATAATTTGTTCAAATTTGAAAGGAAGTTAAATAATACGAGTATAAGCTTAAGCTTAAATATGTAACCTCCTCCACAATATTATTTTCATCGACCAAGAATAATGGCTAGATTTCACGATTCCAGTAGACGTTCAGTTTACTGGATCATATGATTGTCAACTCTATACAAACAAATTAATAGTCCAATGCACACCAGTCAGTGTGCATTGGACTACTTGTTACCCTAACGTCTACTGGAATCGTGAAATCCAGCCATGATAGATTTAATTGTGCTCTAATGAATTATAAACTTCAAATAATAATTATCTAAGAATTTTTTACCCACCTCGATAGATACAATAAGTAAATACTCCCTGGTTTTGGAAATACAATAAGTAAATACTCCCTGGTTTTGTCTCTGCAGATAAAAAGAAGAAAACCTGATGCTGGGTTTTCATATTTTAAAATATTTTTTCGATACAGTTGGGTTTGAATTGATGTTTCGGCAATTATTTTTCAGTAATGAATAACAAAAAACTTTGGTTACATTGGCTGCACCAGACCTGACAAATTCTAGTTCTCATTCGATCTGTCCTTGTAGTAGAAGTGAATCACTGCTGAGTAACGTACTACTTGATAAAGAACGTAAAGATTATGAAAGTATTTATTCAATATTCACCCCATCTTTGCGATTAGGAGAGATGAATTGAATTGAATTGAATTGAATGACTGCCTTTATTTTTTCACCTAGGAGGGCGAATTTAGGGCGCAGTCGGCCCTCTCTTACACTTAACCCTCAATGCGGAGCCAATGCAGAGAGATGCGGAACCTTGGAGCAAAATGGGTTTAAAATGATACCTCATTATCATACTGACAGTCGATTTTATTAGATTGTTATATAGTATCAACAATGAGTATATCTAAATAGAAAACATATTATATGCAGTATTAACTGACTAGGTCGATATGACAAAAATATTCAATTGTTTCTTAGAAGCAAAGCGTTCTATTTTCTAACAGACTTATAAACTATACATTGAATATTGAAGATTTCTAGCTATAAAAATCTTACCATTATTAAAACTTGATGTCAGTAATATTATTTTAAAATTCTTTTGGTACTTTCTTTTCAAATAAATTCCAATTTTCTCCAATCTGATTACTTTCTGAATACCTTATCAATACACTAGTAACAAGTTTGTTGAAAATAGGCTATAATTCTATTTACCGTGATAAATTTGAAGAAATAACCGCTACTTAAAATATAACAATCGAATAATTCTCTACCTCTCAACGCTTCCTCCCTATTACTATTTACATTTTTATTGTAATTAGATAATTTTACACTAAACCAAACTTTACACTCCAAGCAGAACCAAACTCGGAATTTGGCAATTTTACGAATGAATAAAATGACCAAATTTAGTTCTAAGGTATGAAACCTACAAAAAACGGAGGAATTCAAAATCCAGCAGTTTTATTCTTACAGCTCAGTCAATGCAATAAGTTTCTTATCATATTATTAGTCTCTCCTAACAATATACACTTCACGTAATGTCTTGTGAATGGTACCCACTCCATAATAATCTATTCAGTTTATCCTTTCTTATTTTTTTGATCTTGAAAGCACAATCTGTTCAAATAACTGATTTCAATTATTTTTTTATTATAGTTCTAACTATTAAGTTATATTCGATGAGTTTCATATTGATGTATTCTACATAAATACTTTCCTACGTCTCCAGAGTGAAAGAAGTATCTATGAGGGAAATGACTCTTCCTGTAAGCAATGAAATATTGTTCTTTTATTCTAGGTAGGTTGAGACTGCGCAGCTGAAATCACTTGCGGCTGCGGAACTCTTTCCTCGGCAATTGGAAGAACAGTCTGAACTTCTTTTGGAAGAATTTCTTTTTCTGTCTTTTCTGCTTTTTCTGGAAGACAATCCAGCGCCCCGTGTATCACAGTATTGTTTTTCGATTCCACCGCTAGAATTGTTTTTGCCATGCTCTTGTCGCAAACCACTGGGTTACCTGGAAATTAAATTTAAAACCTTCTTCAATTGCTCAGACAATGAAAACTGAACAAATTGAGAGACTCAACTTGATGTTGCAATACTATTGATATACCGGTAGTAGTCATAATTCAACAACTATAGAGTTGTATAGCATTACTTTATATTGTGGAATAATAAGATTTCCAAGTCTCTTTAGAACTTCTAGAGATCTTCAAAAATCATGAAGGCTGTCGATGTTAATTTCCATGATGAAATACTTGCAGAAAATTCTATTAGTAAAGTTACGACCTTGTATTTCACTATGAATAATTAAATTTGTTACTTGCATTATTTGCAAGAGTGAAATTCCTTATTATGAGTGAAATGCATCCCACTTCTGCCAAGGATAATGTAAGTGAAAATTTAATTATTTACAGTGAAATACAAGGCAGTAACTAAATAATAGAATTTTCTTCGAGAATATGGAAAACAACGTCGACTGTTTTCAATGGAACTTTGATCTTAATCACCAGCTTATTAATTTCCAACACAATTATAATATAATAAAGTTTAACACGCATCATCACAAAGACTTTCATTTCAAAAGGCAAATTTCCAAATAAGCAGACTACATCAAAGTTCCTTCCTAACTTCAATATTAGTTCCTTGATTATTATTAATTGTTATATTTTCCATGGAATACATAATATATCTTTATAGTGAGCAGTAAAAATTCTTGTATTGTACTGAAAAGAAATTACCACTCATGTAAATTCTGAGAGTGCCGTTGACTCCATGAAATCGACACTGAGTCTTCTCGACCAATTCCACGCTGATGTTATAGATCTGGTTATATGACAGATCAGCCCAACACAGTACGGGTAAACCTTGGAAGTCTCTTTCCAAAACTGTCAATAAGTTGTGAGAAGCTTTCAAATCTTCAAGCGAAGGCAAAAATGTCTGTAATAGAAGAATGCACAATGTGAGAATCAATAATATTCAACGATTATATTTATATCAAACATTTTGTAAGTTTTGATCAATATACAGACAGAAAGTAGTAGTGGGTTGTTCAGTTGTATTGACTTGTGTGAGAGTAATTAGTTCAATAAGTATCAATGGAAATTTTTTTCGATGATTAAAGTCCAAGAAATTCATTTCTTCAACAAAAACTGTGTTTCACTTGTGGAATCAGTGAATTTTAATACTAAAATACAAGTAGATAAATAAGAAATAAATACATAATAATAAAATAGATAATAATGAATAATAATACACAACAAATAATTGTGAAAGAAGATAAATAATTGTTCTTTATAAAAGATTTTTAATGAGTACAAAAAATTCAACATGAAGAACCCCTTTAAAACTTGTAAATTAATAAATTTCTCTGTTGTATTTTTTCTTTCTAAGAATTCATTAATTACTATTATCTGTGAGCATTGGGTATTATCTAAATTCTCCAGAGATGAAAAAGTAATAGAAGAAATAAAATAGAAAAGTAATATTCATGTTACTATAGAATGTCTATTCAAATCTTGAATTCAAGTTGATTGGATTCAAATAGTAAAAACTGCATCGAGTAGAAGTGATATTATGTATATTGAGAAGTAATTATGTTGAAAACATGCTAATCTAACCTTTGACGTTTCTTCCAGTGTAGTGAGTTGGTTATGTGATATGTCTAGACATTTGAGATTATCTAAACCAATGAAGTCGTCAGGAGAGATAGTATTCAGTCGGTTATGACTGAGATTCAAAAACTCCAATCCTGTTAGGCCATTCAGTGAACCAGAAAGAGACTCTAGGTCATTGTATTCAAGATGTAGCTGATTGACACGGGTTTCAATCTCCACCAAATTCTAGAAAAAAATGAAAATGTTAGTCCCAAACACATACAACTAAATATATGAAGAGTTCATTCAAAAATATAAAAATACAGAAGTATGATTTACCGACTGTTAATAGAATTATTGAAGCGTGATTGAAATTATAATTAAGCGTGATAATTATTCAATTATAAATTTGGGATTCAATTATTTAATTTAATTCAATCAATTCAAAAATAATATTCTGAATGGAAATAAATTACTGTACGGTACCTATCTATATTATTCAATTCAACAAAGAATGAAATTCTAACAAGATTTTATCTCATTGAAATATTTTCAAATGCATTCATATATTTGACTATATTATAAAAATAGTGTTTTCATTCTAAAAATGATTCATTACAGTGGAGGCAGTATTGCTGTTATTATTAATTTCTCAAATCTTTCTGTCAATTAAATAAGTGTTTTATAGTGTTTTTTCTCTTCAACTAACCTCCATCCTGCCTTTGAGCTTCGATATCTTGTTGTAAGATAAGTCAAGATACTTCAAAGTCAGTCCTCTGATTTCTTGGAAAGTAAACTCTTCCATATCATTATGTGTTAGATTCAAGTATCTCAATCTGTGCAGAGGGAGAAGTGATGAGTTCAAAAATGTTATTTTATTGTATCCAAGTAGCAGCTCTTCTAAGTTTTCTGTCTCTGAGAAATCATCCTCTTGTAGCTGGAAATAAAACAGAAAATTATTTGGTTGCTAGTTGGCCAGGGTAAGTTGAAATAACATTAACAAGTGTACGATTCGTTGATAAAATAAATCTTCCAGAATATTTCAAAAAGAAAAAGCTTCATGATTGATAAAGACAGAACTTTCGATAAGAACAAATGAATTTGACTGTTCAGTCAAGCAACAATTTACAGCTCTTACAGTAATATATCAAATCAAATCAAATTTTATTCTCGATGTTTACAAACATTAATATACTGTAGTAAACATATAGATGAACAAAGTGACTTTTGAAGAATCTATTCTCCACAGAATTTTTTAAAAACTACGTTTTAGTCTTGGTTCTTGGGGAAAAAAGTATTTTTAGGAATGTATATTCTACTGTACATTTAACTAGGTACTGTACATTCAACATTCATTTACACAATTTTATCATTCTATTAACAAGCTGCCATATAGGGATAATTAATTGATATATTTGTTAAATTCACAGATTCTTTGAAGGAGAGTTTTCATTTTTTTAAAACAAACTTGAGTAAATTAATACTGTGGATTATATTTTAAATATAAAAATATGAAAGTATTTAATAATTTCATCATGAACTAATGTACTTGCGCCACTGTAAGTTCATCTAAAATTACATTAATCTGCTAATTACATTAATTATATTCTTCAATTTTTCAAATTGTTCGGTGTTTTTTTGGCTTTTTATTGACCTTTTCAAATTTAAAATTCATAATTTATTTTCAGTTTGTGTTTTTTCGAGTGGAAATCGTTGATGTGAACAAAACTATTGTACATAACCTTCATTTGAACATTTTATCAGACTAAATTTTGGAACAGAAGAAGTTTTGGGTTAACACCTGTTTTTTCTTTCCTATAATATTGTATTGCTTGATCCAATAAATGATAAATGATAAATGATAAAAATGTATTTGGGACGGCGGGGTCTGTATTTAAATTTACCATCAAATTTTTCAAATTTGTATTTTTGATCCTCAGAAAAAAATCATCAACTCTTCTCAAGTACAGCATACATTGAAGGAGTTCAAAGGCTTAATTTCAGTAAATAAGTAAGAGATTATATTGGAGCAGGTATTCTGTCTGAAGCAGGCGTTCTTGAAATAATTGAAATACTCACAACTGAGATCAGATTGTGTGTAAGATCCACAGTTATCATCTTTCTTGATTTCGCTAGAGCGCCATTGAGCGCAGTTATACTGTTGTGGCTGCCAAACATGCGGTCTATCGATTGAAGGTTTCTGAAATCGGACGGAAACCTTTCAATTTTATTCCTCCCGAAGTGCAATGCATTCAGATTTGAATTTGGCGTAGCGGCAGGTAACTGACCATCAAGTGTAGATATGCTATTGTTGTTGAAAAATAGCCAGTCCAGATCGTACAATTCTCTAGAAAAGCATAATGAAAAATTTTCAATTAAATTTGTAAACACAATTATCAATAGGCAGTATAGGTAGCATCTTAGACTGGTAGCATAGAACAAGCACATAGCATCATTCATCATAATGAATAATGAATGGATTATCTCTGGTAGCATGAACAGTTTTGAACAAATATATTTTCACATTAAAAAATCAAATCACTTTACCGTATTCCGATTGGCCTATTTATCTATCCACAACACCTTGAATAGTATTCCAGTTTGTAGAAAACAGTTGCACTTTAGATATTGCGGTTGAGCTGCTCCTGCTACACGGTAACTTACACATTTCAATACTTTCCAAATTCTCTCATAAAAAGTATAATATTATAATCATAAATGCTTCAATGGGAATACGATAAATTGATGAGTACCGGTACCTTATGATTCCCTCTATAAGTCGCTGTACCAAATTATATCAAATCGCTCCACCAACTAATATACTGTATATATTATTTTTATGGTCCACTTGGAATTTGTTTCAATTAATAATTGATTTCACTTCACAAAATTCAAAAAATATCATTTGAGCAATGTAGCAATGTAATGTATGAATACATTTTACTAATTTGTGAGTTTAAACAATCTACTGTATTTGTGAGATAAAGAACAAAAGCACCTCAAGCATGTATAATAGAAGAGATAGTCAAATAGTTAGTACTGTTTGAATCATATTATGAAGATATCAATTTTATACTATCACTACTATAATTTCGGAAATTTCAATTATTGTTCATTGAATATTTTGATACTCACTTTAAAGCTCCATTCAGATCACTGATCTCATTATTTCCGATGTGTAAATGTCTCAACTTTTTTGGAAAAGCCCACGGATCTATTTGAGATATTCTATTTCCAGCGAGCATCAACGATCTCAATTCTGTTACATCCTGCAATTGAAAATATTCTGTGACTCATTTTTATACAATTTAAAAAAAATTGAATCAAACGTTTCTAGGTCTTGATTCATTGAAAGAAATATTTTTTCCCAACAAAGCAGCTAAAGACAAAGCTTTAGAATTTTTGTTTGTCAATACTTGATAACGAACTCACTGCTCTAGTTTACTTTAATAATAAAGCAACTAAATTTCGTAGTGGAAATTTATTCTAATGCTATTAATGTAGCCAAATCACCTGTATTCTTTAAATTTTTGACTGAATCTAAATCACTATAAACGAGTTTACCCCGTGCAGCGCAAAGCGCCGCTGGCTTGCTCAGTACTGTATCGTTTGGGCAATACAGTATCATTGCAACAGATTTGTATCTAGATTTCACATCAAATCCCGTAGTGGGGGAAGCACAGTAGAAAGAAATGCGCCAAAAGTTTTTCAATATAATAGATCAGTCTTTCATCAATAGTAGTTCTGTTAATCAAAGATTGAGAAGTAGGCTATTCAAAGGCTATTCCGATCTAAGATTACATTCTACTTTTCAAGTGATCATTTTTATCATTTTCAAGTAGCCTTTTCTTTATTGTCAAGTAAATCCAAATCAATATGATTAAGTCAACAATAATAATATAATTCTGTTAACCAAAGATTGAGTAAAATCACCCATAGTGGGCTACTTCGATCTCAAATTATCTTCTATTTTTCAAAAAATGATTTATCTGTTGGTTCAACTATTATTATTCATAATCTAGGTCATCATGAGCCTAGGTTCCTGCTACATTCAAAGTGTGCAATCATAATTGAATGCCACTTACGATTCGTGTTAATATACATTAATATTTTGAAAAAGATAATAATATTCGTGATAGGCCTATCTCAAGTAGATTCAACGATATTTTTTTAACTAGGGACTTAGCCTATTTATCTCACAACTGATCTCTCTTATTCTTCAACATTGAGTGAATCTTTATATTTGAAAAAGTACTTCAACGCCGTTATTAATTGTTAATGAATATCAAATGACATTACCTGGAAATCAGAGTTTGTCACATTTTCAATCTGACAGAATCCTAAGTCCAGAGTTTTGATGTGAGGCATATGCTTGAGAACATCGCTGGGGATCTCTTGCAGAGTGTTTTCTGATAGTGTCAGAGATTCAACATTGCTGAGGCCCAGAAAGGCAGAGCCTGGTAAATCTCTGTAAAAAAAATACAATACGGTTATTTAAACGACAAGAAAAAAACAAAATATGCTTGAAGAATATCTGTAGTAAATGAATATTTGAATTAAAAAAAAATAAAAATCTGTGTAAATTAAAGAATTTATTATACAGTTATTGAAATATAGGAAGAAGAATACAAAATATAGACTACTAGAAGTATACAAAAATAGAAACAATAAATAGTATTAAAATAGTAATAAAAGAAACACGAATAGATACAGTAGAATTCAATGGATGAGCTATGGACGAATAATATTCTGTAAAATACAGTTTGATAAAAACATTTTCTGTAAAATTGATAAAAATCGGGATATGTTTGATTATTAATCTTATAACAGGCTACAAACCCCAAGTAATGAATATGATGTTAAAAATTTCAATTGATATTGTACCGTAATGTTTTTAGAGAAATTACTAGTGGGTATTAATATTGTGAACAAAACAAACTCTAAAGCTTTTGTCAGCCTCCAGCTTTTTAAAATTGCTATGAATATTACACAAATGGATGAAAATCATACAAAGCATGTAAAATTCACCCTGTAATAAACTCGAATAAATGTATCAGCCTACTGTAGTTTTGCACAAAAGTCTGTACAACTTGATAACAAATCACTCCATTCTACATCACATTGTATTAATTAAGTTGTAATCCAACGATTTTTTCTTGCCTTTCATGATGCTTAACGAGTGTTCATGTTGACTTTATAGTAATGAGGTAAATTGAATTGAAAAAGGTGAGTAATGAGATGAGGCTACAAAATGCCAGACGTGTTCATATTATCCAGACATCATCTACCTCTAAAACAAATCTCTCCTTTCAGTATGAAAGAATAATATTACAATACTCGAAATTTCTCCCTCGATCATTCAACATTGAATTGATCATCTTCAAAGCTCACTTGTTGGAGTGCCGATTATTCTCGGTTTTTAATAAAGCCACCGGTACTAGAGAAGCAAGAGTACTAGAGATAAGTTGGTTTGCAAAGCATCCACCTTTGCGGTTGAAGATTTGTAATATTTATATACCGTAACTTATTCTCTAGTTACTAGAACTGTGAAGGAAACAACAAATAAAAAAGTGAGGAGTTATCTTGTCATTTGAACCGAATATTAGAGAGGCATGCAAATATTTCTACTAAGGTAGCCTTATTCTAACTCAGTTTATCATCTTGTGCATTCAATATTTTAGTAAATGGTAAGTAAGTTATAAGCCGGGATAAGCGATTGATGATTTATTCTCGTTTCACGTACGGTATACGACCTAACTGACTCATTTCGTCCTCGAGTGAGGTCTCCGAGGGCAGATCCATTGATACTCAATTACCGTCTGATAGAAGAATGCGGAGACAATAATTGCAAGCAATCACGCAACGATCACGGTAACCCGCCAACACTCGCAATGCTACCAACCTAAATCTAAAAGTACATTTTCCACTAGTAAACAGTAAAAATTTGTAAGAATATTTACAATATTGATTAGCATATAAAAAGAAAGTTTCACATCAGTCAATACAGTAATGGAAATCCAAATTAATGTGTTATATGCCCGGTTTTTCAGTCGCTCAATAGACAGTTTATGGATACAATAGCACTATTGAATCAATAACCATGTGTTTTCAAATGCAAAAAAAGTTATTGATTCAATAAGTTTATTGAACGACTGAAAAACCGGGCAATAGTGAGCTACGTCGGTTTCTTGTTGTTCTCTCAAATGTGAGAAACTTTGAAGTAACTCACTCAAACACATGTTTCTAGTTTCTTGTTACTCAAACACAAGTTTTCTCGATTTTATGAGGCGTGTCACATCGTAGAGATAGTATCGATACGATACATCGCATAGTATCTTGACAAGGGAAAATAAAAGGAGTGGAATTCAACAATGCAATTTCCCGTATCCTCCTTCACCTCATTACTCACGCTCAAGTAGAATACTTGCGTAGGCATCATTCGCAGCAAAACAAACAAAACAATTAATTTTTAGTGAATTCCTATTTTTGAAAAAAAATCATGAATGCGGTTGTATAAATTGCAAAAACCTCTATATTACCACTTTATTCCCTTTGGTTCATTTCCTTGATCTATGGCTAGGAAACAGCTAACTTTCTTTCCTTTTAAACAACACAAAAATGGTCTTCCAAAATTATCCGTATAATACAATAATTAATTCTATAGCCTACATCAATTCATATTCTTATAACTATATTCCAATATGGTGATTGCGACATGATAATAAAAGATAGCAGATTGGCCGTTTTCACTCTTATCGACGCGACACCGACAAAATGGAACGCACACTCTACACAAACAAATAGAACAATGCAAATAGATTGGTGTGCATTGGTCTATTTGTTTGTTTGGAGTAGACGATCAAATGTTCTATCGTGTCGGTGTCGTGTCGTTAAGTGTGAAAACGGCAATTCAAGGAGTCATTATTATCTGTCGTGACAGAGGCACTGAAAGTGGCAGATCTTAAATAACTCAGTTTCAACATTTCCCGATAGATAGAGCTCGCATGACAATTCCAAACTGCGTCTCTGATACCGTGCCTTTCACAGTCATCATGCTCATTCACTTATCACATTGATAATATTTATTTACATATTTACAATGAATGGTAGCCTACAGTAGTCAAGTTGGGAATATTCGTTCTCATTTGTTAATATCTTGAGCTGAGGAAAGACAGCCAGATACAAGAAAACTCTGTAAATTACAATAAGTGAATAAAATAACATTATACAGTATTTATAGGCATGAGACTAAATTTATGTAATTAACTTGTTTCAAGACGTCTCATAAAAATACATCAGTAATAAACATTATAAATCCTTATCATTATAGCATTGATCACATTTTTCATTCCGGTGGATTAGAACCATTTACACAATTGAAAAATGTCTAGTTTGTTTCTCTGTCATGCAAAATCAAGTGGATATTTCACTTGCATTCATATTAAGACTGTGGTAGTATGCTTTTTATGCTGAAATAAGAAGTAATTCAGTACCGTACTCCAGTACTAGTCTCATCCCAAATTTATACAGTAATTATTGTCGCATCATGAATTTGTAAAGTCTGATAGTAAAAAAGTCCTAGAGTTCACTAAATTATTCAGTGGCAGGTCAAGTGAATCTGAGGACTGGTAACTCTTTATCAACAAACCCCAAGCTATTACGAATTTATTTAGGCCTAGTACATTAAAATATAAAAGTAGATTTGATGATACGATTTATGTCATTCTATGCTCAATATTTATTTATTTATTATTACGAGTATGTTGTATCAGCACAACAGGTAAGTCACAAACATTGATTTATTTGAAAACATTTTATAATATTATTTCGACACCGAATTGCTCATCAATTGAAATTTTAGTAACAGAATCTTATCACTTTGTGATTGTTTGTACCACAGAGAAGTAAAGAATATTATTTCTTCACTTCTCTGTGTTTGCACTCACACTTGTATAAAGTGTGTACTGTGACTTAAATACAGAAGTGGGATTTATAGCTTGGAAATAACATTATTTTAATAATATTTAAGGAACAATACTGTCAACAACTGTCATGGTTTTATGTTCAAATATAAAATTTTTAAACGAGTGATCTCATCCATCTAATTGATGAAGGCCAATCCCAGGATGATATGAAGAGTTGAAAACATATTTTTGTTTTGAAAGATATTGAGTTTTGAATCAGCATTTCTGGAGATGAGGAAATTACGTGCCCCCCCAACTTCTTGTAAAAATAAACAACATTATTTCTGAGCATTTTTTGAGTTGACCAACATATAAAAGTACAGTTTTGTAGAATGCTTTCCAGCTCATATATTACCCTAATATTCTGATGTGTGCCTCCTCAAATTCATTGCTCACGCAACGCCTATGCTTCCAAACGTTAAGAGAGTATTACTTAGGATACATACATGTGCAAGGAAAGATTGTACCTTGAAATACAAATGCATGAAAAGCACCTTTTGCTTTTGTGATTACACCTTGAAAATTCTGGAGCTCAATGCGGACCGGTTCCTAGCTTTCCACTTGTTTATTAAATTTTCTGATAAATAGTGACAGGTCTTTGTCTAATCCGATATAATCGGATGTGATCGGCAAATCTATGTTATCAATGAATACTTTCGAAAGAGAATTGAATTCAGTCAATTAATTCGGATTTATCGGCTTTATTGCCCGCCCGCATCCCACTGATGTACCGCTATCTGAATGAACAGTGCTTTAATCGTCACCAAGTCAAGTTTCCTTAATTGATTGCATTAATTATTGCGATCTGGCCGCAGGCTGTCAACTGCCGGTGCAACAGAGAGACAAATACAACACTGTGACAGCCGACAAGTCATTGACAATAGTGGACAGAAAAATGACCTTGACATGCGAGTATGACAGCTAAAGCCTAAAGCCTACTACACCTCCGCGCTCATCGTTCATCTAAATAATCGAAAATTCTACGTCCTCCTCTGATCCTCTGATCTCCTTGTCTCGGTGATAATTAATATCATTGACTGACTTCAAATTGTTCTTTGACAGGTTTTGATGGAATTCTAGAATTTTATTAAATCCGCAGAATCAAATTTTCATTTTGTTCTAATAGAGGTATTGATTTTTTTTATGTAAAAATCATTATTAAGAATTCGATAGGGTTTTTTATTATTTTTACGGTAATTTTTTGCAACGTGTAAAACGGATACTAGTATACACGAGTGGCCGTGGCGAAGCGTGGTATACTTATTTGGTCATATTTCCTATAGAAAATATACCCGGCGATGACCAAATAAGTATACCACGCTTCGCCACTAACGAGTGGGGTTGGAAGGTGGTATAACCTGCTACAGAAGAAAAAACTAAATAAATAATTGTCTCTATCAACTTCAAATACATTACAAAAAAAAACATTTAAAAATAATTATTTCATCTTCCGCTTTTACCCCATGGATTGAATCCGTCTGGGGGTGGGTACATTAAACGTTGTTTAATATTTTGGTACATGAACTTGTACTTATGTGACAGATCCGCAAAAAATTTCATTCAATTTTTTCTACCACACTGTTTCTAAGAGTGGAGAATAAAAGCAGAAATACTAGACAATATTGGCATAAATGAATGGATCATCCTTAAGAATTAGATAGAAAACTATTGATCCGATTATTGAAAACAGTTTGCTATTTTGTATTGAATGTATTATTATTTAATTAAGTTATATTAAATTTATAATTACCGGGTGATTCAAAAAGAATACCACAACTTTAACAATTTGTATGTTATGAAAAAAAAACATCATAGAGCCTTCTGTTATACATCTTTACAAAGAGTATTTAAAGAAGTTTTTTTCACTCACAAACAAGTTCAGGGATGTTCCATATTACCCCCTCCTCAGACACGAGCAATCTCACTCCAAAACCTCCCTCAAACTTGTTCCACACTATCTGTAGCATGTCAAGCGTAACAGTTTGGATGGCTGCTGTTATTTCTTGTTTCAAATCATCAATGGTGGATGGATATTGATGATTTGAAACAAGAAATAACAGCAGATTATCAAACTGTTGCCTGATATCTCTACAGTGAGTGGAAAGAGTTTGAGGAGGTTTTGGGTTGATATTGCTCTGAGTGTCTGGAGGTCATATTGAACATCTCTGAACTTCTTTGTGAGTGAAAAAACCTTTTAATTCCTCTTTGAAATGATGTATAACAGAAGGTTCTATTATATTTCTTCATTAAATACAAAGTTTTTAAAGTTGTGGTATTCTTTTTGAATCACTCTGTATTTAATGTATAAAAATTCTCTATTATTTTGAGTGACTTACTGAATTGAGCTATTATATGGTATGAATACAATGATAATTGTTTTTTCTGTTGCATTTGCGGTCAAGGAAAAAGCCTGAAACTTATTATTTTTAATAGTGAAAATCTAGTAATTATTAGCCTGCATGCTTTGTCAATACGAGTACTATCACAATGTTTTACAACAATAATGGCAACTAATCATTTCCAAAATTAATAGTGTCAGCTGTTTTGATATTATTGAATTCATTACATAATAGATTGAATCGATTAAGATTATGTTCGAATAGATAGAATCTCATTTTATTCTGATTTGATAATATTTGAATAATTATACCAATCACGTGTTAGTATTAATTTTTCATTGCATTAATAGTATTGACAATTGAGATGTGAATCATTTACATAATAGCAGTAGATTTTAGAATGAAATTCTGGGAAAAGCATTCAATAACATATTGTTAAAAATTTGTTGTTGAAAGTGAAGCGTATAGAAGAACTTCGATCGAGAACAAGTATTTATCAAGAGAAAAGATAGTCGGCTCTTCAAATTCAATTGTAGTCTTCTCACATTCCAAACAAAGCTCATCATCAGGACAATTAATCAGATTTGTAGTAGGCTATCGTAGTTGCAGAGTTCATTTTGTGACGAATTCGATAGCCTATTTACTTGCAATTAAAATGGGTGTATCAAGATAATGCTATAAAATTTTCTTTGAAAATAGAATTCATAGAAACAATTACGGTATTGTAGTTTACCAAATTTTATTTGGGAAAATCCAGACAATAATAGAAAAAATGCTGACTCAACATCAGGCATTTCTGCTTAGTCAGTCGATTAAAAACAAAATTCTGCTATTAAAATTTTGTTGAATAGACCGTAATCTCTTCTCATGAAATTTATTGCATGTAGCAAAATATCGAATTTTTAGTTAGCTGCATGATTTTCCAAAACTATGATTATTATTGATAGGCTAATAAGGAAGAGTGGGCAAAATCAATCATATCCATCCAATAAACGTTGCAAAATAGCAATATTATGTGTTTATATTTTCTTTTATAATAATTTTTAATCTTTTTCTAAGGGTGATGCCCACATGAGCTCTAGACTTGTGCGTGGGTAATTAGAGATATCGATTAAATTCTCCTGCGAAAGAAGGGGGTCGAAATCCTTTCTGTCATTTGGGATCGATCCCGGAAACTTAAGATTATCACACCAACGCTTATCGCCCTCGGCTACGGACCACTCCAAATATGTAATATTAAATAAAAATTAAAAAAAATAAAATAAGACATTTCCACATTCATAATATCCACAAGCTATCTAAATTCTTAGATAATAAATTAAAATGTGTTTTTCAAACTCAAGTAATTGACAAAATATTGCTCAGTTATGAAACTTTGATGGAATATCTAGATTGCAGCATTAAAACTAGCAAGCAAGTAATTTAATTGGTTTTAATAAAACATTCATGACCCTGATCTACTGAATTCTTGTCAGTGAAAAATTTAACTAAGATAATGTGACATTTGAAAATATTAATTAAAGTATTATTTTTAATCTTGAGAAAAAATCTTGAATGCTCTGTTAACATTATGACTCTGGACGTTGCTGATAGATTGGGAGGTGTATGATGAAAATTATCTGCAAGTTTCCTTTCTACCTGATATTAACGACTGCAAGCTTGGCAAAGAATTCAAAACAATAATTTTAGTATAGAATAGGAATTCAACTCACAACTTAGTGACCTAAACACTCAACTTTAACTTGAATGGAATATTTGTTTTTGCTCAGTTATTTTTATTCAAGCTAAGCCAAACTCTCAAAAGCTGAAGAGTATAAGGGATTTTCAATTTCTGGTTCGATTTCAATTGAATGAAAGTCTACTGACATAAGAGGTAGAAATCGATTTAATGGAATTTATTGAGATATCACCTATTTATTTATTTAGCGTATGGCTTTTAATAGTGGGGAGACCCGAGTAGGGTTGTTCCACTTCACCAACATAACCAATTTACCGCAGGGGGGCAGAATTTATTCTGTCCGGGGTGTGGCAATCCTCCGGGTTCCTGATGCAAGTGGTAGATGTAGGCTGGTTGGCAACTAACACCATTGCATCCCAGCTTAAGTAGAGTGTTCAAGTAAAAAAACCAGAAACATAAAATGCGCAAGCCAAACCAACATATAGTGAAACAGCATACGCCGACGGCAGCATGGTCAGGGGAGTGCCTGACATGAGTATGCGAACTCTGGATACCAGGCGACCTCCAGTTTCAGAAGCCTTCCCTGGGTGAACGCGGAGCTCTGCCCAGGGTGACTGAATAAGTCTCCAGCTACTCGTGGGAACAGGTTTCAGAGTTATTGCTGACTCCGGTACATGCAGAGGAAGGCACTACAACTGAAGATTCCGCAATGGAATCTGAACCCATCCCTGATAGAAGTTGAACAGCTTCGTGGGTCCATACTGAAATCAGCAGCACATTTGCTGCTGGAATGTCAACACTCTTGCAAATGAGGAGGAGACTTCTTGGAAGGCAACCCTCCTACCAGAGGAGGCAAGAGAACTGGACTTCAAGGCCCTGAGTAAATTCTGCCTGGCCTTGGATTATGGAACATGGCATAAGCCAAAGAGGGATGCCACAAAAGATCGAATAGCGGTCATGGTGGCTAAGGGTTACAAAGCCAATTAAAAAAAAAAAAAAAAAAAAAAAAAAAATTATGTTCAGACATCAACATTTAAAAAATGTATTTTTTGATTTTATAACGTCCGAAAAATATATAACACTAAAACACAGCACAGGACACTTTGGTAAGGCCTCCATGCATGATATCAATAAATTTATAATAATACATTGATCAATACATCATTGAGGATTGATGTATGACATTTTGGTAAGGCCTCCATTTTAGCACCTATCAACTTGAAGTAGTACAACCATAAATACTGCCCTGAGAAATCAATACATTACACTATTTGTAGTTTGTATATTATGTATGCTTATGAATTAATGCTTTAAACTTTTAAATAAAAAATGCTATAAGCTTATAAATCATAATGATTCATTGAGGATTGATGTGTAATATTTTGGTAAGGCCTCAATTCTAGCACCTATCAACTTGAAGTTGTCCAACCATAAATACTGCCCTGAGAAATCCAGACATTACACTATTTGTAGTTTGTATATAAATTAATTAATTTGCTTATAATTTAATGCTATAATCAAGCTTTTAGTTGAATAGAATATTATCATTTGTGCTTTTATAATTATTGTAAATATTCTAGAACGGAGAATGTAATAGATCGATCCTCAATGAATCATTATGATTTATTGATTTATAGGCAATATGATTATACATTAATTGATATCATGCATGGAGGCCTTACCAAATTTAATACAAATCACAGTGTTATAGTAAGTGTAACAATAATTTCAAGGATGATAAGATCAGACTTTCATACAGAGGTTTTAGTTAAGCCCAATAAACATATCAACAACTGGAACATCATGCATTCAATTAGTCATATAATTTATGCTATTTGTCAGTAATGTGTAATCACTCCTAACCAGTATTTATTATGTCAACAGATTGCCATTATTAATCCCATATATCGATACATGATACAACAAGGAATAAAAGAATGATATGGGGATATGAGTCACTCTTAGGAAATACTTTCTATTTCAGTTTATACACTGGAATTCGCATGAGTAACCAAGTAATTAAAAACCTTAGATCAAGCGTTAATAAATGACCGTCAAGTGATCCGGTTTTAGAAGGTGTTTTACAAGAAATTTTTTTTTATAACATCTTGGAAATTATATTGCATTGTTATTACAGGCATTTATCATAAAATATTTTCAATTAAATGTGAGATGTAATTTGAAACTCTGAAGCCTACCGTATTTCTAGTACGGTAGGCCTATAGATCAGAAAACAATAAATGCCTGCTAAAGTTTTTAATTCTGCTAAACTACAAAATCCACAGAAAAAAGGTGTGAGAATTCCAGAAAAGCGAAAAAAATTTGAAAATTGAGAAGTGCGTGAAAATTGAGTTGGCTGAATTTTTCAGATAGTGGGTTTTTTGTTGTGGTCATCATTAATAGCAATTTTAGCTACAGCAGGCCTACTATCATTGTATTAAGCGATCTTGAATTTTGAATTTTTTGCATTGTTTGCGAAAAGCATTTTTCTCGAGTAGTATTTTGTATACAATTTATAGTAGAATAGTAGAATATAGTTATATAGCTGTATTTAGTAATAGTACCTTTAATAGTATAGTATAGTACCTTTTTTTATAGTAAAAGTATAAAGCTTTATCACTATTGGGAAAAGAATTTAGTAAAGGTTTATCATAAATCTATCTATCATTTTTAGTATTTTATTATTCATATATTCATTAATTCATAAACACAAAACCATAATATAATTAACAAATTGTCGAAAATTTTTTTTTTTATTTATTTGTTTTTAACATTATTTTTCAATTGTTACAGAACTTGCATTGGTATATAGAATAGGTTATCAATTAATAGACAATCGAGACCTATGAAAGTATAGATAACTAATGAATAGGAATTTAGGACTCCAAATAAATAAAATGTATTATTTGTATGGCAAGTTCAATATTTGGGCTACAGCAATCATTAATGATCCAAAGGTTTTGTTAGGTAGCTTATATTTTGTGTGTAGAGGGCTTCCATGATTTATTTGGTGTAGGCCTATCTGATTCAAGTTTTAAATTTTATTTTTGAAAAATCTTAAACATTCTAAAAATGAGGTACCTTACTATTCAAGTTAGAAAGGCGTTCTTTAACACTTGCAGTGTCAGACACTGAAAAGTAAAGATGAATCTACGTTATGTATGCTATTATTTGTTAATCTCTACAAATACTTAACTAAATGTTGTTTCCATAAGATATCTTTTACAAACACTAATTACTGTTGAAACCCATTTTTGAAGGAAATATTGCATCACAGACAATTAATTCGGCTATGAAGTTTTTAGAATTAATCCAGTTTGAAATGAAGAACAATTCAGCTCTCGAATCTTAATCCCTTGCAGGGTTTCAATGATAATGATCAATTTCCGAGTCAATTGTCTAACTGTTTTTCTGATTCACTACGTTTTAAAGTTTTTGCGAAAAAATATTTGTCATATGAAAGGATAATTATTTACTCACATGAAACTAACAGTGAAGTATACTACTCAACAATCAAAGCTTGTTTCAGTATTTGATAACTCAATGAAAATCTCAACTTTTCAGCAATATTGGCAGTCTTAATTAAGGTGCGAATACACTCAGCATAATATATATGCATCGTGTGTTTTCCCCCCTGAATGTAGTGGGGAAATATAAATTTAGAGACATATCAAATCAAGATTAATATTGTAAATAAGCAAGGTTGAAGATTCGTGAGAGAGGATTTGACAGGGAATTTCGTTTGAAAATTTAGATTCATTTCCTATATAATATCTACTGTCTACAAAAAATGAAAGGCAACTTGAAGCAAAAAATATACATAAAAATAGTGTTTCATGCATTTATCTTAAATATTGGCACTGCCAACATGAGGAAACGTGTGCGTTGGGAAGTGAGTTGTAATTTGAACAGTCTAATTCAAGATAGATAAACAGAGAAAGAACAAAGAACAAATAAAGATTAGAACTATTTATTCTAACAAATGAAGAGTTGAAGAGCACATTTTTGCTCTGTATATCCTCGAATCCCTGACTGCTTCATGCAGTAGAGAATTGAATAGAGGTTTCCTCATGCGTATTCAAGAACAAAAATTATTTAAACCCTACTAAAACTACCATTTTTTAAAATCCCTCATCCATTTTAATGCAGTAAATATTAAATTAATTCGGAATTCAACGCGCAAGTTGAATATAAATGGCATGAAACACCTCCAAGGGAGTTAATCCATGAGTTACTCACATTAATAAAATGAGTACCTATCAAATGAATTTCAAGGCGTTTAAGAAGTCTCTGTCTAAATTGAGGTCGATAGATCTCAATATTTTCCCTACTCCCAAGTTGATGATTACGAGTAACTAGAATTCTCAAGTAGGCTATTCGCTTCTAAGTAAGTGAATTAGTTGGAAATTAAGTAATTAGGTTCTTGATTATATTTCCATTAAGAAGGACTGATTGTTGAATACTCTTTCATAGAAGTATGTAACTCATGTATTCACATCAATGAAATAATAATTTTGTCTTCTATAAAATAATAATCAATCATTAATCAATCACTACTCGAAAACTCTCATGTCATTATATTACTCAAAGTTAGTGGAGCAGTAGTACCGCGGTAGTGAATTAAGTAGGCTAATATTTTACTTGATGATGTTTCCATTACTGTAGGCTTACGAAACAATTATTATTGTTAAATTTTATTTATAGAAAGTTGTAAATGATGTTTTCTCTTATCAATTATTATATAAAATAATAATTGTTCTCGTCTATGAAATAATAGTTGATCATTACTAGGAAACAAAGTTATGTTTAGTTGAATCAATAAGCCACCACTCTGCGTAGCTCCCAAGTTATTAAATTCTCAGTACTGGGTTCCACAGTAATCTCTAAGCAAAGCGCTTGTGAACTCCGATGATTCAGAATATGCAATATTATCAAAACTCTCCTCCGACATCCAATGACATGCATGAAAATTTCAAAAGAAACTCACCGAATATTGTTGTGACTGAGCTTCAGCTGTTTGATAATGAATCCGAGGTCTTGCAGACTGAGTTGCGGCAGATCCTCCAGCGTCGAGTAAGCGATGGTCAGCTTGATCTTGTCGGTAGCGTCGAAGCGATTCTTCAACGCACCCAGCACTTGTGTGAAGTTGGCCATGCCTTCGCACGTAACTTTCGTATTGTCCGTTGCGGTGTAATCTCCCGGCCGGCAGGTGCAGGGCGAGATCTCGCGACGCACCGCACAGTGAACCGCAGAACCCACCGTCATTCCGATCGCTTTTCCCGGCAAAAGCGCGACTAGCAGAATCGTGCTAAGCAGCCAACTTGATGCGTTTAGCAACATTGTTCCCATTAAAAAACTATCTAGAAACTATCGTTAATACACTTGTAGTGTTCGTTTGAACAAAAACAAAAATACTTTACAAAATATTCGTAATATACTTCCAGTTTAGTGGGTTAGTTACAAACTCACAGTTCAGAAAATTAATTTGAAAACTACAAGTCAACGACCCCCTACTCAATCAGTTCACTATCACCAACAACAAAAACAAACATCACTCACTATTATGTTTACAGCCACCAATTATCAGCTCACAGCACAATAAATGTTTGGAAGAAAGCCTTCGCAAGTAGATGTGTTTTGATGTGTCGCTTACGGGCTAATGAGTTGCGAAGATTTCTCTAGTTTTCTTTGCGTTTTCGTGGTGTCTCCAGCAGCGTCGCACTACTGACGTCGTTTCTTCTTTTCTCTGTCCTCAGCCGCTTGGTTATTGCTGCTCCTCCCCTGCACCCCTCTCCCTCTTACACGGCTGGCCATCGGAGAGCGCGATTGCCCTCCTTCCGCATCTTCATCTTCCTCACTCTCTCACACCTCCTACTTCCCCTCCTTATTGCTCTCTTTCCTCCTCTTCGCCCAATAACAATTATTCACCCCTTCTTTGTCTTCACCGTCCGTCTGAAATGAAAAGAAACACACACGATGGGTCAAATTGTTATCGGCTGTCAATAATTTTTGCTACCCACACACACGGGCCCATAATGGAGCACCGTCATTACGTCAATCGAAAAATGGAAGTCAATGGAAGGTAGCATTGGCTGGCTTCATGCGCTATGCATGCATTTCAGGCCGGACAAGCTACTAGTGCTTGAACAATTTTCAACAATTCGCAATTGGCGAAACCTATTTGGAAAGTTCTCGATGGTTGCAATGACGAGATCGTTGACTAACCCTTTAACAGTAGGATTTACTTAGAAGATAATAGACAATATCTGCAACAATTAAAACTTATAATGAATAATGCCCTAATTTTTCTCCAATCAAAGTTGACCAATCACGCCTGGGTTACGCTTACGTTGTAATTAGACTATTGGTAATCTGAAGGATGTTTTGATATTTTTGCAAGAAATGCCTAAATCATTTTTTATTGCTGGACAGCATTTTGCCGACTGTTGATATTTAGAAAGGTTCTATTCGAATTACTTTCCTGCTTACTTCCTTTTCTTGTGATGCTATGAATTTGGGCAGAATATGATGTGAGTTATAAGTGGTTGTGGAACGATAATCACATCCCTATAAATATATAACCAGGTCTATGAATATATACTTGCACTGATCTCCAAATACGGTAACTCCGGCGGCCAATTCCCAAAAATATTCTTGCCTTGTCCAAAAAGTTAAAAGGACACTTTTATGGGTACCTACGACTATCTACTGAGATCCATGAATACTAATTACTAACGACGTTTGTTATTTTTTATACGCATTCTCCACTTTGATTCAATCAATTATTTTCTAGTATCAGTTGCTTTTGGCTACATTATGTAATATGTAATATGTTACTAATGTAACAATTTACTCCCTCGTTAAACTAATAAGCTTCTTCTAAGCTATTGAAGTATTGATATACAGTTATCAATCTCAATATCATGATGAACACCCTAGTCAAATCTCATGTAACCTTGGGGAGGATCTATTCCTCCCTTCCAGCATGCTGTTTGTTTATTAGTTTCATAAAATGAATGAAGTCAATTTCCTCATTCATGTTGGTATTCCTTATTTTGTTACAATGATTCATAGAGTTCCAGTTATTTCTCAATAACAAACTAACATGAATTTCACACATTTTATATGGTTTATTTTATTGAATCTCCATAGATAAAATATTATAGGCTACAATTTACTCAATCTATAATATTTGTTTGGAAATTTTCTGTCTAGCACACTTTGTGTCAGATAACTTTGAAAACAACTTGAGAATGAATCATTGCTGTTCATTGGCATCCACATCAATATCTAATGTCAATAAATCATTCGCTTTGACAGATCAGTCTTCATTCATATAATTTTGTTTCACTTCGGAAATTTATTCAATTCTTGTGAGAAAACGTGTGTATCTTTCCATTTCCTCCGCAGAATGCATTTACGTGGTCATTTTTTTGTTTTTAGGAACATACTTGAGCTCCAATCCAAATATATTTCGAATTTCCCCCTAAACTGTGGAGGTATTGAAGGAATGTTGTAGTGCCTTTACAACTGTGTATGTCTTCAGCGTAGTAATCGTGCCAACATTATTATCATTAGTATCAATATTATAGGTAATTGAAAATAATTATTATCATTAACAAACACGGTAATTGAAAATGATAATATTAATATTAGTAACGGTGTTATTTTCCCTCTATTTCCTGATAGTATTTAAACTGATACTGATCTTATTCTGAACTAACTGTACATTATTATGAGACTGTTGTTGCGAGAGTGACGATTTTGACCAGACAATTTTGAAGCAAGGACAAGATGCCACATTATGAGGTACCCAAGAATATTTATTTTATATAAGTAAAGTATATTTTATTTTGTTTCACAACAAGAGTAGACTCTTCCGAGTGACTTCTTCGCCAATAAAAAAAACCGCTGGATACTGCATCTAGTCTAGTCAGAGCTGATCAAGATTGAGTAGAACCGTACGAAAAGTCAACTGTTATATACGGTGTATGTGGCTTGTAATTGAATCAATGATTAATTTCATATCCAGAATAAATCCAGTTCTATCCGACTTTCCTGTTATCGTTGAAAATATGTAACGTAACCTAGGATCAAACGCAGTATTACTCATTATGAATTTACAATTGCAGTTATGTTCTTCATTGATTTATTGCAGTTATCTGACTAGTCGGTGACTTGAATGAATTGACCAACGTCAGTCTGCTAATTTGAAGGTCAATAGCAACTCTACTATCATTAATCGAGATCATTTACCACAGTAGTAGAGGCCTACTAATTTTAATCTCCAAAAAAATTCGATTAATTTTCTTTTGATTTGATAAGTGACGGAATTGTTTATCTATAATTGTTTATTGCTTTAAGATAGTTATAGGTGAGCCGAAAATTTTCACATTTTAATACTTATGATTTGATTTCTCATTGTTCATTGGACAGGTAAGGGCATTTGTGCAGAGAGAGAAAAAAAGAAAGATAGCGAGTGAGAACGAGAAGGAGAAGAATGAGAAGATGTAGAACGAGAAGTAGAAGGAGGAGGAGGAGATGGAAAAGAAGATGGAGAAGAAGATGGAGAAGAAGAAGAAGAAGAAGAAGAAGAAGAAGAAGAAGAAGAGAGAAAGGAGGAAAAGAGGGAGGAGAATAGGAGAAGAAAGCGGAGAAGGTGAGGAACGAGGAGAAGATCGAAGGAAAAGAAGGTGGAGAAGAAGAACAAGAAGAAGATGGAGAAGAAGATTGAAAAGAAGTAGATGAAGGATGAGGAGGATTGGAAACTATTTCATGTAGTTCAATAGTCAAAGTTTTATGCGGCCTAGGATGTCTCAGTTATTTTAAATTAACCTAAAATTGTATCATTCAGACTATAAGCTTATTGGAGATTTAAACGGGTATTATGAAAACTTTTGTCAATTAACTCTAGTTTCAATGAGTTCATCAAGACTCCTATTTTATTATTTTAGGGTAATTTATTGTTTGAACATTGTTTTATTTAAATCTAATGTTATACAGTTGAGAAAAAAATGCTATCTTGTTGTCCAATTCACCTGTTGTAATTCTTTCATCTTTATCTTTATTTAATCAATCAAACAAATACAAGTAGAAAAAAAGTAGTAAAGAACTTTCTAGTCTTAACTTATAGGCTAGCTTAGAAGATTCGTTTGCTACTATTTTGTGAGGTGTTCTGTATGATGAAATGGAAGTCATAACTAACTGCCCCTCCCCATTCATCATAAATAATAGCGTATTATCTATATACACATTTTTTATATAAAATCATCAAATGAATATTATCATTCAGTGATAAAACATTTATTTCAGGGCAATAACATAGGAAAGATGGCCTTGCATTAATAGTTTACAAAATTGATAACAGCTCAAATGATTTATTAACAAACGCTTCGATTAATTTCCTAGTAGTTTTGAACTATTGAATTGAACTACTGTTGGAACAGAAACTATCTGGAAACTTGCATCTCTGTATGACAAATTATTCTGAAAACATAGAACATTCGTTACGTACAGAGCAAACAGTTTAGGCTTATCTCCTCTTGACCCCAGCAACCTTTCTTTTTTTGTCTCCAGTTTTTATCACAGGACAAGAAATGCTACTGAAATATGTTCAATATATAATGATATATTTTTAAAAATTCTTTATTCCGTTAGGACGTTTTGAGGAAGCTGATCGACCGAAAATAATCATAAACTAGGCTTTCTTAAACTCTAGGCTACAGTTGTAATCAAGAAATAAAAATAAATAGAACATAGCTCAAAATAATGCTTTCAAAATGTATTATTATTATTATTATTCTTGGTAACAGTTGACGTTCAGTTATAGACAACAATAATTTGATTCAAAGATTGAATTATTATCAGAAGTAGGCTAATCTATTGCAAAAACTGATAAATATGAATAAATAAATAAATGTTTTATTGCCAAAGTAAACAAATGATACAAAAATAGACGTCTTTTAAACTATACCAGAAAGGTCTTCAAAAACAATACAGTGCTAAAAGGTATACAGTACGGTACAAATTTTAAAAATTATAAATAGACCCTCTGACAGATAAAACACCGGATATCATTCGCTGCAATTGATATATCTGATAAATTGATTGGCTTGGGACAGTATGAGAAACCAGAAAAATCCTGACAACCATACAAAAATCGAGCCATTTGGTTATTAATCTTTATTGGAACTCATAAGGGGGGTGACCAAGATTATTATGGAAGTTTGTGAACTTGAAGGCAAACTTCATTATTTCTATGAATGTCAAAGTTTGAGGAAATTTTATTCCCTGGACAACTGGAATGTGGACGTGATCCTAATCAAGATTGTTTCAATGAATTCACTTGTTCTCATACGACATAAATAGCCTACCGTAAATTGAAGGAAAAGTGAGAGAAAATCGTATCTCAACTCATACAGCTATAATATCAAACATAAAACGAATGCAGCAGATGAACAACATTTTCGAAACTAAGTTTTGAAAGATTCTTTCGATTTTTTATTATTTAAATATTATAACTTTGTTGCTAAAAGCACAGTTCCAGTTTTAAATTTCTTACAAATACTTAATTAATAAGAATTCACTGGTTACTCAGAGACAGTAAACCATCAATGAATAAGAGCTTTCTATCATTATTAGAAACTCATGACCTATGATATCAATATTTATAATGTGTCCTAGCTAACAAAAACCGCCATAAATCAACATTTCGAAAACCCTGTGCTCTTGGCGCCAGGCCTGTTGTAGTTGACGATAATAACCAGTCTCTTCTATCAATGAATGATTTGTGTACAATAGTGTGTTTGAATCAATTATTCTGATTGAAACTTATTATCACAGGTCAGTTGACGCAGATTCTCATTCTTGGATTCTCAGAAACAGAAACGGCCCACTTTAAAATTTTGGAAGCTGTCCAAGAATAATAAATCGCTTCTCTTTTATGCAATCATCAGTAATTCAAACTTTCCTTCTTATTTAGTTCTATGAATTGCTGAATCGTTCGACACTTCACTTCAATGATTCATATCATTATCGAAGGGAAAGTACCTAGTTTCTTATCTCTTCTAGGAAAACTTTTATGATACCGTATTTCAAAAACATGTAATTTATTCACTGAGTTGTAGTAAATGAAGTTAATCACTGGCTCCACACGAGTGGGGGTAGTACAAACAACCAACCCCCTCCCAAACATCTAAATAGTGTTAAATGGAATGCAATTTGAAGGACCGAACCATATATAAGGTCCAAAATTTTAGAATATACAGGTAAGATTTATAATACTTACTGAAAATTTTCGGGCTGAGAATCCCCGGATCCCCTCCTTACGAGATAACATGTGAAACGTTAAAGAATTTCCCACTCTACATAGTAAAACATAATGGGATGGTGGTACATATGTATGAAACTGTTGAAATCAATTTAATAGCGAGTAATTATTGTAAAATAACTATTATGGCGCACACAGGTTACGATATATATTATGAAATTCTCAACTCATTTTGAAACAATGGAGTAAGCTGGTTTTTGAAGAAAAAAAATTGGAATATTATTAAAAGTGGTGAAGAACGATCTTTCTGTTGTGATTTCAAATTTTTACAGGAAAGCTGTCAAACTGATCTGTTGAAATGCTGTTTTAAATGACACATTTTTAAAAAATCTACTAGAGCCCTTTTTCTGTAACTGAGAAACAAATTGGTTAATAACGCATTGAGGCAAAACGATATCAAGACGTATCAATACCAAGTAACGTATCAAACGAAGTAATGTATAATGATGAAGAATATGATATTTTGGATATTCTTGAAAGTTTAACACACTATAAGTTTCATATAGACAATACCATAGCAAGTGAATAAGCAATTCAAAAATTAATCTTTGAAAAGAGGGCTTTCCATACAATTTTGATTACCGGTACTGTCCATTGATGTATTTATATTCTGATAATTTTCATAGATCTGTCATAATTGTACCTGCAGTAAGTTTTATGAAACTACACATCATATAATAATATGTAGGTGCTAGAATAATCTTCATGATTGGCATGGTATTTTATTTGTACTAAAAACGTGTTATAAATTGTATTTTTCTGTAACGGTAGGCACATAAAAAAAAGAGACAATAAATATCAATTCTTTCAATTTATTGACTTATACTATGACCCTTCTATAGGCTTCTAGGCGTGACAATGTAGACGCTATTTTGAAATCAGTTGACATAATTTAATAATCAGTCAAATTTTTGTACCGATTACCTTATTAGTAACTCAATTTTTTAAGATGAATGCACCACAATCATTCAGGTATCTTCCTCATTAGTCTCTCTAGAAAGTCGAGCATGAGAAATCTTGGTTGATTTTTAATACTCTCTTTTTGTATCCAGACAATGTAAAATTATGATGAGTTAAATTGTTTTAAACCTTTAGGCAAGTTTCAAATTTAAATCCATTAAGGATTGTTGCACAAACAAGCTGATGTATTAGGCCTAATTCAGGTGAGTGTTAAAAATAGACATTTCTTTGTAACGGCAAAACAATAATATGATGAACAAAGTTTATCAACTCCAACATTTCAAGGCAAATCATCTGATTTTGTAAAATGCTATGTTAATACAGTAGCTGATGATCGCCTGATATCTTTATTGGATCAAACAAACAAATACAGATAGGAAAGTAATACAAATATTGATAGGATATTATGGTCCTGTACGTAGTGAAACGCTGCAACCATTCAATAAGATCTTTTTTCTTAATTCCAGGAGTGCTATCCTATGTACTTTCCTGTCACTATATTATCATGATTCACAGTTTTTCTCAAATTTCATTTTCGTAGAATACTTCTACGGAAAAATTAGATTACAAATGCAGTACGTTAATTAGTTTGTACTATCGCAAGAATTGAATAAAAAATACTTTGTACTGAACAGGATGGATGAAGGAGTGACAATAATGAATCAATAACAAAAAGTTATCTTAGCAAGGTTCATTTCCTTTCTATCTGTTCTGTACATTATATTTCCCGTTCATTCTTGACTTGATGCTCTGTGAGAAAATGATTGCTGATTGCTCACGTCTCAGTCACATGTTTGCAAGTTTTTGATCACGACTATGGGTCTGAGAATTTAAAGCTATAATAGCTATGGTAGTTGATTGAAAAATGCCTCAACATATAACCCTTTTTGCAATGAATGTTTACTCTAGTAGCAAATGAAATCGAACATGCTACATAATATATAGAGGCTTATGTCATTTGACATACTACATAATTTGATTGCACTGTGAACTCAAGTGAGTTTGAATATGAAAAATCTCCTATGCATAATAAAGGCTATACATTATCATGGATGAAGGTACATCATTTGATTGATTGAAATTTAAACGTTAGACTTGAAGAACATCTCACTTTCCATACACGCTATATCAACCAAAAATGGTTATGCATGAAATTATACAGCTTGTTATAATATCGGGGTTTAACTCAATAATTATAAAAACTTGAATAAACTTCAACAGAACAAAACACTATCTCAGAATTTTAATTTAAAACTTACAGCCTAATGATGAACGCTATTGCGAAATTTGAGCAAGAATATCACAATTCCATTATCTCTTTATATCATAAGATAAATTTTATAACGATAATAGCCTGTACAGATTGAAAGAGACGATATGTATAATCAGAGAAGTAAGACTTACACCTTCAAAAGATCAGTTATTATTTATTTCATTTTTTATACATATCCAGGTCTATTATTTGGATCTTTCAGAAGATTTATCTTTGATAGATGAACATTACATAATCAATATAAACATACAGAGCTACATATTTGTATGCTCTGTCTGGAACTTTCTTATCACTGGTCTGAGAAAAGTCACACAAAACTCGGTGGAGCCAGAGTTTATATCAAGTTCCCTACCATTATATTTTGCAGTAAAAACTGGACTAATTATAAGACATCCAGTAATATTATCGGTTATCTATGTTCCAAACGTGTGTGTTCTAGATTATGAATCACACGATATAATAGTAATAGAAAAGCATTTTTCCACTTTACACACGACTTTAACTTTTGCGCAATTATGAGTTACTCAGCTAGCTTCATGACTAAACTGTGATTCTGTTATAGAGCTGCTATGATAATGTTATGATAACAATCTGTTATGCTCAACATAGATAATTATAAGATAACGGATCTAACTGACCGTGATAGAGGTAATTTGATAAGAGAATTAACGTTATCACTCAAACTCATTTGCTAGACAAAGGAGAAGTCATTTGACTATCACTATCATTCTATTAGATGGCAAGTAAGCAATGTATATTCACCTTTTTGATGAAGTTTGTCAGAATTCCACGTCCAGAGGATTCAAGAAGCAGAAGAATCACTATGATGCATTGAATACATTTACAGTCTCACAGTTTTACTCATAATTTTGCTATTAATTTTTATATATTTAGCACAATATCTTATAACCGTTTAACATTCGATTTATCAACGCACAACACTTTAACTCACACTGAATTAATGGTACAATTCGTCTGAATATTAAAAGGAAACATTCACTACCGATTGTATCTTCAGTGGAGAATTTTCAAGATATCTCTGTTTCGTTCAGTTGTTGAACTAATGAGAGATTTTCTTTTCACCAGCACTGATAAGCCAGCTCCTCTCTTTCCCTCTAGCTCGTACTGAAGTGATATTGTTAGCCTAAACATTTGCCCTTTGATCCTTGGAAGTCACTCTCTTATCTCAAAAGCAGACGTTCCACCACCGTTCATCTACAGTCGGCCTTCCATGTTGCAAACAACATCGAAAATCCGTATCATAATAATATTGAAATGTGCTCACTCACTCGTCATCTGTCTCACTCGCTGCTCGAGCTATCAGACAATGTCGACTAAGCGACTTCTCCCAGCATAAACAAGCATGGATGAGGAAAACGTCGATCTGTTGGGAAATACTGTTCACGACCAAGCTTATTCAGAAATTCACACTCGTGTTCACAGCTTGAAAAATAATGGTAACTTCTTGGAATGTTTGTTCTAGAAATTTTTAAAAAATGTTTTCATTGTCAAGTTGATAAGAATATCATCGCATGCAATCAGTGACCCTGAATAACAAAACTGTAACAAAAATGCTGTACAGTAGAAGTGATTTTCCCATACATCAGATGTATAAGTTAGATATTGATAATTATTATTATCTCCCAAATTTGATTAATATTGCAAACTGATCACATCTACTTGGAAAAGTGATCATTTTCCAAAAAAATTATACACTTGTTTATGTTGAGGAAAATTTATTTATTGATTTACATGCAGTAAGTAACTGAAGATTATTCCTTTTCACTTTAGCGATATTTTAATTTTAAGTTAATCTAAAATAAGGATATGAGTAGGTGAGGTGTTGAATAGATCGTCAGGGGTTCTAAAAATTTATCACCCTCATAATTAATTATGTATGTAATGCGGAACCCCCACAATTACCCCTTGATGACACTCTAATTTTAATTTTAAATTTATCATTTCAAAAAATGACAGCCTATTTACGAGGAGTAAGGTAATAGGTAAAAAAGCTCTGAAAAGTTATGAATGAGGCTTTATGCTCTTTTTAGTGTTCCATATAATATCGTATTTTTCTTGAAGATGAATCTTAATCCTTTCAAATTAAAGGATTGTGCAAACATTATCCTTTCTTTTTAAAACAGATTTATTAATGCAATATTAATTTCTCCAATCCATCTAACATTAAGAATAAATATGCACTGAATAAGAGAAATTAAAGCAGCAAGTAATTGAATAACAAAATGCTTTTAAAATTAACTTTTACCATCTTATCTTTGTACTGTCAATATCAATAGCAAACGTTGCTTCAATTTAAAACTCCCGCTATTTCACGGAGAAAGGAAAAAGGGTAATAAGACAAATCACTCTGTAGTAAAATAGAATAAACTTTTTTGATAATATCATTCCAATAAATTTTAGCTACAATAATTATTAACAACAGATAATTATTCAAAATATAATTATGTTTTTCTTTTTACTATTTAGTAATTCGAATGGCAGTGCATTTCCTTTTCATACCGGTTGCCACCGGCGCCTCATGCATTTGATAAATAAATACGTTACTTTCAATTTGTAATTACCTATTTCATTCGTAATGTGATATTATTAAATATTACTTCTGTTCTTATTTGTTTCTCTACAAAATGGAAGGTGAGTAGTAAGATATTTTCATTCCTTTGATATCCTGGCTAGGGTTTTATAACAATACTTATCGGACTCTAATACGCCATCAAAATTGAGGTTATCTTTTAGTCGTATTACTATTGAATAAAACTTCAAATTTTGTCGATTCGAAGCATTGATATTTTGAAATACAGTAACTCAATTTTATGTTTGTGATTCACTATTAGAAGTCCCAGGGGTCTGGTTCACAATAATTTAGAAGCAATGTAAAACAGGAAAAAGGCAGACACTAGACAATGATAGCACAGCCAATGAAACAAACACGAAAATGTAGTATGTTGTATACGTATAGTCCTAAACAGCCTGTATTTTGTTTGTGTTTTTCTGTTTTACAGTAAATTTTCATGGAACAAGCATCAGGTAACTTATACAGAAATTAGCACTTAAATATCAGTAATACTGTATCAAGTTAGGCTACTCATTCATTCATCACTATTTATAACCTTCCGTTGTATGGTAGTTATTGCTAGGCCGTTGTTGTTGCTAATTGAAAGTTTGGATATTGCTGAACAAAATGTTTGCAAATTCATCTCAATAATTTTGTTGTTTTGCTCCGCGTTCTTATCGTCACAGGCTCTCTTATTTCCACTAAAAAGTTTTTATTCAAACTTACAAGTCTTGTCTTTCCCTAACCCTTGTTAAGTGTCGACCGGTGAAGTTTGAACTTGAATTACCAGGTTTGTTTCTACTGCTGAATCAGAGCTGAAATAAAGCCACCTTGGTGTTCCAGTACGCACTCGAAATCCAAAGTTACTATAGTTACAAGTACAAATACAACTTTAGATCAACAAACTGTTTCTATTAGTCTTATCATTATACCCTTATCATCATCATTATTATTTCAGGTAAACCTAATGAAGATTTGTGGACTCCATTCAAGGAATTGCTCACAGTTGTGGAAGGAGCAGTATCTAAAACGGTTGATAGTGTTTTAGAACAGTTGGAGAAGTACCTTCAAAAGCATAAGCAGAATTTCCTGACACTTTTGAAGAATCCTGTAAGCTTAAGTATTAACATAGGCTATTGACTTATTATTCTTGTTAATTTTCTTTGCTACTTGGTGCCCCAGAGTCTTTCACGAATCAAATCATTAGGAAGTTTTTTTCCAATTTTAATAATCAACTGAATATGTTTTGGTGTTTTTGGCCTTCTTTCACATTAAAGTATCTCAACATCTCATCTCAGTTTTCATCTTTTAATGTGAATAAAGTTTGTTTAAACTTGAAATTAGTTAACTTACAATGTTGCTTTCCAAACTTTTAATTTTGATAATGTCATTTTTGCCAAAACTGAAATCACAGCCTTTGATATTTTCTTAAATACGTTCCTTAATACTAATTTTATGACATCTTTATAATAATGAGAAATTATTGCACTTCGGCCTACTTTTTAGTGAACTAGAATTTTTGTGAAACAGTGTCAATTCTGATTCGCAAGGTAAAATTTGAAAAAATGCCTTCAAATCTTGAAAATCTTTCAATTTTATATTTTTTACTTTAGGATTTTTTTTTCTTCCGAATTTTTATACGTTTTGCCATTGAACTTTTTTTAAATTAATTTCAATTAAAGAAAATTAATTCTAATTAATTAATTAGGCTACATTAATTTTTAATTTTGCCATTGAACTTTTATTTTATTTTCTTTGAAATAACAGCCTAAAAATGCTAAAAGCAGAGAAGATTTGCAGAAAGGCATCACGGAGGGCTTTCGCCTTCCTGGTCTTGGACAACAGACACTACCCAAAGAATTGGTTGAGGAAGCTATCATCATATCTGATATGTATGATCTTGACGAGTACATGGCACTGGATCTTCTTGTTATTGGTATGTCTAATTAAGTTATGATAATTAAGTTGCTGGTTTTCATTCTTTATGTCCAACTTTTTATTCCGTCATTTATTCCTAACATTCCAAATTGAACTTTCAAGTTCTAGAAGTTCAACTAAACAGCTCTTAAAAAACTAGTTAAATTTATTATGATTCACTTTGAATTATGATGTCATTTTAGAAGTTCACGTACCTGAGAACACTAGTTTTATACAGCCTAATAATTTTCTTCACCTGATTTTAGTATGGTTATTTCGGAATTGAAAAGAATCCAAAGCTTTTATTTAACTTGTATGCTTTATGATAATGTTTTGTTCAAAATATTTTTTTAAAGACATTCAATATGGCTATTTTATGCTTTGATTTCGATACTGTAGTCTATTATGATTCTAATCCTTGCTCTTTCAATTTCTAATTTAGATTCCTTGTTATTTTAGCTTTTGAAACTGTTCATCTTGGTAAAATCTTTATTTTTCTTGCCAATGAAAACCGAACTCGACAGTTATCATTTGCTGTTTTCTTTTGTTTTGTCTTTTTTCATTCGTGTAGGTAAATACAGCTTTTTCCATGATTTACCTCCACCATACCGTTGGATAATTTCAACTTGACTATTTGTTGACTCAACTTTACATCTGACTTGTTCATTTTTGTCAATCAAAGACTGTTGTAGTGAATCCTCGATAAAACGTCCTATTTATTCCAAATAATTTACTCTTGAAACCTATATAACATTTAAACAAATCTCGGTTCCAAGAATACTACAAGGCATCGAATTTTTCTCTTATTCCCTTGAGTTGAGTTATTTTGGAGTCTAACCGTAAAGCAAATCCCCAGTAAGCTCAATTTCAAAGATGGAACGAAAATTAATGTTCCCCATGCGCTTATTTGTAATTGCAGTGGAATCTCAGTTCTACGAACCCCGATTTGACGTATTTATTTCAAATCCCCTTGAAACGTACAAAACACTCAATAGTGCAATCCCGTTTTTGCTAATAAGTGCCTCCATACAACGATTTTTTCTCGGTCCCTTTTTTTATCGTATGGCTTTTTATCGGTGGGGAGACCCTTACGGATAGGTTCCACCTCGCCTAATTGCACAATTTTTTGTATCGGTCACCCATCCAAGAGCAGTCTTGAATGTTTGTTACTTAACCACATGATTACTTAGCAACCGCTCTCACCCAGTGACCACTGATATTACTGACTCGGTCCCTTGAGCTACGTAAAGCCGGGTTTCCACTGTAGGCCTATTAAGTACCGCGGTATAAGAACATGATCATACTAAGGCTATTATATTGATGAAAAAATTGAACTTGTAAGAAAATCTTGTCAATATTAGTATTTTTGATTTCTGGTTGACAAATGTATTTGCTTTGAAATTGTAGCTCAGTACCAGATGCCCCACCACCCAGGCCTGACTAGGGGTTTGGTGGCCATCCTGCTCTATTACGACGGTAGGAAGGCGTTAGTCTCGGCTCTGCGTGTTCTGGTACAGGCGCGTCAAGGAGTGCTCTGGACTGTCGAATCGCATCCGGATATTTCCAAGTACATAACTGATTACACCGATGAACTGATTGCCGATGGGCTCATCTCAAAAGTGCTGAGTAAGTATGTTGTTGAAAGTGGTTATTGATTTTGAGTATTTATTTATTTTGGCCTAGTCTAGTATAGCAGGATCCATTTAACTTGTCAGAAATCAGCTGATCTGGTAATAATTAAACAGTGATTTCGACACAATAATCAAAAGGCTTGAAAGTCTTGAAGACCTTTAAAGTCTTTAAAAGACATTTTTAAAGAAGACCTTTCAAAGAATACCTTTTGAAAGACCTTTTCAATAATCTGCGAGATTCAGCATTTGTAGGTTAAGTATTGTGATATCGCACTTTGAAACAGCTGATTTCTGACAAGTTGAAAGGATCCTGCTATAATGTAGAAATGATACTTGATCTTGATCCAAGGTCCAACAAGATCAAAAACTGTCTCTTCTCCAATTTTACAAACAGTCCCAATCTAGATTATTGAATCATAGCCTATTTTACAATCACCAATTTTCACCTCAAAATCAAACACTATAAAAAACTGATGGTTTTTGTAGACAAACTTCGAATATTGTGAAATGTAATGTCAAAGTTCTGAACCAAAAATAGCCAAATTTTCAATTATCTAAATTCTTTGAAAATGTCTATTTTAGCATTGAAAAATTTTGAACTAAAAATGAAACTCGCTTCCACAACTGTATTGCTGTGTATCATCTATGTATTGAGTATTTCTTGTATTTGACGGGCTTATTAAGAACAATATTAAGTAATAACGGGATTTAATCATTTATTTCTTCATGTGGGACTATTGATAGAAATTTTCTATATATGCCTATTATTGATGATTATGATGTATTACAATACGATGAAAGCCGCCATCACATGTTTATAGAAATGATAAATTAATGAGCTTCATTTTAATGCGTGAGAAATGTTGGTTTAATTCTTTTCAAAATTCCATTCTTCTTCAAAATCACAATAATTCATCAAATAAACACATGAATTCAGCATGTTGCACCTAGGTACCACCCTACCAGGGTGCAGGGTGGCTGGCAGTTACCAGCCTGTTGCACGAGAATGTAATTGAATTCAACCGCCATAAACAAAACTATACCATAACGATAACAATGCAACAAGATTCGTATTTGCAAAATGCTTTGCAGCTGAAGTTTGGCAAAATGTCTTCATCTCACGGCAGTTGAACTCAATTGAATCTCTCTGCAATCGGCTCAAAGTCTTCAGCTTTTTGTAATTTGAATAAGAGATTTTACTTGTAGAGTTTTTGTGTCTGCTGTAGATTGTTTCGAATCTAAATGATTCATTTTGTTTTGCAGCCACATTGGAGTCACTAGACCTCTCCCAGGAAATGGCTCTGCTGCAGAAAAATAGAGCTCTAGGAGGACCACGTCACCACCATCAAGTAATTGATCTATTCCAAGGCATCCGACAGACACTGGCTGACATTGTTTACTTGTGGTCGGCTCAAAGTGGACTGCCTAAGCAGCCTACACTAGAGTATGTGAAAAATTTATTCATTCCGTTCAAAATAATTGCAAAAAATGAAAAAGTTTGCTCTAGAATACGTAAAAACTTCATTCAAGATTGGAAGCTGATTGCACAAATAAACATAGAACCTTTCCCCCGTTAAATGACATCATGAGACTGGGTCAATAGGGATTTTATTGCATTGGTTGCGTCAAATAACTTCATATTACGGCGGTTCAATTTTATTGCTTTTTTTGCTAGGCCTATATTCCGTTGATATTTTTAACTGTATTTCATTGCTAATTACATGCCTTTACCTTTACCTTTCAATTACCTTTTTTCAAATTACATTTCAGATTAGTCATTGTATTTACATGTTTTCAACCATCCCCTAATTTTAGTAACTTGGATTCTTCTAAATTTGTTATCTAACAATAGCAGATATAGAGCGAATTTTTACTCTTTTATTGTTCGTCAGCAGTAATACACTTTCCTTGTACAGTATTGTCATAGTTGAAATTTGCTTTCAACTTGAAGCGCATCCTAAATGCCCAAATTTTTTAATCAAGCATCGAAATTGAAATCTGTTGAAGTTATTCAGAAATCAAAATCTAAAATTGTTCTCCAGGTAATAATAAGATTATAATGGATGTCAGATAATAATTCATATATTCTACAGAATTTCTCTAAAAAATAAAAGCAGTCATTCTATTCTAAGAGATTCCTATCTAAATTTATTTTATTATATTCTGTTTGATACACAAAATGATCATTGTAAATGTCTAATCTTCTAATCTTAGTTCAATTCCTGCTTTCATATTATAATAACCTAATCAATAAATGTAAAATATAAAATATTAGATTAACTTGTTATCTATATTGCAGGTTGATCGGTCTACTGAAACGTACAAAAATCGAAGAAGATGCGATCGGTGGTGTTGATAATGTAACACTGGCATTGGAGATGGCCTTACTCTATGCCATGGACATCAGCATTCTTCATAAGCGTGAAGATGGAGAAGGTAATTTTTCACAAATTACTTATCATTAACTTTGGAGCTTGAACTCGAATATACTTTTCTTTTATTATTAAGCTTATGGCTTTTTTTTGGCGGAGAGACCCTTTCGGGTGTTCCGCCTCACCGAATCATCCAATTTTCCCTAATGGGAAATATGGAAAACATAATATATAGGTTAAGAAGTCCATCATCACTTTTCTATTAAATTCGTTAGAGGTTAGATAAAATATTTTGTGTGCCAAGTAATTGTAATTATTATTGATGATGTAATGAGACTTTAAGCTCTCTCTTTTTTATGGAATTCGCCATAGTTTTGTTATGTTTAGAAAACCCTCTCAATTTTTTCAATTATGATTCATTATCTCCGAAATTCTATGCATTATTGTAATAGCATTATTGCCTGATATGAATGTTTTGACAGAAAATTTTCGTTGCTTTTTCTATACTTGGAAGTTTCTTAATTAGTTTTGCCTAAAAGTTCGAAGAAACTACTCCAATGACAGACTAATTTTTATTCATATCTGTTGAATCCTATATTTTATTCGATTCATCTCGTGTAGCTCCCTCATCATATTATCATTGACTTGAGAGCTTCCTGTTAGGTCCACAATCTTATTAGTTTTTTTTTTCAAACGCAAAAGACAAATGTATTATTACATAAGTTTTAGGAGTTTCCTAGGGAATAGAGGAACGTTATAGAGGAATTGTTTAGTATTTGACTCATGCTTATTAAAATATTGGCCTACAAATATTCATAGTTATTATTAAGTTCATGGTTATAAATGCTTTGGAGTGATCCTTAGCCGAGGGCGATAAGGATCATCAAACAAAGGTTCCGAGATCAATCCCAGTTGACGGAAGGGATTTTGACAACAAAAACAAGCAATCCTGACTGCCTGAAAAGTTGTCGGCATCTCTCATCATCACCCCTCTCATTATATAGGAATAAGCCTGGAGCTCATGTGGGATATTATAGTACTCTTCATCCTCGAAGACACAAGGCAAGCTTCTTACCTAATCCAATCAGAATGCCCAGTAATGTTGCCATAATATTGTGTGCTGTTCAATCATCTGGGCACGCATGCATATTAGACCAATGTTTTTTCAAATAGAAGAGATCAGAAAATTTTCTCGCACATCTGTTCATCCAAGGCTACCATAGAACATTGTTCCACGGTAGCCTGGGTTCATCACTACCTTGTAGTGAGCGTTAGAATTGGCAATGCTGCAGGCATGTCATTTGCTAGCTCAAAAAGTGTTGGTGGACTGTCTCTGTGCTCAGTTGTCTTCAAGGATGAAAAGCACTATAAAAAGGCAAAAAAGCTCATACAGTTGATTACTTGATAAAACATTTCCAATTCTCTTGTGTTTTTAAGATTTTCAGGTAACTAATTTTTTCAATGTTATTATTTCAGAACTTGCCGAAAAACTTCCTCTGCTCCAACAGTCTGGTCTTGTCAATGATTTGATTATCGAATTCACGCCGGAACCGGAAAATCAATGTAGAAAGGCGTGGGCATGCCCAGGTCTAAAAGCGTTGGCTCAGTTCGCATGGGGCGTGTCTCTAGCTACACTACGTATGGCACCTCCATCCTTACAGCAACAAAGTTAGTATTGCTACAATTTTCAATCTAATAGTTACTCTTTATCTCATTAGCTATTGTTCGAGCTTTACTAGCTTGAGAAAAGTTTATATTTATTCATTTATTTTATAAAAAATACGATTTAAAGGAAAGGAAAAACAGGCGGTAGCACAAAACGTCTTCTATTCCAAAATTTACTCGAAAAATGTCCAAATTCAGTTTATGTCCAAAATCTTATGATCAATTAGACTTGGATAATTCATTTTGCCACTTATATATTATAACATACTTCATTTCATATTGTGGTGTATTTTTCCAATGCAATTTCGGTATACATGATTCGTATATAAAGATATAGCTGTTTGGTAGAACCTTTAGGAATTTTTATCATTACTAATCTACAAGCAAACTGTTGTTCCTTGAATTGAACCAGAACAGAGACTCCATATTATTCTACAGTTTGTACTGTGAAATATTTAGATACTTATTACAATGGTTTCATACTTGAAGATTGATTTCAGAAAGGAAGTTGAAACAAGTTTAGTATTGTGGTTTATTTTTAACTAACATATTTTTAAATTGTATAACTCGGTTCAAAAGTGGTGTGGGCAGAGTTTGAACTACTGTATGTCAAATCTTCAAATGAATGAAACAATAAAAAATAATACCGTATCCTTGAAATGTTGACTCCTTTCATTTCTTCAATTTTTTCACTTTTATTCAAATGTATTTTTTTGTAATTTCAGACTATGATTAATGTTTTACAGGCATTGTCGATGAAGATGACGTACTGGTTGACAAGGCAGTTGACAAGGGAGTCTTTAATTTCCTCAATACAACTTTCCTTCTCAATGAGAACATTCACAAAGAGGTACTAATAAATAATTATTATATAAATAAATGAACATTTTATTCTTAGTCAGAGAAAAATACAAAGATAACATTCACATAAGCTGAATAAATTCAAGACCGAAAAATAATACACATATATGAAAAACTCAGAGAGCTTTTCCGCATATGGAAGCACAGTTCTATACAGAAATTTACAAAATTGAAAGTAACAATGAATCAACGTACAATAAAACTTACTGATACCCTCTAAACTACAGAGAATCACGGTGTGACTTACATGTCAAACTTTTTATTGGTTAGCTCCGACAAATCCGCCATACTTTTGCCAATTCCCATAAGATTTGCATTGTAATGAAAAGCTGATCATATGTTATGATTCACTTCTAACCTACATTTTGCATTTGCCAGTATTAGTTTTCATCATTTCAAGTTTTTAAAGCAATACCAAGATTAGAGAGACTATTTTTAATGGTAGAAAAGTTAGTCTTGATGTGGTTTCTCTCAAAATAAGTTTAAGAAATGAGTGAATGGGTTAATGTTTTCCTATAATCCCATATCAAAATTCAAAAATTTGGCAAAAGTATGGCGGCGGCGGCGGGAAAAAATATGATCTCCACTTATTTTTATGGAGTGCTTCACACAAATGGCCACACTGTGACTTTCTGTACTCTAAACAACTCAATGAAGTATACTGATATCTATCATTCTCTATCAAACTAAAAACATTATAATTAAATCCAACTTAATAAGAAATAGAAGGTATTACTTCATGAAACTCATAAAATGAATGAAATCACTTAATGCCACTCAAAAAAGGTGAATAAATAAAATGTAACATATTGTACTTCCATAAACTAGATCTTCTTAAATAAAGAGAATGAGCTACAGCGCGTAATTCTATCGGGTAAACAGAATTTTTATCTTTGTTACAGGAATTCTACGTGAGGCGACTGCATAGTCTTCTAACGGATTTCATAGTGCTGATGCCATTGAAAGTGAAAGAACTAAGGAACCGGGCTGATGAGGCTGCTAAGACGGTGCAAGCCTATGCTCATGTACGGGAACCTTGTAATATAAAGCATGCTAGTAAAATTAAGTACATGATATTATTCTATTTTAGAATTCTGTATCATTTTCATCTGTATGACATCGATGTGGTGTCGCCATTCATGGCATGAAAAAATAAATAATAATAATTTTTACTGATTAACTATGAACTTGCCAAAATTAATTTGATTAACTTAAAATGTTGCCATGACAAAATTTGTAAATAACATAAATTTCGGGCTCCAAGCTTTTAGTTCAAAATTCTATATTTTCTTGTATATTTCGTGTTTTTGTGTTGTGCTTGTGTTTTATGAACTTTTGGACTTTTATTTATCAAAAACAACTTTTTTTCGAATTTGAAATCATTCTGAAAAATGGATAAAACTTCAACCTAAGTGGAATTAGGTTAAACACGGCGAGGTGGAAAAACCTTCAGGTCTCCCCACCGACGAAAGTCATACGCTAAATAAATAAATAACTTGCCTTCCTTCAATTTTCAACCATTTTTTTTATTCATCGATAGATTGCTATGTAGTCTTGAGAATAAGGAGTAAATATCTAATAATAGTAGATTCTGTGCTTTTTCTAGCATTTGAGTGAATTTCGTTTTATTGTATATACGGTAGCTGAATGTGTATTTTTGAAAGATTAGATTCAATTTCTATTATAAATTTTATTTTCTAGGAAGGACTGGACCCTCCCACTTCCTTGCCACAACATTTTGAACAACTGTTACTGACTCTATCTACACTCTACAGCAAAGATCCGTTGAATTTGAATTTGGAGCTGGAGTATTGGTGCCCGCCTGAGGGTATTGTCTCCACATCGTATCCTTACAGATCACCACCAAGACAGGTAAAATATTGAAAAAATCTATTATAATTCATGTTTACAGTACTGTATTTGTTTTCATCTTAAAATGACAATGAAATTCACATTAAAGTTATGATTAGATTAAGATTTATTTATTACATTTATTTTTGTATATTTTTAATGAACAATAAAGAAGTTTCGAAATCGTAATAATTTGTTCAGAATGCCATTCAGTTGAAAGGTTTCTTAAGCAATTTCTTATCAACAAATTAATTTATATCCAACAACTTTCTTACAAATTTTCAAATTTAAGTCTTTGATTAGGTTTAGGTCTAGTCCTTGAGTGTATAGTAACAGTGTGGACATTGCATGTCACACTTTTGATTGGTTAGCTTTGACAAATCCACCATACTTTTGCCAATTCCCATAAGATTTGCATTGGAATGAAAAGCAAATCATATGTTATGATAAAAGATTCACTTCTAACCTACATTTTGCCTTTGCCAGTATTAGTTTTCATCATTTTAAGCTTTTAAAGCAATACCAAGAGTAGAGAGACTATTTTTAATGGTAGAAAAGTTAGTTTTGATGTTGTTTCTCTTTAAATAAGTTTGTCAAATGTGTGAATGGGTTTATGTTTGCCTGTAATCCCGTATCAACATTTAAAAATTTGGCAAAAGTTTGGCGGCGGCGGGAAAATAAATGAAGTGCTTTACACAAATGGCCACACTGTTACAATAAACTCTCTGTAGTAAGGACTATTTAAATAGAAAGGGTACTGGGCTAAGTAGATAGCTTGCTCCATTGCAAAAACTAGTAGAAACTGTCTTCATTTGATAAACATATCAAATTATACATTGTTTGGATAAGATCCACTATTTTATCTTTAATGGTTTGAAATGCTATTCTATTGTCCTACTCTGATGCTGTTTTTTTATGTTCCAGGTATCACTTTTCAAATTTGTGCGTCAGTCAGGAGATTTGTTACCACCAACGTTATTTGTTCCTTACATGAAAATGCTTGCCTCATTATCCAGTAGTCAGCAGGCTGCTAGACAGTGTTTCACTCTCTTGAAACTCAACAATCATGGCTCTGTCACCTGGGACCATTTCTTCACATCTTTGAATAGGTAAGTACTATACGACTATGCTTGGCTTCTCAACTCATAATATTTGAACCTAGGTTTTGAGCATAAGCCTGTTGTACTCTTCTTTGTAAATGATTGATTGATTTATCTATTTATTTATTTATTTAATACATTTATACAAATTCACAACAAATAGAGGTTTACAGCTTGAGCCAAAACAAACCTCATTGATATCTAATGAAATTACAAGAACGAGAAATTCAAATCTACGTAAAAATAAATGAAAAAAGAGAAACAATGTAGTAAATAGATTCCATTATTGAAAAATACAAGAAGCAACTTACGCAACAAATTAATAAAGAGTACATTAGTACTAGATGAGAAAAAGAAAAAAATATATAAATGAAAAGTAAAATAAAATGGAAATGAAAAATGAAAAAAAAAAATGATTTACGGAGGAATCTGCAAGTTGATTCCTTACTTGTTTTTTTCACTACTTTCATTTTTATCACTTTTACTTATCAAACTTACTTTACTTACTTTCACTCTTACTTATCACTTATATTACTTTTCATGGAAGAAAGACCCTAGCTATTTTCATAATTTATCATTTATTTTTCTTAACTCTATTGTAATTTAATTGTAATATTTTCCTAAACGTTATTGTAATTTATTAGTTTTTCGTGTTTGATGGAAAAAATATTATCATTAATTCAATTTGTTTGTCACTCTACTATGTAACTACTGTACTGAACTGTAAAAATTATTAAAATATTTTTCTTACATTATAAATTATATATATATATATAATATAACTCAACTATATTTTATATGCCTTGTATTTGAATGATGATTTCATTTTTATGGTATTGTCTTAATTACAGGTATTACTGCAATTTGAGACAGGAAGCCGCGCCAACGTCAGATACCATTTACCGGCATCGTCCTTTCACAAAAGGTATAACTCCCCAGGAAATCCAGGGCCTGCTGGTTGTTCTTGGTGTCATCAGATCAGTGGCTGGTGAGCATTGTTTTCTTTTCTACTGTAGCTTTAATTAAAATCCATAAGTATTCTAAAGATCATTCATTTATTCAAACAAGTACTATAGGTATGAAAATACAGATACAGAGTCTAAAACGGTCTTCTTTTCGTAATTTTGATGAATATTTCAAAAGAAGGTTGTGTTATCATGCACTAAGTTATTCATCATTGTCAAAATGAATTTTTTTTCAGTTTTTCGATCTCATATACAGTATACAGCTCCGAACATTGTATTAAATGAAGTTTAACGAAATGTATTGAATGAATTATAATTTTAATGGATTTTTGGAATCAAAAGAACCCGACATTTGTTTGAATGAGATAGTTTTTGCTTATCCAGATGACAAGTTAGTGCAGTCTATTTGGAGATTATATAGCAGGATCCTTTTAACTTGTCAGAAAACATATGTTTTAACGAGCAATATCACAATACTTAACCTACAAATGCTGAATCTCGCAGATTATTGAAAAGGTCTTTTAAAAAGTTATTCTTTGAAAGGCCTTCTTTAAAAAGGTATTTTAAAGCCTTTAAAGGTCTTTAATACTTTAAAGCCTTTTGATTATTGTGTCGAAGTCACTGTTTAATTATTACCGGAACAGCTGATTTCTGACAAGTTGAATGGATCGTGCTATAGCTGATATTACAATGTATTTCTAGTGTATGTATAATGTTATTGTTGAAAGAAATCAAAATCACTCATCTCTTGTTGATATGAATAACTTATGATAACTCGTACATTTTTCCTTACAGAAAATGACGAGGTATCGCGCTTAGCACTGTGTGAAAATCCCACCTGGGCGCCATTGTCGATACTTCTCGGTCTGGTCAGTTGTTGCGTCCAGATATCGTTGAAAGCCGAGCTGCTTCTGACTTTAGCCGCATTGGCCAAGTCACCCGACACTGCTGCCACACTGTGGCACAATCTGGAAGCTTCGCAAATCGTCGTCACGGTGCCGACTACATCCAGCTATCAGCCGAGAGGAATACAGGCAAGTTCAATGGTTGAAATATTATCAAGAATTTTTATTTGCCATAAAACTTTACAAAAAGCAATAAGCATCGTCAAAAAAATAAACAGGCTGAATATCTCATACAACATTTTGTTTATTCATTTACAGAAAGGTATGGAAACAACAGACAACTGTGATGATTTCTTGATTCATTTACGAACTGCGATGTATACACCTTTGCTTCCACTTCACTACCGACACGCAGACAAAGAAGACAAATTTTTTCTTACACTTGAATTAAAAAGACACAAATAAAATGCATTATGTTAGTGGAGTGGAATCAAAAGTTAATGGATAACTTGTGTTTCATCAGTTACAGGTTATTTCAGTTGGATTTTTAAGTTGATCAGTTTTGTAGCTATTGAGTCAAAATAATCAGGCCTACCTAATGGATGTGTATTTCTATTGATTTATTATTAAATAATTATGATTTAAAATGAATTATGATTCAGAATAAAGTATTGTACAAATTTAAAAAAATTTGGTTCAGCAAATAAGTGAACCCACACACTTCTGTGAGAGTACAATATAGGGAATAGGCCTTATTGACATTCTTTAATTTTGTATATGAACGACTTGTCTTTTAAAACTTGGATCTAATCTAATGGATGGTTTCTAGATGAACTAATATTTTTTGTTATTTATCCCATGAAACAAACAGAATATTTAGCAAAGAAAAACAGGCAATCGCTCAAAACATCTTCTATTTGAATAATTATGATAGATTCACACAAATACAATGTTATGTTTCCTATTATTCACCATACGTTTGTGGGTTAAGTGGAAGAGAGGGTTCTTATGCCTCAACTTCGCCCACAGCACTTAGAGGAAAAATAAAGTCATATATCTATCTCTACAGACTTTGTTTCTCTACTGAGCTGTCATCAGAAGTACTCAAGCAATCTAGTCGTATTAAAAACTGTACGTAACTTGAATTTAACTGAAACTTATCATGATCTGTATAGCACGATCCAGTTAACTTGTCAGAAATCAGCTGTTTTGGTAATAATTAAACAGTGACTTCCACACAATAATCAAAAGACTTGAAAGTCTTAAAGACCTTTTTAAAGAAGACCTTTCAAAGAATAACTTTTTAAAAGACCTTTTCAATAATCTGCGAGATTCAGCATTTGTAGGTTAAGTATTGTGATCATATGCTCGTCGATCATATGTTTTATGACAAGTTAAAAGGATCCTGCTATACTAGGGCATGAATTTAATCCTTCACATTTACACTTTCTCATGTAATTTGCAGACCGAACTGGAGGAACTTGAATCGCGCAATGAAGAATTTCCGCTGACAAGAGCGATGCTGCGTCTGCTGGATGTGCTGACCGATGTGCAAATTCCGCGCCTACTGGGCGTCGGCTCCCGCACGCCTGGATTCGATCCCTATCTCACGTTTGTGCTCCAATCCGTCCTGTTGCGATTCAATACTCGTTCATACAAAAATCCACAAGAAAAGGTCAGTCATGAAAACGAAATTATCAAGCTATGGAAAGGACTTGGATGTATTGTCGTACCACTATTTATAAAAGCAGTTCTCACAAACACGCTCAAATACTTGATTCAACTGTTTCACATTAGAATAGATGACACATAATCTTATACAAGGTGGCGCAAATGGATTGGATGGTTTTAAAATACTTGTCAAACTGTCAATTTTAAAGGTATTGGATTGAAATAAAGTGCAAAACGTGTAGTTACAAGGGGAGTTTATTAACAAAAAATTATTAATGTTCGTTTTTAAAAATTACATCCATCAAATGCCCTCCTTCTCGAGCGACGCATTCTGCATTGTCCGCTCAAGCACATCACCAGGAATTGATGTGATTTCGTTGTGAATTGCTGCCTTCAACTCCTGAATGGTCCGGGTTTTGTTCATGTAGATTGTAGACCCTTGCTTTTAAATAGTCCTATAAGAAAAAGTCACATACTGTGAGGTCCGGTGAGCGAGGGGGCCAATGGAAATCACCATTACGGGAAATCAAACAGCCAGGGAACAGAGCGCTCTGCCGTCAGGATGATCAGGAGTTGAAGGCAGCAATTCACAACGAAATCACATCAATACCGGAGCAAGAAGCAACTATAGCAACACATGGATCATATGATCGTCTACTCTATACAAACAAATAGCCCAATGCACACTGAAACAGCTGCTTGGTGTGCATTGGACTATTGTTCAATGCATAGAGTAGACGCTCTCTACTCTATGTAGAGAGCAGTTTGTATAGAGTAGACAATCATATGATTCATGTTGCTTATTGTTTATTGCTCCGGTGTGCGGCCGGGGTTAGTGTCTTGATCACTATCGATCAGTTGCACGAAAATCCAATTGCATTGAACCACCTTCAAAGCACGTCTTTGCATTGACTTCAGATTCGTTCATTGGTTCCTTTTTTGCATTCGTTCCATAAGATGGCATCATTTTAGAGCGGTTAAATTCAATTCGATTTTCTAGATGAACTGGCCGAAAGTGTGTATTATGCAAAATGAAGTGACTTTTCAATCAATCCCATTATCATGTAGTTTTTACCTGTTAGAATAAACTGATTTATTCAATTTGTTTTAGTGGGAAGTGTGTCGCAGCTGTATGCAGCTACTGGTGAAGCTGTTGAGTCAGTATAATCCTCAGACCGAGGACTTTGTCGGCAGCCAAGTGCAGATGCAGGGAGGGGGCCCGTCTCAGGTCAACCCCCCTCCCGGTCATCACATCATGATCAATCTCTGCTCAAAATCCGAGCTGCTCAGAATGGTAAGACATTAATTTAGCCGTAAATTAATCAATCGATGAATGAGATGATGTTTCATTATTTAAAAGTCTCACCCGACCTTGTAATCATTATTATGACATGGAAGTTTCAATCCTTCTCTCTCAGAATAAATTTGTTGTGTGTGATTTGGTGTTGTATCTCCATAAAGGTGCGAATGCTCGATGTACAGTATGCATGCAACGTGTATCCGCATCTTAATAAAAGAAAAAAGCAAAGATATTGTCAAACTAATAATTATTTATTGAAATTGTTATGGAGAAATACCACCACATCACATCACGCACAACAAATTATTAGTGATTTAAAATATATTTTTCTTCTTCTCTCCTTCTAACCAAGGATGGAAATTGAAATGAATTCAGTTGAAAGTAATTTACTGAACTCATTTCTTTATTACTAGGGCCTCTTTCACATAATTTTAGAAATATTGTAAAATAGAAAGAAAATGGACCCACAAAGGTATAGCACGGTGTACTGTAGTATGAACTTGTGCAATGACATCCAGAGTTGGCCAGTCTTTTTCTTGTATTACAGGACTCTTACAATAATTCAAGAAGCAGGCCTCTGATCTTGTGTAGTTGAAATTGACAATATAGCTTCTTATATTCCTTGTTTTTCAATTCAATGCATTGTGATGATGAATCAAATAGTTTGTTGACTTTTTTCTAGAGTTTAAAAATATATATATAAGTTTAAACTATGTTAACACTTCATTCAACCGATGATCAATACAGGCCTAAGGCCGGCTAACAAAACCTTAGGCTGCTAAAATAATAAAAACTTTGATAGGAGTCGGTTCTCTACTGAGTTGAAAAATATTCTATCATCTTTTTCATTCTTGAAACGTCTTGTATCGTGTTGAATTGTCTTGTATCATATTGAATTGTCTTGTATCATATTGAATCATCTTGTATTGAACTTTATGGATTTGAAAGCTCTTTATTGGATGACAATTTCATCGTAGTCATACAGCTTTAGTCTGTTGAAGCTTTGGCAATGAATTTAATAGAGAAATAAAATGTTAGTCTCAATGTTTATTTCTTTGTTATCTCAATGTTTTTGTTGTTTGCAACAGGTGCTGCACATAATAGACGACGGGTGTCACATGCTGGACACGTACTCGATATTCGCGGGCAAGGCGCAGCTGGAGGCGTCGACTGCCAGCTGCCTGCAGCTACTGGATGCGGCGCTGGCGCTGCAGCACAACTTCCTCACAACGCTGTCGGCAGCCGGCAGCAGTCTGCTCCTCACGCCCCTCAGTAAACTGCTGCTTGGCATCAACATTAGAACTGGCAAGCCCGACCATCTGCTCAATATTGCCAAGTAAGCGATAATCAAACAGGCTTGGCTGAGTCATAACAATTATACAGGGTGGCGCATAAAGAACCGATGTTTTTCAAAGTGTTATAAGAAAGTTTATTTGAATCATACATTTATCTTCCTAACACCAAAATACTTAGAAAGTACCCAATTTGAGAATTTGTATGAAAAACTCCAAAACACTTGAGTATATTTCAAAAATTACATAGGAAAGATGGCGCCCTTAATGCGTTAATGCTTATTGAAAGCCTCGAATTGGTCCTTAACTTTTGATACAGCAGCAATTCATTCATGTATTGCAGTATTCAAATCTTCAATGTAACGATATTTACGATAGTAAACTTGAATTTCAAGTGAAGAAGAATCCCATGCCAATAAGCTCGACTTGAAACTTTCTGCTGAAGCTCCGTTGAACGACGATTGCAGATTCATTCTATTGGAAATATTGTTCAACAGGAAATACGCGACTTTGCAAGGTCAATTGCGCCATTGATACTAAAACTGGATACTTTAACCTACAAAATGGTGTCGCGCTGCGGTCACAGACAGCTCTAGTCCACTGATACTATCCTACTGAAATCCATCCGTTCTTTTTGCGCCACCCAGTATTTTCACGAATTAAATTCTATAAGGGACAACCTAACTCATGAAATCGATACTTTTTGTTGTGGGGAATGTGATGGATATCCATTTTGATAGGTGTATTATATTGATAGGCGTATTTATATACAGGGCGTATATATTGATAGGTGTATATAATCCATTTGATAGGTGTATACTGTATTTTATAGATTTTTCTCATAGGCTATTATATATTTTCATATCATAGGTCATTTTTGGCCTTCCACCCTCTCTGGTATGTTCGATTACCTAATAGTGTAAATATCGTTGTAATGGTTTGACATATCGATGTGCGGTTTTCGGCATTCTTTTTGTATTCGAATTCTGTATCAAAATCATGTATCGCATGGCCACCTTCCCATTTAAAAAATTGAACTTAAAAACAGCGAATCCAGGATGGCAGACTAAATTTTCAAAGACACAGTAGAGTAATATTTAAAATTTTAGTACGATCCGCAATGTCTCCTACCAACAAATTACCTTTGTATAAAGAAAATATAAAAATATTAATCAAATATTTAATTAATAGGAAGAATTAATTATAAAATAGGCCTATAGGCCTATATAATAGGCCTATAAATAGGCCTATATAATATTAATACTAAAAAATATTAATTAATATTAAAATAAAGAAATATCAAACCGTTTCCAAACTTTTCACCCACTCTGAAGGTTGTATTATATTTTTAATAGTATTCTCAAATCCGAATACGCGTTCATTATTATACTGTATATCATGAAACGCATTTGTTACCAAGTACTCCATTTTGAACAATTACCCCTATTAATATTTCAGTCTATCAACAGAAACATTACTCCATAATATGTGAGTGGTTGAAAAGTATTTCTTCTAAAAGTAGTATTAAATCAATCAACTAGCTCCATGAGTATTTTAAATTTTGAACATAATATTTTATTAATTTATCCTACTTATCTTTGAACTATCCTATTAATTTAGATTACAATATCGTATGAACTTGTATTTTGTGAAGTTTTTAAAATTAGCGATATTTTCCAGGTACGTAACATACAATAGCTGGCTCCCTAACCAATCATTGTTGGCTGTGAGAATTCTATTGGCTGTCACTCTGCACCCAACACCACAGTCTCATATTGTCTCAGTGTTCACTTCGACTCCACATTTGAAGACATTCATTAGACATGGATTTGTTGAGTGCTTGGAAGCTGACAATGATGAAACTACTGTGAGTACTAATTGAATGTCGACAATTTTTAATCTATCAATTTGATATTTGTTTCAAGTTATGTATTGATTATAGGAATAATTCATAAATATTTATTTATTCGGCAATGTACAATTGATAATTAATGGATGGTCCAAAAAGTTTACGCCCAAAATTCTCCAACTTTTTTTCAACTTATAAAACCAGTACAAATGCAGGTTATATATTTTTTCTTCTGAGGATGATGCTCAGATGAGCTCTAGGCTTGTGCGTGGGTAATGAGGGGATGGTTATGAGAGATGACGACTGTTTATATTAAATATACAAGGTTGGGGAAAATTATGGAAACGGCTTAATATTTCTTATACGAAGATAATTTGACGGTGGGTGACATTGGGGATCTTACTAAAATTGAAAATACTACTTTACTGTGACTTCAAAAATCTGGTCCGCCATTTTGAATCTAAGTTAATTTTTTTTTAATTGGTAAGGTGGTCATGTTATACATGGTTTCGATACAGAATTTCAAGAGATTATCATTGTAATAATCATCGTAATTATTGTATCATAATATTTATCAAATTCATCATACTTTTGTTGTTTCATTTTATCAAGGCCTATACTACTACCTATACTAATTTTCATTACAAATTTGTTTAAAAATTGAAATTACAAAAATGTTAATTAACAATTAACTCTCAATTTACCTTTGAACTCATCCGTTTTTATTTTTCAGAACAATTCCGACGAAGAAGAAGACGTGGGAGTTGTTGGTAAAACGAAAGAAGCTATTTGTAAATTGCTTCTACAGTGTCTGAACCATCATTCGCCCAATCTCACTCACTACCTATTGGGATTCGAACTGAATAAGGATATTAAGCAAACTATCTTCCAACAGCCAGGTTTGTAGAATTCATTTCTAAACTATAATTGTTATATTTATAATTTTACTTTTTTTAGAATAATTTGGCTTTTTCATGGACCTAGAATCAAAAAATGTTCTATTTGAGTGATTCAAAACTATTTTATATTATTACTATTTTATATATCAAATATTTTCTATTTGAGTGAGTTTTTTTATAATTCTTCCAATATTTTCTATATGATAATTTCGGGATTAGATGACAATGACAAAAATCTCTTTATTTCCAAAATCAATAGAATACAAATTTTTTTTTTATCGTATGACTTTTTATCGGTGGGGAGACCCTTACGGGTAGGTTCCACCTCGCTTATTGTGTCTCAGTACAACAAAAGAGCAGTCTTGAATGTTTGTTACTTAACCACATGATTACTCAGCAACCGCTCTCACCGAGCGACCACTGGTCTTACTTAGAACACAAAATAAACATATTGTACTTGAAACATAGGATGACAGTATTACAAATTGTAATTACACAAAATGTGTGAATGATGAAAAAAAGGTGTGATGGGACGGATGATGATGAGAGATGAGTGGACCTACAGCTTTTGTTGGGTTCCGAACCACTGGGAAGCGATTTTGATTCTCATTCAGCGGAAAAAGGCCTGAAGTGGTCACCCTTACTATGAGAATAACAGGTGCAAGTCTCTTATCTAATATTGCGATTAGACAGCGGCACAACCACGAAGTCAATCGCTCCCCTTGAATATGTTCAATTTATACATTATTTCCTAATTCTTTTTTGTAAACTACCGTATATAATGAAATAAAAACACAGATGTTGTCTTCTTCTACTTAGTTTTATTTATACAAAACTTAAGTTTCGATGCTCATGGCATCATGTTGAGTCGACTCAACATTAAATGAACAAATGAGTATTTATGTCTGTTTGAAGGTGTGCTGGGCTTCCCCCGCACCTGTCTGCACTCGGTGCTAAGCCTGTTGGCCAGTTCGCTGCGCGCGCGATCGGATCCCACCTGCCAGCCGCCTCACGCCAAACTCATCGAGCTCTGCTATCGACTCATCTTCGCCCTGGCGGCCAACTCTCGAACCTCCGAGTCTACGCTGCGCTTCCTCAGGTCTGGAGAGTTTCTGCAACGACACTTGGCCGCTCTACCTTTCCGATCACAGAACAAAGGTTGGTGCTTCTTCATTCCACTCTATCAGTTGTTATTTGTTTTAAAGGCATTTTTTTATCGTATGGCTTTTTATCGGTGGGGAGACCCACCCTTACGGGTAGATTTCACCTGGTCTTATTTTTTTGTGTCGATCACCTATCCAAGAGCAGTTTTGAATGTTTGTTACTTAACCACATGATTATTAGAGGCATTATATATACTACAGAGACTGATATATACTATAGAGGCAGATATATACTACAGAGACTGATATATACTATAGAGGCAGATATATACTACAGAGACTATAATCACAGTGTGGTTATTGGTGTGAAAAGGTCCAAAACAGAGTGTTGGAATATTTTTTATACTTTTGCCAAATTTTTAAATTCTAATATTGGATTACAGGCAAACCTGAACCCATTCACTCATTTTTCATACTTATTATGAGAGAAACGACATCGATGATAACTTTTCTATCATTAAAAATAGTCTCTTTACTCTTTTTATTGTTTTAAAAGCTTAAAATGATGAAAACTAACACTTGCAAAGGCAAAAAGTATGTTATAAGAGTTGCATATATGTTTATAAGAGTTATAGACATAACAAATGAATAATACTGTACCAATTATTATTATTATTAGCGTATGGCTGATATTATTATCGGTGGAGAGACCCGAAGGTAGTTCCACCTCACCGTGTATAACCTAATTTTCACTGAGTTTGAAGTTCGATTTCTTTGATATTTTTTAGAATTTTTACTAATTTTTGAAAAAGTTATTTTTGATATCAGTTAGTCTAAAAGCGTAAAAATCCAAAACAACACAAAATCACTAAATACGAGTATTCCCGAAAATATTGAATCTTGACTGTACCAATGAAATACATTAATTCAAAACGTTTTGATGTCGCGACTTAATTAACGCATTGTATAATATCTATAATATATGTATTTCTGTATCCTTTCTCTATGAATTCAATGTCACTCTTTCGTGTTATGGAAGCAAAATTGATAAATTGGTTGCTAGCGAGTCACAATAACTAAATGAATGATGAAAAAACCCTAAAATATTTTGTCAATTCCGCTATTTTATTATTAACAGCACTGGTCCGTGGTTCCGAAACCGGTTTTGAAACCGCGTTCCAGTGCTTTTGATAATAAAATAGTGGAATTGACAATATCTTTTACGGTTTTATTTCATGATGGAGTTCCACAACATCAATAAGATTTCTACAAATAAGTAAATGAATGATTTCAGGATCGGACATGAACCAGATGAACTGGCTGCTGAAAACGGTGGCCATCGAACTGAAGATCACCTTCGCCAACAAACAGCTGTCTCAGCTGAACAGCCTGATCAGTCTGCTGGTGTCAGTTGGCAACGATGCCGACGCGCAGAGCGGTGACAGCGAAATGCAGACGGCGCCCGTTCTCGCTTCGCAGTTGACTCATACCTTCTCGACTGCTATCACCGGTAAACAAAAACAATTCAGCTCATTCTTTTTCCAAGTGAAATGCAATATAAACAAAGATCAAGTGGAAGAATAGAACATGAGTTAATTTATCGAATCCGATTTTTTGATTCGTTGTTCAACGTTTTGTTCATCCTTATGTAGAAAATAAATTATTTTCAAATGACACAAATACTAATTGCTGATTATTAATTAAATAACTACTTATTTCAAATTTACCAATCAACATATTGAATTAGATACATAACATAAATTCATTATTCTAAACTTTTTTGAAATTGAAATCAGTATTTGAGAAACAAAGTATAATTGGAACAAAGGAACAAGAGTTAATGCATCTAACTCAATTTAATGATTCGTTGTTTCGTTTATCCCTATGTAGAAAACAAATAACTATCAAATGACACAATTACTATATATGTTAGTATGGCTTTTGTCGGTGGGGAGACCCTCACGGTTAGGTTCCACCTCGCCTGTAGGTGTCGGTCACCCATTCAAGAGCAGTCTTGAGTGTTCGTGACTTAACCTCATGATCACTCAGCAACCGCTCTCACCAAACGACCAAAAACAGCCACAAATACTTAATTAACCAACTACTTATTACAAATTTACCAATTAACATATTGAATTAGATACACAAGATTCATTGTTCATACATTTTTTGAAATTGAATTCATATTCGAGAAACAAAGCATTAAGTGGAACAAAGGGACATGAGTTAATGTATTTATGTATCTAATTCAATGTTAATTGGTTGTTCAATAATGTTTTGTTCATCTCTATCTAGAGAAAAAACATTTTCGAAATGAAATTCGATTTTCGAGAAACAAAACATAAAATTGGATCAAATTCACGTGAACTAATTTATTTGTGTATCTAATTCAATTTGTTGATTCCATTGTTCAATATCTTTTGTCAATCTTTATTATAGGAAACAAGTCATTTCCTAAGCGAAATTTAAAATTCGAGAAACGAAACATAAAAATGTAATGTAAAATGTAATGTGTATCTTATTAAATTTTTTGAGGGGATGGTGCCCACTTAAGCTCTAGGCTTGTGCGTGGGTAATGGGAAGGATGATGATAATGAGAGATGAATATGTTGATTCATTGTTCAATAATCTTTTGTTCATCTTTTAGAAAACAAATCATTTTCTAAATGAAATTCAATATTCAAGAAACAAAACATAAATGGAACAAAGTAACATGAATATATTATATTTGTGTATAAAACTTGATATATTGGCTCTTTGTTTAATCATTTTTTGTTCATCTCTATTCAGAAAACTAATCATTTTCTAAATGAAATTCCAGAAACGTAACATAAAAATTGAACAAAGTAACTAGAGCTAATATAATTGTGTATCTAATTCAGTATCTCTTAATTTTTTGTTTATCAATTTCTTATTCATCTCAATCTTGCTTTACTGATTGGAAACTTTGTTGTCTGCAGCCAACCCTTTGAACCAACAACTGATTCTGAGACTGCTCAAGGAATTTGAATTCTCCGTTGAGACAACCCAACCACCAAATTGGGAGTTTTTCGATGCATCTCAAATTCAACAAGTAAGGGTTTATTTTTCTACGACATTCTATAACTTTAGCTAAAACTTTCATACGTTCTGGTCTTGCTTTTCCATCACTTAAGGAAGCATTTCATAATTATAGACATTACTTTTATTACTTAGGATACATATTACATCTCGTACTATTGTACGTATCGCAGCTGTTGACTCACTTTGATCATATTTTGTCTTCGATCTGCCGGTATCAATTTTCTAATTAAATGGTTCATGGTTAATTGATTATTTGTTAACGATTATTGAAAAAATCATTGACAAAAACATTCTCAAAAATGAGATCTCACTTCAGATTCAGAAAATATTTTTACTTGGCTAACTTTGTCATGATCTAAGTTAACAAAAGAAAGCCCTTTTGTAAGTTATTATCTATAGTAATTCATATTCAAATAAAAATACTAAATGTATACATATCCCTGCATTATGGTTTATTGTGTTCGTTTTTATCGTTCAGGTGATGAAGCAGTGTGAAACTGTAGTTGGCTCTGGCCTAAAGCTGATTGATTTGAAAGTGCTGCATCGAATTCTGATTGAAGAACTTGCATCCATTCAAGGGAGCTCAACAGCCAATCAGAGACAGCTCATATTCCAAGAGATTCAGGTTTGTTTATCCATTCAATTGATTATTACAGGTATTTCCTTAAGTGGATTGATAAATTACAAATTGATTTTCAACTCTAACAATTTTCATTTAACAAACTTCACAATTGAAAATTCAATCTCAACTTTAACTAAACAGTAGCTTGAATAAACAAGGACTTTTTCGGACTCGCTTGCATATTATAATAATTTCTCCTCATAATTGTGTTATTTCTACTGAGGTTCATTCAAAACGCAAATTGATTCGAATACACTACTTTTATATTCAAAATATTTTGTCTTGTTTCGGTAATCGATTCTCAGTTTGTGTATTTTCATTCATTCTATTTGCTTTTCCTGGAATGTTATCTATATATAGAATTCAAAAACAAGCGTAAATTTATTGTTTGAAGTTTGGAATTTTTATCTCTTTCTTCTTAAGACCTATCTTATTTATTGTTCCTCTTTATTAGGGGTTTTCAAATGATTTTTTTTTCAAAGTTATATTACGTGAGTAATTTTTCTTGTATTGTTTTTAATGTTCATCCGCCCTTAAAACTACAGGTTTTAGAGGACCCTCAAGTATGTTTAAAGTTTAAATAAAAACATAAATTAGATTTGTTCTAATCAAAAGTACTCGTACGTGATCATACGCTTAGTATTTATCTCATTCAATTCAATCCAGTATCTAGTTAGTTTTGTTCAATTAATATCTGCAAGATTTTTATTCTCTTGTTCATTGATTAGTATTGTTCATTAGTTGTTGTCATTGATTAGTTCAAGTATTATGTATTGTTATGAAGATATAATTGTAATATACATTTTAATTTTATTGTTTTAGTTGGTTCTAAAACATGCTCTGAAGCAAAATAACCAGCGCAGCATCGCATCTTCCACGACGCATTTCTTGGACGCATGGAGACAAGTGACTGAAGTCATGTTTGCTGTAGCTCTACCCGACTCGCTTCCTTTTGAAAGTCAATTCTGTCTTCTGATTGAAATTCTCAACGAACTACTCACCAAAGTAGGACAATTTTTTAATTAAAACAAATTTTATGTAACAAGTTACTTGTCAAATTACAAGCTCATTATTTGAGGGGTTTTGAAATACATTATTGAGGGATAGATAGTATAAGTTACCATCAATACAAGCTGACAGTAGATGTACAACCTATAAATTCATTAAACCTATAAATTACAACATATAAATTCATTACAAAGGTTATGTTTTATTTGAATATGTTAAGGCCCGATTTCTCATCTGTCAGTCAGTTTACTGGACCTCTAAGAAACTCATTCTCAGTTTCTGTTTCCCGAACTGTTAACTGACCGACTGAGAAACCGGGATTAGGCTTTATATTGTTTTATAAACTGAATATATCGTGGTTTCATTTTAAAGATTCAATTTTTCCGCCAAACTATAAATAGCATGCCGTTTTCAATATTGAGAAATTTAATTGAAAGTTTTGAGAAAACTTAGTACATTACATATCAATGAAAATACTATGTTTGAACATAATATAGGCTAACCTTGGAATTATGTCAATGATATGAAAAGTTGAAATACAAGAATAGAAACAAAGAAAAAACAAATGATTTTAAAGAGTCTCTAGAAAACCTGTGTATAGATATGGAATACCTATATTATAAGTTTTCAAAATTAAATTGTAATTGTGTTGTGAAATATTTTTCCCCTTTTTTAGGTTCAAGCAAACAATGTACTCGCACAAATAGCCAGCTTATCTTCGGATGCTATCCTACTTATGTCTGTCAATCTGCGCAACATCTTTATTTCCGAACAAAGTCGGGTGGTGTCGGGTGGAACAGAGAGTGTCAATAGGCTGAATGCGCTCATTCATTCCAGGGAGAACATTTTGAAAAATATCATGTCTTCTGTAATGAAATGGATTCTAAGCTGTGGTAAGTTTATTTTAATACTTTGTATAAATCTTTGCTTTCAGTCTCGATGGTTCTAGACGTCTTTTCATTTGATTAGTTGACTGTCTACTAGAGTTGAAGATGGAAGGAAATGAGATATTGCAACTATTCAATTGCTTTTAAATCATAATAATTAATTGAACGAAAATCCTAATTAATTGCTATATAATACTCTGAAGACTTCCGCTACTGCGAATATTGACAACAGAATAATAGCTAGAAGGAAATTCGATGAACGCTGCCGAACAAAAAACTTTTGCCCGGGCGGGAATCGAACCCAGCACTCCTTGATTGCCGGTCAAGTGGCCTCATCTCTAGACCACCGGACATCTTCTGTATAGCAGCCAATTGGCTTATTCGAAAATGAATGCTGCTATACATGAAGTTGCGGAAGTCTTCAGAGTATTATTAAATAAGTTTTCCATAATCAGTGATTCGATCATATTGTTTCTAGTTGTTTACGGTACTAGAAATTCTTGAATCATCATCATCATAATTATCAATTCCTTATTCATTTAATACAGATCCTGCTTTGAATACTGTCATAGAATTATTAACACTATAATTATTGTAATAAATAGTTAACAGTAAACTGTCTGTGTTAAATAGTAAATCATAACAGTAAAAATCCTGCATAACAAAATTCTAGATGCATTCTTCAAAGTTTATTATTTCATATCTTGATCCTTGATCCATGCTCATCTCCATCTCTAAATTCCTGCAATTTGAACCTACTACTCTTTATTGATTTAATAAAGATTGCACTTTGAATAGTGACGTAGAGTTACTGATATTAATGTATTAGTTGACAAAAAATAGTCTGTGGAAAATAGTTAACTGATAATACTCAAGTAACAGTAAAAATCGTGCTTCACGAAATTTTAACGCCTTTCTTCAAATTATCTTATTTCATCAGTTCATCCTTGTAGACTTATATTTACTTATAATTTATTCATACAAGCTATTTAATTCCCTTCTCATCATTCCTCAAAGACCATACAATTCTTAATAATATATTATAATCTTGATTAATCGATTTTTTATTTTTTCATTCAACAGGACTCGCCTCACAAAAGATACGAGTGAACTTGTATGCTTCTCTTCTTAATTTCCTGCACTTGACCCGTCAGCAGAGTCCCTCGGCAGTTGCCGCCCCCAATAATACAAGCGTCTACACCAGCTTCAGCGAGCGCATGGAGACTACAGCTGATGAGGAAGGTAGCGCGCTCATCAGTTGCAAAAACACTGCCCTCGAAGTCCTTTCCAGTTTCGGAAATCGACTGATAGATGTTATCTGTAAGGACTGTTCTGGTGGGCATGATGTATGCAAGGTAAACAGACATATTCACTTATTCAATAATATTCTCCATAAAAATGTCTGAAATGTGCCCAAGGATGAAAAAACACAGTTCTTATCAATCAAAACACTCGGATTTATCGAATGTGTAACTTTTGTTTGTATTAACGTCTGTCATTCCTGATTTCTGAGGTAAATTTTAGTTTGAACTATTTGGTGACCGAACCTCCTATTCCAAAAATTGTTCAACTATTAAAAATACCAAATAATTGACAATAGATTTACATTTCTTTTAACTTGAAAATCACGTTTTAGCAAATTTTGTCAATCATTTTAATAAACTCTGCAATTTTCAAAATTGTGATTGGTTTCATTGAATTGCTGAGAAGATTTAACTCCGAAAATCTACAGAATTTTGCTAATTATTTGCACTTGAGTCAGAAAAGTTACGAAACTTCTCTAAAATGAGGTGAATGGATGAAATGAACAGACTCAACGGTGGAATTTATTAAACAATATTTATTTCATTTATATTTGCCATCCCTTTTTTTAGTCGAATGGTTGTGGAGGAATATGGATCTGATAATGCAATCGTACTTATTGTATTCGGCAGCAAACTCGTCTTAATTTCTTTATATACAGAGTGTCCCGCCAAGAAATTTACAGCCGCAAACCATACATTCTACAAGACATTACGAGCAAAAAATGTCCAGTAAACGTTTTTCTATCGACAGTCCTTTTAGAGATTTGTATATTTTTCGATATGTTTTTAGACTCGTTAAATACTCAATAACTCGAGAACCACTTACCGAATTTTAATTTGAAGGCCATTTTTTAAAGGAGTATAAAATTCTGCTTGCATTTGATGTGCTATTCATATAAAAATCTATCATTGAGCGTTCTTTGTTAGCGGTCAAAATAAAAAAAAAGTGAATAAGTAAATAAATTCAAAAATGTCAAATGAATTTTTTCGAAAACTACTCAAGGATCAATAATGTTTCATGTCGTGAAAAACTTCCTTTTTCTTCCAGCTTTTAGATGAGACTTGAGAAACAAATTTATTTATAGTATTCATTCCTAATTCTTAGCATGAGCTCTTTATTCGAAATCAGTTATTAATTAATGACAGAACTAAAATATAGCATGATTATTTATATGATAAAACTGTTGTTTTCTAGATGCTTGCCTTGTCCTGTTTGGATATGATGATTGAATTGGACTCTTTGGGCAAATGGGTTTCTTCCTTATCATCGCAAGGCTACCTCAGGTGTCTCATTGATAGTTTATTGGAGTCTGATAAGCAACTTTGCGAAATTCTCACTCCATCCCTGAAGACTCTTCGGCCACTCTATGTGTATGAATCAAAGATGGTAAGTACAATATAATCTAGTATGAACTGCTTTCTCCTTCTTTGGTTAACAGCCGTTGGGCTGGTTGGCAGCAACTCTCCACGCTTCTCTGTCATCCGCCAACCTTTTTGGTGAATAAACTGAAAAAGTAGGATTATTTACTACTAAAGTAGTATTTCATCATTTTTTGGTCACTTCAACTTATAAAAGATCTAAGATGAGTTATAAAACTCAAAATATTTACTTTTTGAGAATAATGTGATAGTAGTCGATCGGCAACTGGCAACTTGGAGTAGCGGCTGTGAGTATGACAAGCAACTGAACTCACCCGCTGCATCGCTGAGTTGCCGAGCGATGAGTTGCTTTGCGATTTGAAGTTTCCAGGTGTGAGTGAGTAGTGCCTAAATTTAAATCTCTGAAGTAGAAAAATTCTCTTGTACTAATATGTAATTCTATATCTTTGTATTTGGATTAATCGACTACAAATGAATAATTATCCTCTTTTTTGATTTTGTAATAATTATCCTCTTTTTGTTGTTCTCTATAGGCAGTGTTGTGCCGGGTCGCCTCAACAGCAGTGGGATCTGAACTGCTGCTAGAGCAGAACGCTCTGTCGTGCCTGTCCGCGATGCAGGTGTTCGACAGCCATCCAGACATCATCACCAGCATAGCGAGGCCGTCGTCCCGCGTTCCCGATTTCGAGCACATTCCGTCGGTCAGTGCCCGATATCTGCAGATATTTTCGCCGGCACTCAGTCTGTGCGAAACTGTGCTCACGTCGTTGGGAGTGGAAAATGAGTCGGCTGTAGTACAAGTGAGTAGTGAAGATTGGGTTTTTACTAACGTAATTTACTCAGGAAAACTTGAGTGACTAACTCTAGTATGGAGCGAAAAAATAAGGCAGCCATATTGAATTTTTATTTCATTTCTAACATAAATTAATGATATGCTTGGAATGAAACGGCTGTTGTACAAGCGAGTAGTGAAAATTGCTTTTTTATTAACGGAACTTACTCAGGAAAACTTGAGTGACTAACTCAAATACAGAGCGAAAAGTGAAAGCAGCTTTCTTAGATTGGATTTAAAGCAAATTTCGTAGATTAGATTAGATTTAAAACCGCTTTGTTAGATTAGATTTAAAGCAGATTTTCATTTCATCTCAAATATAAATTGACGTACAATTCGGAAGAGATTTGAGTAGTTGTAAGTTATTGTCAAGAACTTTTAAAAACTTTATCATTTACAAACCAATATTCACCAGAATACAGATTTTAGTTATCATTATTATCTATTGTTTTTGGCGCCGCTACCATTTTTAGGTTAGAAGATTTAATGGTTTTCCTAGCTGTTGACGATTTTTTGTTTGGAAGACTTAATGAATTCAATGCCTCTATATTGGGGACTCATGTTCCTTTTTGTTCAAAACTATCAAAGTGCCATCACTCAGATCAAGTGACATTTATTTTGACTTTTCAAATAATTATGGAATATTATTATCTTATAATAATTCTTACATGAACAGAAAATATGAACAGTAAATAGGGCTTTACCCTACCTATTTGTGGTAAAAAAATGATTTTCCATTTGTTGTTCGAAGAGAGCTATCTTATATTGTATTTGAAAAAACATATTCTAATGTCTTTTTTCAAATTTCAATAATATTCATCAATCTTTCACATTACAGAACCAAATTTTCATATGCATTTCTTTTTGTGCACTGTTTGTTTTTATATATGACAAAATGAAATACTAAGGTAGTTTCATTGAAAATTGATTTTCTCAGGTGATTTACTTCCTGTTGAGCCACGGAGACATGGTGACAATGGTCTTGAGATCTGGCAGTCCGTACTTGCCGTTGGAAGAAATGAAAGAATTGGCACAGCTGACCGGAGTCATAGCCCGGTCCACAAATATGTCGATAAAGAAGCGAATCACTGAAGGAACGGAGGAAATAATTGCGGCGCTGGAGAGCACCTCCCACTTCCACCGCATCGAGAAGCTGATGCTGACTTTACTCGGTCAGTTCCTTTGCACTGATGAACAGATGAAGGACATTGCTAATGCTGCTGATCGCGACAGCAACAATGCACAGAAAAAGTCCGAACTTGTCAACACTTATCTTCAGGTACATTGTAATTCTATTCATCTCTATGACTGTATCTGGCTATATTGTTTTCATTAATTAATTGAATTCACATTAATTGCTCAGCAATTCATTCAATTGATAATAGTTATTTGAGTAGTTGATGAATGGAAAAGGTGGCATCAGTTTTGTAATTTTACGTTTTTTAATTCATTTTATTGAAGCCATTTGGTGGGATTGTGAAAGTCGTACATATTCATGTTCAATACAAACATATTCAATTTGAGCGATTTGAGGAAAATTATTGAGGAATTTCAATCAAAAGCATATTGTGAAAGATAAAGCTTAAGGAGGGAAACTTATCATTATTTTTCCTCCATCTACTATCTAAACTATTTAAAAAAGGGCCAACGATTATATTGAGAACTAGGAGAACTATTAATATTCAGCATTTGGAATGTAAGACAACTGGATACACCCACAAAAAAAAAACATTTATGATTGGTATTGTTATATTCTATGATTGAAAATAGATTATGAATACCGTACTTGCACTAGTTCGAATATCGATCACTCGTTTTTTAATGGTTGATCAGTGATTTAACAAAAATCGTGAACTAGCCATAGTTAGTAATAATTAATTATTACTAACTATGGCTAGTTATTACTCAACTAGTTAGTTATTAGTACTAACCATGCGATCACAGATGTTCAATTATTCATAAACTAAAGTTGAGTTCTTGTAATATTCGGAGATTTCCAATTATTGCAATTTTTATTGAAATATTCGGAGATACAATCGAACTTCGATAAGACGAATTTGAAAGGAAAACATTCGTCTTATCGAAGTAGGTATTCGTCTTAAAGAGGTTCGTTCTATCTGATAACGTAGGTTCAAGTAAAAAAACTTGAAAAAGTTCAAGATAAAACCTTTTAACAAAGGTTCAATATGAAAAATTGTCTTATCGAGGGATTTGTTTCATACTAACGAGGTTTGACTGTATACAATTATTTATCAACTAAAGTTAACTTCCTTGAAATATTCATTATTTATCTACATTCATGTAAAAGCTCACAGACACAAAGTCCATTACAAGCCTTATTGACATTATTATTGTTTATTTTTAAGGTGGCCGCTAACTTGCTAATGTACGCACGGAACCTAGTGGTGAGCACAGGAGCGGATAGACGAGTGACGTCAGTGGTGCTGCAGCCGATTCTGCTGGACCCGCTGGGTCCGGAGAGCCGCAACGTGACCTTGAACCGAGAGGCCAGCCTCGGAGTGGTCGTCCAGCAGATGGTGCTCTCTGTCAAGCACTATCATCGCGAGAAGAGTGTCTGCGAATTCCTCTCGCAGCATTTGCATTCCGTCTCCAACATGAACACAGCTAACGTCAAGGAATTCTTACCGGAAGATCTGGCCAATTATGGCGCCATAGATGAATGCAGACAACACGCGGGACAAGTGTTGCAATCCCGTGTCACTGAGAAACTCCAAGAACTCCAGCTCTACCAACTCATCATCGAGCACTGTCTCTATTTGCTCTGGTCGCATCTCGACTACTACATGCTCAGAGCCATTCCTAATAAAACCCTAGGTCTGGAGAAATCAGCCAGCTCCCTTGGTCGATCCATGCAAATGGGCGACATTACGTGGGATGTTAGCGTCAACGAAATAAACAACTTGAAACAAGGATTAATATCCATTTTGAATGATTCTTTCTGCAAGAATCTTGTCGAAACCACTGATGAGCAGACAGCGACTGATAAAGGTTTCATTGAAGCTCTTCTGCGAAGAATTAAGAAACTTATTCAGTTTGTGCCTTGTAAATAGTGAATGACACTTTGTTTCAAGACTTATAATTCGTAACCAAGAGAAACCAGTGTTCACTATATGGTTGAACCTCCGTGTTGGGAGTTGAGGGTTTCGAGTTTAAAGCTTCAGTTTTTCATCCTTACACCTGCATCCTTGTTACTCATTCATTTTCAATGGAAGACACTTTTCAGGGAATTTATTAATTCCATATAGGTGTGATCAATACTCATAGCTAGTTTAGAATTATTTTTATATTCGAATTTCTTCAACTGGTATAAAACTTTTGGAATTCTACTTCTAATCCCAGCTTAGCATTTGTAAGGTATCAATCTGTTGTTCAAATTAAGTTTTTAAGTTGTAGTGAAGAATTTTATAAAACGATGATTTTTTAATTCAGAAGAAGTATTCCAATACTTTCCATGTTTAAGTTGTTACTTTCAATATTTTTTTCATTAAAATCTCTTATATACATCTTAGCCTATATATAAAACAATTTTTAGGTCCGACTTTGGAAAGTTCGAGGAAAAGATTGAGTGGACCAATTTTCATGCGGTTTGCGCCAGAATATATAGAAGTTCTGTAGGCTCTTTTTGTTTTTCAAAAATGATCATTATGCTAACTTGATAATATTTATTATTGCCTACATAATATTCAGCTTTCAATAATAATTGGCTACAGCCAATTAACATTAAAAAATTGATGCTTCCAAAAAGAAAAACAGTAATGTGTATCAGTGACACATTTCTAGATTACATGACACTTAACATGTTTAAAATTATATTAGTTCAATTATCAGTTACAATTATATTAGTTCAAGAATCAATTCTTCTTGCGCCTCAATAATCCAATCCGGATTTCTAATTGGCATGGAACAAGTGTATAGATGATCCACAAGTTTTGACAACAAACAATCCATGTAAAACTTTGTCAATTGTTGGTGAATTTTTGTATTCCAGAACTGTTCATCTTTGTATACGGTTAAAATTACTAATGCCCGAGTCGCTCAATAGACAGTTTATGGATCCTAAGAATCAATAACCATGTGTTTTCAAATGCGAAAAAAGTTATTGATTCAAGGAGCGACTAAACACCGGCATTAGCCCCTGGATGGCCTTAAGTGAGTGCTAATATTGGTTGTCAAGAATAAGGTCAAAGAAAATAGCAATACATTTTGCATAATGTGGACAATAATTTCAATGCGACGTCATACAGACCTGTTGAGACAGGAAACTGATAAAGCCTGAAGGAAAACTGATAAAGCCTGGTCAGGAGGAAGGAGTGAGGGTCGCTGGAAATTGACTCGCCAAATAGCATAGCAAGGTGATTTTACCTATAGACATCTTCTGCAGCACATGTGTATGGGAGCATGACGGTTTTAGCATCTAGCTCGGTAGTTTTGTTCCTCTGAAGACGGTAGATTGTGAGTTGTTTTCACGATTGTCTTGTAAGTCTTTGATAGATATATCAACTATCTGTGTAACCCTATGTTTGAGCCCCCGTCCAAGATATGTATATCTTCTCTTGTCAAACAACTGACGCACTGAAGAGCTTGTCTGGAAGAACGTTGCCCTCTGCGGTTTTGATGTATAAGACGTACGAGAAGCAGATGGAGCTGTAGATGACGATTTAGTAGTAGAAGATGTACACACAACTCAACTGGAATATTTAGTTCACACTTTGATATACAATAGCGCAATGAAATTTATTCATAATTAATCATTTGGCGACCATATTATACAAAATAATCAGTAATGACGTTTTGTTAAGTTGCCCCTGTATTTGATAGTACAGTAATAGGACTCTTGTTCATTTCATACAATAGTTCATATTACAATACAAAGTTCACGACCAAGTTTTTCATAACCGGTGTTTGGCCTCCTCTTACCAATCCTTCCAAAATTTGATGCTCTTATTCGTTTACGCCTCTCTTCAAGCCATTCAACGGATTGATGTTGCAAAACTGTTCTTCTTAACAGATGACGGCTCTCTTCTGATCTCAAGAACGATGCCAAGAATACACGAATTTATTTTTCTCAATACTTAATTCTTCATTTAGATCAGGGCAATGAGCATTAGGACCGTAATCATGATCTGTTGATTTCTGGCATGGGAAAAATGACTTACGCATTTTCAGAGTTGTCTTCCTTCTTGCCCTGTCCTGTTCAACCTTTCTCTTGCGTTTCAACTGCATCGATTTCAGAAAATTAAAAGACCGAAATTGGAAGAATACCGTACCTAATCATAGTGGCTTGTGATATACTAAATGCTGATGATAGAAATAAAGCCAACAAGTTTCAACATTCAGAGTTTAATGTCTTGACAACAGCTTCATCCCATGGACCATAAATATTTTCTTTATATTTTGCCATCTATGAAACCAAAATGGACAAAGTAGATTTATAAATGTCACAATTATCACAAAAGTATAGTCATAGTTAATGATACGGTACATAACAAGCATATAGTAGAGCCAGTTATAAAAAAATGAGCTGTTAATGAAGTACCGATTTTTGCTAATAGTAATGGGAAAAGTACAAAACTTTGAACCGATATTGTTAATAGAACAAATGCATGGAATGGTGTCGGTAACCTGGATACAAGACATATGGATCCAAATATGGCAGCATTAAGAGATAAGGAACTTGATACTATTAATGCTTTTACTCCATAATCGAAAAACGTCAAATGAATTAACATCATGAACACGGTAGTTGCATATATTGTATTTGTGCTGATTGTTTCTGTTAATGTCTTTAAAACAGGCGAAAGGATATACCCACAAAGTGTGAATATAATAACCATTTTCACATGTTTAACTATTCCAACAGAATCGTTATAAACATAATAAGCGTAACAGCATAGTGAAATTGCATTGCTCCAGAAAAAAATGTATTCGGCTGCGATCCATTCATTGTAGAGGTATGTGAATGACACAACAAAATACACCACAAGGCATAATTCTTGAGTAACAAGGCCTGCTCCAAAGAAAGCATTTGTCAATGTCACCTGACGAAGGTTGATGTTCTTCTTCAACTCTTCCAAGAATGAAGGATCCGTGTAATTGTCTGGGTACCCTTCATTTTCATAGAGGTTCTTCTTCCAAGTTTTTCTTCTTGTTTGAGTCATGGGAAGCAATATGAATCTGGAATAATAACCAAATTTGTAGCGTCAAATAGATTTTTTGCATAGCAAATTAATAATATTACAAAATTCAAGCTTTCGTTGATTGGGAATCTCTATTAGACCGTAACTTACTGGGTGGTTATAAAATAACTAACCACCTTTTTTTAAAGAGCTAAAAAACAGTGAAGAGTAGTCTACACTCTTGTTGAATGAATTTGAACAAGTGACACGTTGTTTTTTATTTAAATAAAATGAATTTGGAAATTACTTTCCTGAATGAAATCTAAAGATCACTATCATTGCCCAAAACGGACAGAACTGGTTTTTTTATTTTACAATGAAATAGGTCCCAGAAAGAGCAATAAACAAAAATTTGTCTACATAGTAAATGTCAGAAAATATAAAGTAAGAATTTTTAGTAATCAAATATGACAATAAATATTATTATTATGAATGAAAATTATGGAGCTAACCTCGAACAGATAAATATAGCTGTAGCGGTAAACCAATCAATGCATCCCATTAATGTTGGAAACATGCAAATAATTTTCTCTATCATGCAACATTATAATTATTTCTATTTAATATTATTCAACTACATTTTTCAATTTTTTTGAATAACATAACCTATCACGAAAAACAACGGCCATCAATCTGTCAAAAATTTTTCAATGCCTACTTGATTTTATAGAAAAACGTTTTGAAGAAAAATGAAATTCAATAAAAATTTTAACATAATTATTTGATATTGTTTCTCAATTTACTCTTTAAGTTGAATTATATTGATAAATTAATTATATTTTCGAAAGATTTACATACTTTACGTGAATGATGGCCTATCATCTCAAAACAATATTGCCTTTATATTTTTAGGTTAATCTTGATTAAATCGAATATCCTTTGAAGAAAATAAAATGTATTTTGATGTAGTCAAGACGGTTTTCTTTTAAAAAATTGATATTCAACAACTTCAACATTGTATTTGTCAGGATCAGGACAAGGTTGGGCATTCTTCCTCTGATCAAACAGTACGTGAATCGCCATATGTTGAAGTCCGAAACAAAACAGCTCAGCTCATCGCTCGTCCTGCTGAAATATCAGCAAAGCTTTACTTTATTCAGTAAATCTAAATTTATCGTATAATTTTTCTAAAAGCTTGTGATTGATATTTTCAAAAATGTTGCAAACCATGAAGTATTTTGAAACTTTAAAAATATAGGTCCAGACCTATTTAGATCGCAGTGCTGAAGGCCAGCTGCACTGTTGACAGGAGATCCTTCAATCTTCAGCTTCATCACAGGCTAGGAACAAAGATTCGAATTGACTGCAAGAAGTACTTTCACAGGTATTTATGAGAAATTACGTTCTTCTGTTATCATAACTTTTTGTTTCTTTCATTTTTGACAAATTTTGAAGAGCTTTTCAGTGATTAAGTTACAATTTAACCTATTCAAGTGATATCAAGGGCTTTTGTATTCTTCTACCTGAATATTTGTAGGCTATGATTCTGAGCTTTTGAAATGATTATTTTCTCTATGACTTGGGGGAAAGTATATTGAAAAAATATATATTAACTAACTAATAATTGTATTATATTGATGTTTGGTGATTAATTATTAACCACTAACCATCTATAAAATGCAACAGCTGATGGTTTGTATTTCAATATCGATAATAGTATTGACCTGTTATGGAACTTTGCCCCTGACTTTAATTTTATTGGGTTTCAGCACTTTAGTTTTTTCACAAAAAAAATTGTTAGGCTAAATGCAGATACAATAACTTAGGCTAGTAGAACAACAATAATTTTGAGGTTGAAGCCCTAGGCCCATTTCATGAGAAAATTAAATCTTTCTCAATCCTCCACCTTACCCTGTGTGGCTGAAATAAGAACAATGACGATCGTTCATCGAATGATGCACCTGTCATTTCAAGCTGTAATCAATGAGACTTGAGACATGAAGAATTAGAGAGTTATAGTGAGTTGTAGTAGACAGCCTAAAAGATTGTCCCTTGGAATCTGGGACATCTGGCAACCCTTATTAATATGTATATTTATAATATTAATATATTTATTAATACATTGCATTATCTTCTAAAACGTTATGATTGATTATAAACTTTCACATCCCGCTCATTCATACTTACACCAAGTTATTAAAAATTTGATTTGACACTCATCACACTAATACAATTTTAAAATTAGGAATACCGCAACTTAAAAAATCACAATTTGGATGAAATCACACGAACTGGGGAAATAGATGAATTATAAATGTTCATAAACAAACTAAGTTATTCATATGATAATGAAACTTGAAGAAGAAGGAGACTTAATTAAATATGCATGTGACTTTATACAATTTATCAGATCAAATTTCATTTTCTTTCATCTAATTCTCAAAAAATGAATACTTACAATAATTTAACTTGCAAGGCACTTTCTGCTAAATTAATATTAATACTTATTTCTAAATCTTACACTTATTAACTTTATCAACACTTTAATTTAATTGCTGAAAATCAAAATTGCTTGATAGGTCATAATATTTAAAAACATGGTTTATATAGTCTACGAAATTGTTGGTAACAGGATGTTGAACTTGCGCATCGAATTGATGATTATTTATTGAATAGAGGTAAATTATATCATATTAATCAAGCCTTAAGCTTGAATATGATATAATTTACCTCTTTAAATAAATATTAATCCAGCCTTAAGCTTGAATATTTAGTGAATAAGTAGGCTAGTCAACTGAGAATGGAATAAAACCATCTAAATGAAACAATTTGAAACAATCAATTTTAATTCAAAAATTTCTTAGCAAATACAAAGTAGGCCTACAAATTAGTCAAAAGACAATACATACTACCAAAAAAGAAAAATTACAATCATTCCAATTTTTTCCCCCTACAGGTTTCAAAAATGGATCCAATGTTTCTTTCCTATTCTCAAGTAAATGGAGTTCCGCAGGAATCAAAACTGGCTACTTATATGGTAAGACAAACATTTTTATTACTATTTTATACTGTTAGTAGACTACTAATGTTATTGAAAATACTGTAAACCTACTAGGGCCTACTTAGAAAAAAATCATGGGAAATAAATTTGAAAATTTGTATGAATTGATTAATTTTTCAATTCAATAATGTAATATTTACATTACAATAGCTCAATAGAAAAGTAATTAAGTTTAAGAGAAGTTCCTACATTTCTGTTGATGAGTTATTGATTGATAGAACCTATTCTCTGAATGAATATTTTAATTTTGTATAAGTTACTTCTTATTAGGCTATAGTTAATTTGACAATCCGAAAAGTTGACTTAATGAAGTGTGATTTTTGTATTTGTTCTGTAGTGTTTTGTATGACATCATTATTCGTTTTATTTAACGAGCTTGTACACTGTAATTATGTGTTATGGCAATAAAGAATCTTGAAATCTTATGAAAATATTTATACTTGAAAATATTGAAGGACTGAGAAATTTTCTCTGTAAACAAGATGTTCTATACAGCCCACACTATAAAGAAGCAAATTATTATTATTTTAATAATTAACATGCACTGCATGCGCATGTTTCGTTTTAGGAGTTTTCTATTTTGATACCTGTTTCATGTAATTTTATTCCCATAAAACAGAGATAAGGCGGACACACACTATGCATGAACAGCACAACATGGGCTACAGTGCATCGTAATACAATAGTTATAAGTTCAGGGTGCACAGATTCATTGGTTTTTTTTCTGTACTAAAAGCTTCTAAATTTTCATCATGAAACAGGCCCCAGTTTGAAGTTTGGACATCCCGTAATTTGACGGACCTAGCTAGGTTCTGTTGGAATTTTGTACGTCACATAAATTAACATTAACGTGGTCGGTTCTCTTAACTTGATCCATTTAAACACCACTGTTTAAAGTAATGTGGATTCCTAAATTAATTTATTCATTCAATCTAATCAAATTAATTTCAATTTCCATCCGGAAATTTTCGAATCTATAATTTTAAAATCATTTTTGTCATGTCCTGGTAATTTTTTCAATTCTTGAAATATTGTAATTTTTGTTAATAAAGGTGTGTTTCCTAATTGCAGCGTCAAAATAAAGGACCTCCTGTATCAGCAGTCGGTGTTTCATCACTTGTCAAAAATGTATCCGGACTTTCTCTGGATCCGTTATCCAGTTTGACCATGAAAAAAGTAAGGATACTCTTTATTACATTCACTTTAATCATCATTACACCTGTTTGTATGGAATTTTTTTAGATATATTTGATTCATCTCTATACACATCTATCAGATATATTCCGATGGTCTCATTCATTCAATCCAATTAATATAATACCATGAAAACCCAAAGTTTCGTTGGTACGAGAGACCTGCTATGCCTACTCAGGAATTGATTTTAACGGAATATTCATTTATTCAACCATGTAACTAACAAGTAAAGTCTCATCCACATCAACAGATATGTAACATGCGAGACATTGTATTCTTCAATGTAATTCCAGCACAATTATAGAGTATTCACATCTTCCAGCAATCAATCGCACATGCACAGAACAGTAATGGCCATGCAAATTTCATTGAAGAATGCAATGGATGTCTATGTCTGGCACGTTACGTGTCTGTAGATGTCAGTAGATATGAATGAAACTGAAATTTATTGCCATTATAGGAAAAAATAAGGTTTAATATTTTCGGATAGGTGGTAGGTGTTATAATGTATTGTTGAGGTTGGCAATAGCTGGAGTCGGATTAGTGTAAGGCAGCCTTAAAGTGTGTAATAGCCCAGCGAGACTAGATTATGTAACTTCTTGTATTATCGAGTGTACTTTCATGTGGAAATAATAAAATGTTTTACAGACTAGTATTGTGTCGTAGGGTTTGAATTTTCTGAAACGTACATTTCAACAGTAGGCTGCAATTGTAATTCGCCGAAATTTGAATAGTGTTTTCTTTTTTGCTTGATTTCTCACACGTTCAGGAGTGATAATCAACTTTTGTTAATGTACGTGACTGTAATTGAAATTGCATATTGGGTAAATTTTGAAGGATTTTTATCTATATAAGATTGTCTTAACCTACAAGATTATTTGGGTTTACTGACACGTAAATGTACGTGAGCAAGACAATGTAGAATTATTGGTAATCAGTACTGTACATGTGTATTTATGAATACTGGATTATCAATGATTTTTATTAGCGATTTCTACAAAATCATTTTTGCCTTTCATCCTAACATACATTTGAAAAACGTATTTTACTACAAAAAAAAAAACTATTAAAAGTTTACAATGCTCTTCTCCAAAATTAAGTATTCATTTCAAAATGATGTTTGCTTGGGGTGTGGTTGTAAGTGTGTAATTTACTGGCTTTGTTTTCATAATTTTGTTGATACAGTATAATAATATACTGATTTTACGGGCTGTGTATTGTTGTCTATGTGAATTTCAATCGTGTATGGGTTTTGTATTCATATTTTGTCTGGGATGTGGTGTGGTGGTTCTGGGTCTAACTTGATCTGTTGGGTTGTAACTGGGATACGGTTTACCAATAGTTGACTCCTAACAGCCTGGTTTCAGTTGGCAACTAATCGAGTTGAAAGTTGAACGAGCAACTTGTGATTGTTATTGCAGGTAGTAGCGCAAGGCCCTGAATTCATACCACGCAGTGTCACAACCGGTTCTCCCAATCTGGTCGCTGCCTATTCAAATCGGAATCATTTAGTTGAAAGTCCAGCCTCACCCCCGCACACGACCCCTCCTACAACTCCCCCACCCCCCCATTGCCCCCCCCCCCCCCCCTTAGATAAGACGTCCCCCACGTATCAGGTGGGTACCCAACGATGCTTTTCAAGTACTCTCTCCCCCAAATTCACCATTTATTTATTGCACCTACAACGTTCTATTTAGTCTGGCACCAGTCTTTTATTTATCGCCCCCTTATCGATTATCCACTTGAAATAGGCTACTTGTTTTTTATTGTTTGGTAGGCTACAAGTTTCATATTGTTTGGTACAAGTTTCAAGAATTCTTAGTAGTCAGTAATATTGAAATACTGCACTTTTTTATGGTTTGGATCAAGGTACAAAAATTTTGTAGTACTTTGATGTTTTAGTGCTTCTATTTGGTGCCATTATGGCTGGATTTCTCAATTCCAGTAGGACTCAATGTTTCGACCTATTTCTGAATGTTGTGTGCCCTCTGAGACGAAAAAATTAAATTAGCTTACAAAGCACTCTAATAACTGGATTTCACGATTCCAGTAGATGTTCAGGTTACTGGAGGCAGGTGGATCATATGATCGTCAACTCTATATAAACAAGTTGTCCAATACACATTGACTGGTGTGCATGGACTATTTGTTTGTATAAAGTAGACGATCATATGATCCACCTGCCTCCAGTAACCTGAACATCTACTGGAATCGTGAAATCCAGCCATTAGAGTGCTTTGTAAGCAAATTTTCTTTTTTCGTCTCAGAGGGCACACAACATTCAGAAATAGGTCAAAACATTGAGTTCATTGGGCCTATAGGCCATGATATCCTCAAGAATGTTTTGAAATCATTCATGCAATTACTGTTGAAATTTTACCCCGGAAAAATATTATTATTATCAGTCATAAACCCTATTTTATTTTGTGGTCTGAAGAAATAATCGTCGCGTTTACCTCATTAACTCTTAGAAACTCAGTTATTAGGATTTAAAACTTGAGATTTTCTGTATTGTTCTAATAACTTCCCTCAAAACTCTGGCACTCGATTCTCATTACACTTGACAATGAGTCGTGCTCTATGAACCACTGCATTTGGCAGTACACTGTTTTTCGTGTTATAAAAATATATTATACTCCTTACTTTGATACTTTACTTGATAGTTGAAGATATCCCACTAGCAGCGCAACCCTTCCAAACTCTTTTGGGCTAAATAGGCTCAATTATTGTTCGAGTTATAATTGGACCTCTTCGTATTAATCTTCTATGAAGATTTCTCGTACAGTAACAATTGGTAAACACTAGATCAATATTAGTATGCAATCAATTAAATAGTTTTTAAATTTATCTGTTCTTGACATCTACAGGGTGTTTCAGAACTCCCTACCAATACTCTAGGGCATTGTTCCTGGGTAGAAACCATATCTAAATATTATATTTAAATTGTCCAGAAGTCCTTAGTTACTCACACAGCTGCCATTTTGTTTTTTTCACATATTATTTTTTATCTCAATAATGGTGAAACACATGGAAATGAAACTTTGCACCAACATTTATGACAACTAGACAAAGCTACAGAAAAATTATGAAAATTTTTCAAATTCATAAAACAAAATGGCGGCTATTCAAAATTTTGTTTCTTGAATAACTCGGAAACCGTTGACATTACAAAAATTTTACAAGAATAACTTTTTTTAGTAAATTTGATTTCAAATCGATTGAAACCTTATTTGTTGAGATTGGATGAATATTGACTGAGATATGGCAGCTTTAGTGATAGGTGACCGCTGAAGGTTAGTTGTACTCCTTTTTAATATCTTTAAAATTCACACAAAATACTCTGAAATCGCTCACAAATAACATGCAAAGCATACAGAGACTGTTGCATTGTTGTGGCAGACTTAAGCCGCATGCCCAGGATGCACTGCAACTAGCTTCCAGGGGTTACCTATCACTAAAGCTGCCATATCTCAGTCACTATTAGTCCAATCTCAACAAATAAGGTTTCAATCGATTCGTAATCAAATTTACTAAAAAAAGTTATTCTTGTAAAGTTTTCGTAATATCAACGGTTTCCGAGTTATTCAAGAAACAAAATTTTAAATGGCCGCCATTTTGTTTTATGAATTTGAAAAATTGTCATAATTTTTTTGTAGCTTTGTCTAGTTGTCATAAATGTTGATGCAAAGTTTCAATTTCATATGTTCCACCATTATGGAGATAAAAAATAATAAGTGAAAAAAAAACAAAATGGCAGCTGTGTGAGTAACTAAGGACTTCTGAACAATTTAAATATGATATTTACATATGGTTTCTACCCAGGAACAATGCCCTAGAGTATTGGTAGGGAGTTCTGAAACACCCTGTATAATGATGGAAGATTATTGGCATAATGACGACTTCTTTTTAGGCAGACGGTACCGACTAAAATGTTTTAAAACAATTTATAAAACCATCATACTTGCTTTTTTAATTTTTAGGTTTCTGTACCTATGTTTTTTTACTGAGTGTTTTTTATGGTAATTCTCCAGTAGTGAGTAGCATTTTTTTAGATGGGTTTCTATGTAGTTTGCTCTCAAGTTTTCTGCAACATTATCATTTTTTTCAATTGTGAATGCTTGAAGTAGGAAATCTAAAATTATTAATTGTTAATTTCACGGCATGATCACAAAATATCAAATTCAAATTTGACATCTATAAATTTCTGGTGCTATATTGGCTTATTGTCGGCTTGTAGTGTCAGTCTATGTATGATGCTTGTCCTGTTTTTAATAAGTGTATCATTTGTTTTCATTTTTATACAACGTAATTGTGATTTTGAAATTTTCACATCGTTGCCTATCCCATTTTTCAACTACATATCCCATTTTTACTTGGGTTGCAATAATTGTTCGTATTGAATATTTATGTGTTTAAAAGTATTGTTAACCTATGTTGTACATAGTAAAACCTTTCTGTTTGTCTATCTGTTGTCTTCTCTATAATATTTTAGTACACTTTCTACAATATTTTAGAAATACTACCTATGTATCGCTTGAAATAGAAACTCCTTTTTTTATTCTATCTGTGCATTTTGGTCTCTTTGAATGCACTTACAGGTTTATTTAAGAGTGAATAAAAACGTGCACAAAGTCCCATTGCATTACGAATTTTGAGTTTCATTCATAATTTATTGTTTGTTCAGATGCACAAGCATCACCGTCACAAACTCTCGTCATTGAGCAACATATTATCGTACTGTTAACAAGAATCATGTCAATTTCAATAATTATATTTCAACAATATGCTCATGAAAAACGTGTTGATTGTAATGTAGCTTACAAGAGTAATTAAAAGTTTAAATGTCCAATACTAGTTGTAGTTCATGAAGCTTGAGCTATGACTGTCTGGTAGCTTACCAATTTTTTGACATGTATTGGTCATTTGTCCGACCAATTAAAATTATTTTTCAGGGTGATGCCGATATGAGCTTCAGATCTGTTCATAGGTAATGGGAGGGGTGATGATGAGAGATGATGAGTGCATTTTAGGCAGACATGACCGATGCATAGAGATAGATAGAAATGATTCTGGAACCCTAACCTTTCCCCCACTCTCGCGATGGCACTTATTCTTTAGTGCGTAACTTTGTCCAATTGATATTCCACCCAATAGCCATGCTCAAGCTATCCTCTACGATTTGTACCTCATATTGGGAGGCAAAAGGTTTTTAGAATTTTGATGAACGTTTCCAATGATAACGAATCATAATTCAGCCAAATTTGGAGGTAGCTGATTATAACTCTAATGCCCGGTTTTTCAGTCGTTCAATAAACTTATTGAATCAATAACTTTTTTTTGCATTTGAAAACACGTGGTTATTGATTCAATAGTGCTATTGGATCCATAAACTGTCTATTGAGCGACTGAAAAACCGGGCATAAGCTGACCGCCTGACACTCATTTAGTTTATACTACAGCAACTGCATAATCACAGTGTTGTCATTGAATGCCTCTCTTATGAATGGTTAGCTCGGTCATACATATTTACTATCTTGAATAAATAAATAATCTATTCCTGCTACTGTTTTCCAGTTTGAATAATTGTTGTGTTGTGTTGAAGGAGAACGTAGGCGGCACGACGTACTACTACCCAGCGGCGGTTTCGGCGGCAGTGACGGCGGCGGCCGTGTCAGTGGACCGCGTGTCGGCGGGGGGCGTGACGTCATCAGCTGAGGACAGCGCGGCGCCGGTGCTCCAGGCGTCGCCGCTAACCGCCTACCCGGGCGCGCCTCTGCACCTGCAACAGGACACCTCTTACTACTTGCCCGACGAAGTGCGGCTCGAGCTGCAGATGAAGAATGCGCTCACCCTTGCTCAGCCAGATCCCGCGCAGTACCCTAGTCAGTAGCCAGTCTTGTTTTTGGTTATCTCGAAGGAATGTTGTATAAAAATAAGCCCCATACACTGAATTAACTGAAAATTATCATTTTTCCTCTTTCTTTCTGAGGGTGATGCCCATATGAGCTCTATGCTTGTGCGTGGGTAATGAGAGGGGTGATTATGAGAGATGACGACTGTTTTTAGGCATATTTATTTATTTATCATTTATTGGATCAAGCAATACAATCTTATAGGAAAGAAAAAACAGGTGTTAACCCAAAACTTCATCTGTTCCAAAATTTAGTCTGATAAAATGTTCAAATGAAGGTATTGTACAATAGTTTTGTTCACATCAACGATTTCAACTTGAAAAAACACAAACCGAAAATAAATTATGAATTTTAAATTTGAAAAGGTCAATAAAAAAGCCGAAAAAACACCAAACAATTTGAAAAATTGAAGAATATTGAACAAAGATTAACAATATTTGTGTAGGCGTAATCCATGAGTGTCAACAAACTTGATAAAACCAGCTACCACATAATACAAATAGACGGACTCCTATTACTTCAACATTACGGGTGATGAAGCCAATTCTGGCGCTTAAACCCAACCAAGATGGCGGTCCACTCAGCTGAACTGACCATACTCTCCTATGTAAACCACCGCCATCTTCCTTGGGTTATATTATAAGACTCAGGGCCGCTTTCCCCAACGCTGCTTACTCTATACATCTAGCTTAAGCCTCATTCGGAGAATAGAAAAAGTATAGAAAAAAAATTGAGCGTCAGCTGTTATTATTTAAGCCGTGGAAAGCGGCCCTTCAACGCTGCTTATCCTATACATCTAGCTTAAGCCTCATTAGGAGAATAGAAAAAGTATAGAAAAAAAATTGAGCGTCAGCTGTTATTAATTAAGCCGCGTTGGGAAAATCGGCCCTCAGGGTTGCTTTCCCCAACGCGGCTTAATTAATAACAGCTGACGCTCAATTTTTTTTCTATAATTTTTCTATTCTCCGAATGAGGCTTAAGCTAGATGTATAGGATAAGCAGCGTTGGGGAAAGCGGCCAAAATGTAGATAATAAGTTTATATATTAGTATATAAGTGCATATGTTTACAAAAGTTATAGCAATAACAAATAAATAATACAAAATTAAATACATTAAATCAAAAAATTTTGATGTGCGTGACTTGATGAACGCACTGTATAATGTATTCTGGTAGTTGTTGATCGCTGATCACAAGACAACCTGTACTCCCCAATTTTCGTTTTCTTTTTTTCGTTGGATGTTTCCAACCTCCAATTCCAATTCAACAGCTCAATTTGCAAAGAAATTTTACATTTCTCTTATGGTTTAACGCACCACATTGATAATTAGCCATAACTTATCAGTTTTCACTTTCATTATTCTCGTTCATGCAGTTGTTGAGTATTTTATTCATAGAATGTTGTCAATTTCTTTGCAGATGTACCAACAGAAGTTGAGAATTATCACGAATTGTGTCCTTTGGAGCAGTTACCTTCACTCCATAAAGCGCAGCTCATAGGATTTCAGACTTCCACATTTAAGGCTACTAATATTAAGACTGGAACTCGTTACTGTCTCCGTAGAATACACGGTAAATTGAAAGTTTCCATTTTCACATCTTTTGTCTATGCTTGAATGGAAGAAAACAATCTCAACTTGAGTAAATAGAAATATAGTTTGAAGAATATTTCGGAGCTTCTATTAGAATAGAATAGAATAGAACTTTATTTACACAATGCACGGATTATAATAAAATGAAAATCAATTTTTAAATAAAATAGTACATAATTTCTTCTCCTATTTAAAAAGTTCTTAGGCTTAGCCGAAGCCGTCAGCCGTGAAGCTTCTATTATGGGTTCAATTATTTGTTTGTTTTATTATGTTATGTAAGATATTTGAGATTGAGTTTTGAATTACCTGTATATTCTCGTAAATGTTTCCAGGTTATTGAGTCAGTTGAATTAAATTCTTGTCTGAAAGAATTCTCTTTTCGTCATCGACACTGAGCCAAAACCCAGTTTGCTAATCGAGGCAATATAAAAAAAATGAACATAAAAATGCAAAAACAATGCTTTGGCTGTGTCTGAGGTTACGGTACTCAGTATTAAGTGGAAAATGGAAAATGCTATATTTGTTACCTCTAATTTCCGTGTTTCTCTTTTCAGTAAGTCTAGCTTCTTGTACTATATGAGATCATACTCATGAGATTTATGTTAATTATATATCTATTTATTGTGGTTAAGTGGTAGAGTTGGCATTACTTTCCAAACTTCGCTAGGTCAAAAAATGAAGCCTTTTCTATTCTATTCCATTCTATATTGTAGTTTTTCAGTAATTGATGATTGAATTTTATTATTCTAATTGATGATCTACGAATAATTATTCCGTATGAATGCATTGCTCGTTACCCTAGAAATTGATCACCTATGTTTTTTTGTTTTCTTAGGTTTTCGGTTACCAAACCAGAAGTGTACGATGATCATAGATATGTGGAAAAAGTTGAGCCATTCCAATATAGTACAACTAAGAGATGTATTCACCACGAAAGCGTTTGGAGATCATTGTAAGTTTTATCAATTTCTATGAATACAGTCATCTATGTTGTGCTATATACAGAGTGTTTCAGAACTCCCTACCAATATTCTAGGGCATTGTTCCTGGGTAAAAACCATATCTAAATATCATATTTAAATTGTCCGGAAGTCCTTAGTTACTCACACAGCTGCTGCCATTTTGTTTTCTTCACTTATTATTTTTTTTCTTAATAATGGTGAAACATATGAAATCGTAACTTTGCACCAACATTTATGACAACTACACGAAGCTACAAAAAAATTATGACAATTTTCCAAATTCATAAAACAAAATGGCGACCATTTAAAATTTTGTTTCTTAAATAACTCGAAAACCGTTGATATTACAATAATTTTACAAGAATAACTTTTTTTAATAAATTTAATTACACAATTTTTTTTTATAAATTTATTGGACGAATATAAACTGAGATATGGCAGCTTTATTGATAGGTGACCGCTGGAGGTTAGTTGCACTCTTTTTTACTGTATTTAAAATTCACACAAAATAATCTAAAATCGCTTAAAAATAACATGCAAAGCAGACGTAGACTGTTGCATTGTTGTGGGTTGTGGCAGACTTTAGCCGCAATCCCAGGATGCACTGCAACTAATTTCCAGCGTAACTTGATCGTATCATATTATATAAAATATGGTACAAGTATAAGATAAGTTCAAGTATACAAATAAGATCTTTCAAGTATAATAAAATCATAATACCGTACTGTTACACTGTTTAAAAAAACTTTACTTACATCATAGTAAGTAAAGTCATTTTAAAATCAATGTTATTTTGTCAGTTGAAAAAAGAATGGCTATATACAAAGTGATATTGTGTTTTCAGCGCTGGTTTTCGTCTACGACTACCATCCTGATTCGGGTACACTTTTAGCTCGACACTTTTCGCAGTCAGAGCCCCTGAACGGCTACACGGACCCATTCTCATCCAATCCGAATGCACCGCGGCCATACAGTCATCAGAAGAATGCGCTACTTAGGCAGCAACACAGGTAAAAATAATACACAATTTAATTGAATGAATGAGTGTATAATATTGTGTATAATGAATTACTAAATAAACTAGGTTTATAATAAATTAATAATGTTGATAACAGCATAGAATTACTTAAATTTAATGATAGGCTGCAAAGTATTGCAGGATCCATTTTCACGAATTAATGCATTTTTATTTCTACTAGGTCACCCGTGCTTCGCTTCAGGGTCTCAAAAATCCCGTTGAGTGAGGATATTTGTGTGAAATATCTAATCACTATGTGCACGTTGTTAGAAGGAACTTTAAAGATAAAAGACTCAAAACCCGTTACATGTTTGCATGTTAACTTTGACATAGAAACCGAAAAAATGTACATGATTAGGCCTAATCCATGTGATAGATGGAAATTTTTGTCCAAGTTGAATGAGATCACTGATAGAAAATTTGGGATACATTTTTGATGGATTAGGACGTCTCTATGTTTTTATCATCCTAGATCATACTTTCAACGTAATTATGGTATTAATATCACAAACCATCTAATAAGTTTGAAAAAATGTGATAGCCACATGCGAGTGCCATGACAACGGCTGATTAGATGTTATCTCAACATAAAACAGTCCAGTTTAATTCCAGTACGAAATGTTTCAGTCAACTTTATATTCATTTTAAATAAACAAATATTTGATAGGAAAATGTGAATTTATTAACATTCCTTTCCTATATTGGTGACCCCGATTGCTTTCCTATAAAACTTCCTATTTCCATTGCTTCTACTTTTTCATTGTAGAAAACCTCTACGATCGACTTTGAAATACTAGCTTCAATATTTCTTTAGGGATTCATCAAAAATGAATTATTCCAGTTATTTAGAAGTTGTTTGTTTTGTTGTAGCAACTCGATGCTGTCGGAAGGAACGATTTGGAGCTACGTGATCCAGCTGACAGGAGCGCTGAGAGTGATTCATGCGGCCGGGCTGGCTTGTCGCTCGCTGGACCCATCCAAAGTGCTACTGACGGCTCGCTCTCGGATACGAATCAGCTGCTGTGGTATATCCGATATACTCACGTTTGATCCGAACGCTGCTAATCCTTTAGCATTGATGCCCCACTATCAGGTAATTTCATTTTTTATTTAGCTGATGGTTTTTAATGTTTGACTACATAACCTATATCTTTTCCACATTTCCCATTACGGAAATTGGATGATTCGGCGAAGCGGAACACCCGAAAGGGTCTCCCCGCTAATAAAAGCCATAAGCATAATAATAATAATAATTGTGGGGAGACCAGAGTAGGGTTGTTCCACTTCACCAACATAACCTAGGGATAAAATACCTGTGAAATGAGCATTGAAGTATTGACACTTTTATTTAGTAACATATTTTTTACAAAACAAAGTAATTTCTTATCCCTAATAATTACTTGATAGAAACTTGTGTTATCAGTATCATTCATAGTGAATTCAAATTCAATTTCTCTCGTCTGTCAATTTATTCTTATGAATAATGCATTTTTTACGGTCATCATTATGTTTGTATTTTCTGGTTTCAGCAAGAAGACTTAACTGCCCTAGGAAAATTAGTTCTAGCCTTGTCGTGTCGTTCTCTAATGGCTGTTCAAAGAGAAAATCTCCAAACCTCGCTTGATCTCATGGGCCGCTCCTACTCCAATGATTTGAAACACCTTATAATGTCAGTAACTAAACTATTGTATTCGATTTATTGGCGATTATCGACCTCATATAATATATTCAGTGTGTTTCTAAAATAGACCGACAAACATCGTGAGTGATTTTCTGACATTGAAATTAAGAAAAAAGTTCTATTAAACATGGGTCTTAAAATGCTTTGTTTTCCCCCTAGTCACCATTTTGTTTTTCACTTTTTATTTCTTTTTTCTCCAGAAAGGTTTGACTAATTTTGTTGAAATTTGGCATGTTCAAGGCTGAAGGCATGAAGGTCTGCTGTGAAAACAATTAAGTAACCTTATCTGACGAAATATTTTAAAATGGCGGGCAGCAAGTTTTCGAGTTATTTCAATTTAAAATTTGAATGCCATTTTCAAGTATTTCGTCAGATAAGGTTGCTTTATTTTTTCCAGCACACCTTTATCTTGACCTTGACCGTGCCAAATTTCAAAAAAATTAGTCAAACCATTCTGGAGAAAAAAAATTAGAAGTGAAAAACAAAATGGCGATTAGGAAGGAAACAAAGCATTTTAGGGCCCATGTTTACTGGAACTTTTTTCTCAATTTTAATGACAGAAAACCGCTCACGAAGTTTGTCGGTCTATTTTAGAAACACCCTCTATGTTTTTTTTACTGTGTATTATGTCCTGTGGACATAGAATAATCATGCTCCGTTAGGAAAGGAGACATTTTCAGCCGTTGACAAGATATTGGATTCACTGAATGCCTTCGAATCTTTATCTAGAATTTTTTCTACAAAAGGTTTTTGATGGATATAGTTTTATTTTCATCTATTATACACTTGATATGAATGTAGGAACAAAGTCTACTTGAACTTTAAAATCATCATCTAGCAATTAATTTCAATTCACTTTAGAAAGCATGAAAACGAAGAGCGCTTTTGATTGAATGTTTGTTAATGTCTAATTGAAACTCCTGTTGCATTTTATGTCATTCACAGAAGCGTTCAAACAAGTTAGAATGTAACGAAAATAGGAATTCGTAGTGAATTTTGCTGTGTTAACTGCCGAATACAGGTAAGTGGCAATTTTGGAATAACCATTTGATACTCGTCACTTGAGACTCGAGACTTGGGAACATCTTCAACTAGACTTACGAGGATTTATTCGATTACAACATGAACACCAATGAATTGGTTATCTGCGTTGGTAATGTTGTAGTTTAGAAGACGAAGTGTTATACAGTGGAGCCTTGTTTTTACGAACCCCGATTCAACTTGTTTATTTCAAATTCCCTTGAAACGTACAAAACAGAGAATTTAGTGTATAGTGTATTTTGCATCCCCGTTTTTACGGATACCCCGATAGAACGATCGATTTTTTCGGTCCCTTGAGCTACATGAAAACGGGGTTGCACTGTTCTAGAACTCTTTACCACGGCTTTGGAGTTCAAATCCCAAAACACAAAATATATTGGTAAATACTAAAACATGTTGGAAAAATGAATCTTCATTGGATACCTCTTTGTAGGTGATCGATAATTCTATTATTTGCTTAAGGATTAAACGCTGTTAGCCTCAAAAATTTTACTAGTGTTCTTTTATGTACTCATAATAAATTATTGGTATTTACCCATTTCTCATTCCAGCTGTACTAGAGTGAAACCAATTTTGAAATTGATTATATCACATATGTGTTACAGGTATTTATTATCTCAACAAAGGCGTAGTATAGTTGAATTGATGCCAATGATCGGAGCTCGATACTATTCTCAATTGGACACAATACAGATGCACAACGATCAGCTAGAAAATGAATTGGCGAAGGAGATGGAGAATGGACGTCTCATGCGACTTATGGTCAAATTAGGAATCATCAATGAGCGCCCCGAGTTAGTTCAATATTTGATTAATTATTTCATATATTTATATTCTCAATATAGTAAATTACTATTTCATATAACACTCAATAATTATTGATTTTCAAAGTTGAAAGAAATGGAAATCTTATAATTATAGAATGAAAAAAGATAATGAAGTATTTTCTTTGAGGTTGACTTGATTGTAAAATCTTTATCTCAGTATAAATAATTGTATTCCTGTTTTATTTTTTACACTTCTACTTTATATGAACCGGTAATTATCCCATGCAAGCTCTGGCATAATAAGATGAAAAATTGATATTAATAAAAAACATGTTATAAAAAAGGGAAAAATTTAATTTTAAAACATTCTAATATACTCTTTTAAATTCAGCTAGTACATTCTAATTTATTGTACTCCTTTCAATTCAGCTAGTTTACAAAGATGACTTGTAAACATGCTATCAGGTTTTTATTTCATCCTTACAATAATTTGCACTGTATTTTAAATTTTACATACAAACTTATTATTCCTGTTAAATTGAAACAACTTGTAAGGTGAAGTAAACTTGTAATACATCATATTATTATCATATTGTTTTCATTCTCCAAATCTTGAAGGTTTTCTTGAAAGTACTACTTGAAATATGTATATTATGATGTTTGTTTTGTCGAATTAATTAATTTATTTATTATTATACATTAGTATCCATTTGTTTCACAATCCTCGTCAACTAATGCAATAGCATCTTGATTAGGAGTTTTATTCTTTCCTCATTTATTCATGATTTTTATTCTTTTTTTCAGATTAAATCTAGATCCAACGTGGGCTGAAACTGGCGATAGATATATGGTGAAATTGTTCAGGGATTATCTTTTCCACCAGGTCACTGAAGACGGCAGACCCTGGCTGGATATGTCTCATATAGTACATTGCCTAAACAAACTCGATTCAGGATCTCAAGAGAAGGTTTGTTATCACTTGACTTTTCTATCCACTCTCAGATAAGTTACTGTTTATTATCTCATACTAGCAGGTCACACGTGCTTCCTACGGGGTCTCAGATTAGGAAAAACACCTATTCAATAGATGGAAATTTTCGTCCAAATTAAATGAGGGTACTGATAGAAAATTTGTGATACATTTTTGATGGATTGCGGTGTCTATCTCTATCATGCTAGCTAGATCATACTTTCAACATATGTTATTAATATCAATTATTTAACAAAACATACGTTTATACTTGATTATCCATGTATTTTCTATGTTTTGATGAGTAAAGAATACAAAGTAACATAAGTACACAAGACATATTCTGAGGTATCAATGTAGTTTTCAATACAGTACAGTATATGCTTTCTACTCTTGTGCGATGAATTTGTTTCCGTGGTTGTTTCTTTGAAAAATCATAGCTAGATATAACAAAAACAGTACAGTTCCTTCTATTTATTATTGCCTGATTTTAGTGGTTCCTTCTTCCAATCATAAAACCAAGTATTATGTATTAACTGTAAATAGCAAAAACCAATTCTTCTCACTTAGTGTTAGGCTACCATATCTTGATGCTTTCTACTACAGAGACTGTGTAAAAAAAGTGTGGTAATTAGTGTGAAAAGGTCCATAACAGTGTGTTGGAACATATTTCTCCCACCTCCGCCATACTTTTGCCAAATTTTTGTTATGGGATTACAGGCAAACATGAACACATTCACTCATTTTTTTAAAACTTATTTTGAAAGAAACAACATAGAAATAGACTTTTCTAACATTAAAAATGGTCTCTAGTATTGCTTAAAAAGCTTTAAATGTTGAAAACTAATCACTGGCAAAGGCGAATTGTAGGTATAGCAGGATACTTTTAACTTGTCAGATAACAGCTGTTTCGGTAATAAGTAAACAGTGATTTTGACACAATAATCAAAAGGCTTAAAAGTCTTAAAGACCTTTAAAGTCTTGAAAATACCTTTTTAAAGAAGACCTTTCAAAGAATAACTTTTTGAAACGCCTTTTCAATAATCTGCGAGATTAAGCATTTGAAGGTTAAGTATTGTGATGCTGGTGGCCGAAACATATGTCTTCTGACAAGTTAAAAGGATCCTGCTATAAGAAGTGAATGTCTCAACATAACATATGCTTTGCGTATCATTCCAATGCAATCTTATGGCAATTGGCAAGAGTATGGCTTGATTTGACCCGAGCTAACAAATCAAAAGTGTGACATCAAATGGCCACACTGTTATTCTACAGTTTCTAGTTTCTACCGCTAGTTTCAACAGTATTCTTCATTGTACTGAGTACAACTTGGCCATGATACACATCAATATCAGAATAGAAAAATTACGTTAGTTCATGGTAAAGCTGAACTTCAATAGGAATGAATGTTTGTAAAATATTTAATAGAATATTGTTTAATGCGCTTGTTTCTTGCAGATCTGTTTGATGTCGAGAGATGAACAATGTATACTGGTGGTTACTTACGAAGAACTGAAGCACTGTTTAGAACAGTCGTTCGAGGAAATTGTGAGCGTGGCCGGACCTAGCAAGTCCGACGTCAATCCATAGTCTGTGTACAGTCTGTGTGATTTACACAACGATACGTCTGAAAGTACAAGACTGTCTCGTAGCAGAAGCAGGTGACCAAAATCGGACTCATCATCACGTTGCCAATTACCTGTGCAATAATGTATGCGAAACAGTATCTGTCCGAAAGATTTAATTATCTAGAAGCAAGTCCTACTAATTGAATTCGAAATAGATGTATTTTTATTGTTATATAGTATATTATGTAATATACAATTTAGACAAACATCAACTATGTTATAATACAAGTCGACAACAGATTAATATTATATTTTTATAACAAGGCCTACTTGTTATGTTGTTATGTTCACATCCCTTCAAAGTTCACAATCGGTTCGTTCATCGGCTTTTCCATTGAATGGCGAAATTACAATATTGCGAGCAATCAGTTTATGCTTGCAGAGCTTTGAACAGTTGCGTATTTTGTGATATTAATTCTAATAATTTATATAAGCTGACTGCAGTATGGTTATAAGTATAGAACAACCTTTCTACGGTAAAAATTGACTCTCAAGAAAGTGTAATGGGTGATTTTGGAGGCGGATTGAACTCCTAGTTTCCAAATGATTTTTTATTCTGCATTTAATACAGGGTTGATTGTTCTTAGTTTTCAAGGCAAGTTTTTTATATTGCCTTGTTAAAATCTTTTTTTTAATTTATGATAATTTTTAGAACAAAATGTAATTTATTTTTACTTTCCATCCATAATATGAGAATGTATTTTCTCGTCATTACAATATTATCAAAATGTTCTTTTTTGCTTGTCTATTATTACAATCATTATCATAATATCTCTACCGATTGCGTAACTCATGTCTAAAGTTTTAAAAATCTAGATATTAATTGCATTTCAAATCTGTTATGTTTGAATGTGATTCATTGAAACTGATGTTACTTATTTTTCTAAATGAATCTTTGCATTACAACACCATAGTGTTTCATATACATATAAGATGTATAGATGTTTTATTTATAATTTTACATGACAAAATTTTTAGGATAAGTAAATTAGATATGATCAGTCATTCATTTCCAGTCATATCTTATCAATATTGAGTATTTGTGTTTCACTAAAAGGTTAGCACTGAGCTTTAATTTATAGTTTATTTCAAACTGTCTTTAAAAGAATGTTTGTTCTATATCAACTGCTTCATATCTAAATAGCAATACATTAGTCTTGTGATAGAAGGAAATATTACTTTGCCGACTGGTAACTTGGACTGAAGAAACCTGCGACTTATGCATCGTTTGAACAGGCTTCCTTTAGTTTTTCTTTGTAGAAAATGTAGTACAATATTATGGTCTGCATGAAGTTATCTGTCCATTCTTGTTGAAAGATTTGCTATTGGACAATAAAATTCCTCTGACTTCGATTTTTCTAACTAGGAATTATCATTAGAAACATTTTGTGAGATGTTAGTTCTAAATATTTCGCTGTAGGGGCAGTTACAAAACAAATTATTACTCTTTCATCTAATGACATTATTTTTTATGAATAGATTCGTTTAAAATTGTACTTGGGATTACTAAGCAGTGGAGTGCTAGAAATTGTTCGAATCTCTCTTGAGATATATATATATTATCTTATATTTTTTTACTTTGAAGTATTAAGTAATATTCTTATCAAAAATTACTAAGATTTTTTATCGTATTATATAAATGTTTTGTTCTCACCCAGATGATTGCTATAGCTTTTTCTTTCACTTTTTTAAATTGTTACCGTACTTTTCATATAAATTATGAAAATTTATGTTGAAATTTTTTCACCCCAACTCATTTTCAAGACAGTGGCCATTAATTTTTTGCTAAATTCGATTAAAACTTATCTTCGGCTTTACCATTACTTTTTTTTACCGATTAATATTTCTTCCCTCATTAAAATTTAAAGTAGTTTTGTACTTATTTTGTCTAAGTAAACTTTATTTTTTAAATGAGCTCATTTTCAGTCTAGTTCTGAGTCTATTTGAGTCTATTACTTGTAGGTTGTGAAAGTAAAGATATTCGTAATGTAGTGCTTATATTCGAAATATTTCTTACTTAATTCACATCTCGGTTACTTATTTTTAATTGTGCTCTTAAAGACTAACGATACAAAAAATATGTGAAAGAGTTGAACCAAATTAAAAGTGAACAGTTTTAAGATGTTTTAGTGAGTCATAAATGTAAGGTGAGGATTGTCTAAATTGTTCTTCGTTTTACATGAAAACTTGATTGCTTATTCATACTATGTATGAGATGTATTTTTAAGAACAATTGAATAATAAATTAAGCAGTAATAGTGAGTGTATGTTCTGAGGGACTGAGGTTTGACAATTCGTACAATTAGTCTGATCCTTGGATGGGATGCAAGTGAAAGCACGAGTAGGCTACTGTAACCGATCATTCCATGAATGGTTTCAATTGAAACAACCGGGTAATTGGATTTTGTTGAAACATTCCTGATACTGAGATGAAAAATTAATACTGATATTATTATAAAAAAACGACAAATTATTGAGAAAATATTTTAAGCTGTTGTTGAAACTGCATTGAAGGCTACGTGAATTTGAGCTTTGATTGTATTTTGTAGACTTGGGAATCTCAATGTTCATAATTATTTCAAATCGGAAAATAATTACTTTAACCTTTGATTTGATATGCAAAATAATTTATTGAAGAATCTCCCAGATTGTGGAAATTATTGTCATTTATTTTCGATAAACCAATACTGACATAAATTGATAAAATTTTCCGTTTTAGAAATCTAACCAACATAATTTTATCATCGAATTTGAATTATTACAAAATCAACAGATGAAATTATTTATATTCTTTTTCCTCAAGCTTGTATTTTCTATACAACTAGGCTTGCATAATTTTTAAATCGTAATGTGCTTAGGTCTTTCATTCCATTTCTCAACCATTCCATTTTCTTTGAAATTCAGTATTAAAATTTTTAAATCTTAACTTTTCAAATCTTCTGTTTAAATAATTTTTGTAGTATAAAATAGGTACTATTAAATTGAATTTTTTTGCAACTCATTCAATCAATATTTGAAAATTATTATGTTTTATATTTTCTTAATGATTACTTTCCACGAGACTCCTAATACTTATTTAATGAATAGCAGTGTTCAAATTCATCATGTTTATGTAGTCCTTCAATTATTTGTTCATTAAAAAAATAAAATCATTTCAAGTCCTGCATCTCATATACTCTACTACCTTAAGCACACCTAGTGACATTTATTGTTCTAATTCTGTAGATTCAATAGAACAAAGGACGAAACATAAGTAGTAATTCATAACCAAGTACAATACTCAATTTGATTAATTTAAATATTTATTAGCTGAAGGGATAAGTTCTTCCTTAAAAATTCAGAACCATCAGCCAAACGAAAAACTTCCTGTTAGTACCCTCCTAGAATAATAAATTAGATTCAAAATAACTTGGAAGAAGTGAGAAATCTATATTAATTTTATTTTTTGAAACTTGTTATAAAAAATTCTTTCATCACTATTATAACAAGTTTGCATTGTTCCATTTTTATTATTTCACAAAATACTCTTCTATCTTATGTTTATTCCAGTTTTATTTCCAAAAAAAACTCTCCAATCTGATGTTTACTATTCAAGTTCTGTTTTATTGCTATTCTGCTTTTTTGGGGTTTCATTTCAATGCGCACAGTTCGATTGTTGTTTATTCAATTGTAAATTTATTTTTGTTTACATCAACAAACAAGGCTCAAACCGGTACCTTGAGAAAATTTATACAATTTATTCTAATATGTGATTGTAAAATATTGTATAAAATGAAATATTAATAAAAATATTTTACCAAATTTTAGTTGTCTGTTGGTTCTAGTATTTTTTTCCTATTTTCTAATTTAATTACCTGTGTCAATTATGTATAATTATAATTATTATTATTAACATTATAATTGTAAAAATCGCCATTCTTGAGTTGTCATATTGTTGAACATAATATGAAGAGTAAGTACTGGAATATGAAAAGTAGAGTACTTGAAAAGATGATTGAGATGTTTTTACGATGCAACATACTACAGAATGTTTTAAATAGCCTACTAATTTTAATTCTAACAGGAGGATTTTTTGGCATGCAATAACTTATAAGTTAAACACTAATAAGTGTTTTTTCATTAGTTGAATGAATTTATTTCGAATTCCATATCTTAAAGCTGAAATTATTTAAAACGAATAGTCTATTAATTGTGAATATTTTATTATTGTAAGCATTTTTGTCCGAAATGCTAACTGTAATGTTGATTGAGGTGAACCATGATTAAAACTCAATTTCCCCATAAAATGTTGGTTATTGAAGCCAACACCATTTTCGAATACACAGATCATCAGATACAGAGCACAGAGCATAACGCTGTCAGCCAGTACTACCAACTTAAAATAATAATTCATAATAATATAAAATAATAGGGTACATTACACTTTCCTCCCCTTAAAATTTTGTCATAGCCGGTAAGTAGTCAAATCCAGTAAGTACAATCATATTCAAATACATTTCAAAGTACATTTCAAAAATACAATTATTAAAGAAATATATTTCAATTTTCAAAATCATAAGTCTAAAATAGTTCTTGGTTTTACAGTACGACAAGAACGTCTTAACATTGAATTGTCAACATCATTTTTCTCAATAGGAACATCATTATTAGATCCTACAATATTAGTATCTGGTATCAAGTTACTAGCAGAGGGTACAGAGTCCGTAACAGTTGATTCGGTTGGAATACTTGACATAGGAGCAATACAAATATTATCTTTACTCTTTTCCAATTCAGAGACACATACAGATGAATGATTTTTATCCATTAAGTTTCTTTCTAATAAAGGTAAAATTTGATCAAGATGTCTCTTCCAAATAAATCCACTATCAGTTTCAACTTTATAAGTAACTGGACTTATCACATTTAAAATTTTTCCTTTAATCCACTGACCTGATTTGTAATCTTTTATCATAACACTTTCCCCTTTTGAAAATTTTACATTACGTTTTCCTCTAGAAAAATGTCTCTGACTTTCTAGTTTTTTATCTACATCTATAGAACTATTAGGTCTAATTCTATCTAAACGCATACGTAATTTTCTGCCAATATGCATTTCAGCAGGTGTCCTACCGGTAGTACAATGAGGTGCATTTCTATAATAGAGTAAATATCTACTGATAGATTCTTTGATAGGTAAACCTGATTTTAACAATATTTCAATACTCTTTTTAAAAGTTTTTACAGAATTTTCCGCTGCACCATTTGTAGCAGGGTGATAAGGTGCAGTTTTCATATGAACAATACCATTATTTTTCATAAAAGTTTCAAATTCTTTTGAAGTGAAAGTTGGACCGTTATCTGTTACAAGTTTATAGCAAATACCCCATCTAGCAAAATAGTCTCTAAAAGCTTGAATAGTCAATTCAGTAGTGATGTTTTTCATTTCTACAATTTCTGGCCACTTAGAATGAGCATCTGTAATGACTAAATACATTTTACCAACAAATGGTCCTAAAAAATCTGCATGAATACGGTGTCCTGGGCCACTAGGCCAGTCCCAATTATGTAAAACTGCCTTTGGAGGATTACTTTTTACACTCAAACAGAATTTACAACTTTTACAGATCTCTTCAATATCATGATCTATTTTTGGCCACCAAACATAAGATCTTGCAATAGATTTCATTTTCACAACACCTAGATGACTACTATGTAACTCATGTAAAACATAGTTTCTAAGATTTTGTGGTATAACAACTCTATGACCCCACATAATGCAATTTTTCTCAATGTACAATTCATCTTTTCTAGTAATATAGGGTTTTAAATATTCCACATTTGATGGTATTTGAATCCATCCATTCAAAATCAAATTATACACTTTACATAATATAAGATCTTTTTGGGTTTGCTTACTGACATCGATTTCATTGAATATAGATACTGTATCTTCTATCAAGTTCAGGTATGTAAAATCATCAGAATAGTTTTCATTATTAACCTTGAGTGGTAGTCTAGACAACGCATCAGCTACACAATTTTTATTACCATTAATGTACTGGATTTCATAATCATAAGATGATAGAAATAAACACCAACGCTGTAATCTACTAGCTGCCATTACAGGTAGACCTTTTTTACAACCAAAAATAGAAGTTAAGGGCTTACAATCAGTAGCCAAAATAAATTTACGACAGTATAAAAATTGATGAAATTTTTTTATACCAAAAATGATAGCAAGAGCTTCCTTATCTACCTGACTATAACCAGATTCAGCTTTAGAAAGCGTTCTTGAAGCATATCCTAAAGGCTTATCCTGGCCATTAGGCATTACATGAGACAAAATACAACCTACTCCATAAGGAGATGCGTCACAAGTTAATTTAATGTCTAAGTCTGGATCAAAATGTGCTAAAACTTTAGCCGAACACATCAACTCTTTGATTTTATTGAATGACATTTCTTGCTCTTTTCCCCAATTCCATTTCACATCATTCTTTAGTAACTTGTATAATGGATTGAGTACAGTCGAAATATTATTAATAAATTTTGAATAATAATTTATCATACCCAGAAATGATTTCAATTGAGTTACAGATTTCGGTACAGGTGCATTTTTAATAGCTTCAACTTTGCTCACAGCAGGATGTAAACCATTTTTATCAATAGTATAACCTAAAAAACTAACACTATCTTGAAAGAATGCACATTTCTCTTGTTTTACTGTTAATCCAGCATCACTAAGTCTAGAAATTACTTTGTTAAGTCGTGAAAAATGTTGTTCATCATTAATTCCTGTTACAAAAATATCATCTAAAAAGCATACAACTCCATCAATACCTAGAATTAATTTTTCCATTTCTCTTTGAAACAATCCTGGAGCAGAGGAAACACCATATGGTAAACGGTTATATCTAAATAAACCTTTATGAGTAGAAATTGTCACAATATTTTTAGAATCATCTTCTAATTCAACTTGTTGATAAGCTTGAGATAAGTCAATTTTTGAATATTTTTCGCCTCCTTTGAGTGCTAAAAATAGGTCGTCAATTCGGGGAATAGGATATCTATCAACTTTTAAATGCTGATTTATAGTTACTTTATAATCACCGCATAATCTAATTCTTCCATCAGGTTTCAACACTGGAACAATGGGAGTTCCCCATTCACTACTTTCAATCGGTTCTAAAATTTTACAGTCAACTAGCCTTGACAACTCATCTTCTATCTTATCTTTTAAACTAACAGGTACTTGTCTAGGCTTAAAAAATTTTGGAAATGCATCATCTTTTAAATACAACTTGAATTTAGTTTTATTGTACAGTCCTAGCTTTTTCGAAAATACCTTAGGATATTGATTCATAAGGGCGTCAATACTTTTCATAGCATTACTATCAACATTAGATAATTCCATAGCATTTACATTTTGATTTATTTTGAATTTCAACTCTGCCATCCATTGTCTACCTATTAATGGAGGTCCACCATTTGGAATAATATACAATTCAAGCAATTTTGAACTTGAACCATGGATAACATTAGTTTTAACTACACCAATAGGTTTAATAGGATCACCTGTATAACTCCTTAGTGAAATAGAAGTGTCAGACATAGGTAAGTTTTTGAAGTATCTTTTATAATCATCAAGAGAGATAGCAGAAATACTAGAACCTGTGTCAATTTCAAATGAAATATCCTTGCCTTCAACAGTAAGTATTGTACTCAATGGTTTAATGTAGAAATTATTTTTCAATTTTGTCACATCCGAGGTTGCTTCATTAAAGAAAATTGATGAATGAGCTAACTGTTCACCTAATTCCTCACTAATTTGATTCAATGACTCTCGGTTTTTTACCGATTTCTGATTCTTAAACCTAGAGTTTGAGTTTGATTTTGTTTGTTTACACATTACTTTCAAGTGACCTACTTTTCCACAGTTGTCACATTTTTTATTTCTATGTTTACATTGGGGTGAATAATGATTTTGCTTACCACAACAGAAGCATACTCCCTTTTGTCCTGAATACTTCTTGGAATCGTCTTGGCTCCCCCGATTGAACTTTCCTCCTGAAGTCGATTGGGTATTAGTGTGCCTCAGGTTAAATCGTCGCTCTCGTTCACCAGACTGGTTGTAGTTGATCCTCGATTCACCTTTCAACTCCACCACATCATGAGTTGCCGTTTCTAGCGCCAAAGAAAGTTCCACCGCCTTCTGGAAGGTTAGGTCAGCTTCCCCCAGCAAACGTTTTTTTATATGGTCTTCTCGTAAGCCCCATACAATTTGGTCGCGTAAATGTTCATCCAATTTTTCACCAAAATTACAATTTTTCGACAGTTTTCGAAGATTAGCAATAAATGAAGCAATTCCTTCATTGCTCAGTTGTTTCCTTTCCTTGAATTTGTAGCGTTCCGTAATAGTTAATGGTTTTGGTTGCAAGTAATTACACATCAATTTTTGAAGAGAGTCCAGAGATTTTGTTGCTGGCTTATCCGGTGTGCACAGGTCACAAAGCAATGAATATCCTTCAGAGCCTATCATAGTAAGAAATATTGCCACTTTTTTGGAATCTTTGACATCGTTAGCCACAAAAAATTGATCAAGTCTATCGCACCATTGATCCCAATTGTCTTGTAGTCGAAATTCATTAATACAACCTATTGTTCCCCTAACAATAGAAGCTGTAGCTGCTGGAGCATCCGACATCATGTTGGATTATGTTGAAAACAGGTACTCACGTTAACTTACGTGTATGTCCAAATAGTTTCATTTCACTTTACCGTAATCACTTTGAAAATCCGAAGGTTTCTCAATCCACATTGTAATAAGTTTATCCTCGTCGCCAATTGTAATGTTGATTGAGGTGAACCATGATTAAAACTCAATTTCCCCATAAAATGTTGGTTATTGGGGTCACTACATTCTGTACGACAATCCCCTTGTACGAAACTACCACCTGTACGAAACTTTTAATATTTAGAAAATCACGTTTTACCCCTTGTACGACAAACCATTTGTACGACTTCAGCAATTACAAAATCGTTCAACCTCAAAAACCACTTGTACGACTATCCCCTTGTACGAACTACCCCCTGTACGACTCTTTTTGAGATTGAGAAAACTACGTTTTACCCCTTGTACGACAAACCACTTGTACGACTCCAACAATTACAAAGACGTTCAATCATGGAAACCCCTTGTACGACTCCACCCCTTGTACGAAACTACCCTCTGTACGAAACATGGTTAAATGAAGAAAAGAATAAAGCCTCTGGCAGAAACATGGTTAAATGAAGAAAAGAATAAAGCCTTTAAAGTCGAGAACTATGGGATTGCAACAAGCTACTATAGAAGGGGCAGAGCCGGTGGTGGTGTGGCTATACTGCATTCAATACATTGCTCAAATAAATTAAGTCCAATAGTTGAATTGAACAAATTGTCGGTGGAGGAAGTTTTCGAATGCTGCGGAGTGATGGTAAAAAGTAATAAATTCAAATTTATATTGATGAATATATATAGGCCGCCATATCATTCCAATTTTCATCAATTTACAGAACTACTTGAAGTCGCAATATGTAAGATTAGACATGATTATTGTGACCTGCAAATTGTGATATGCGGTGACCTGAATATTGACAACCTTGTGAATAACATCGACAGGGAGATTCTCTATGATATCCTGAACTCATACAACCTACATGTAGCCTTTAAACGGCATACAAGAGTGGATAGTGGAACTGACCGACATAGTCAACTTGACTATTTTATAACAGACATTCAAGACCAGCACTACTTAATCAAAATATTACCTCCTCTTCTTTCGGATCATGACATTATAATCTTTAGCCTGAACCTGGAATCATACTGTGTAAACAGGAGAACTGAGAAAAGAAGCTTTAGTAGACCATACCAAGAACTATTCAAGACCTTGCTTTCAAATCAAGACTGGAACTTGTGCTATGCTGATGACGCCAGCAAGAGTTTTCAGATTTTCTATCAACAGTTTCTACACATGTTTGAGGTCTGTTTCCCAAAAGCAAATTACAGAGATAGGAAAAACCCATATACTAATTGGATCAAAGATGAAATTGTTAAATCTAGAGATGGGTTGAAGGATTTGTACTGGCGGGTTCAGGAATTGGGAACTTGTGATTTGAAATCTGAATATAAAGAGGCTAAGCGTCAATACTCTGCCTTGCTACATGAAACAAAGAAACAATTCTACAAGTCCAAAATTGAGAGTTCAAGCAATATAAGTAGGGTTTCATGGAATATTGTAAGGAGTATAACCAGTGATGATTATGTGAACCACTGTAATATAAATCTGAGGCTAAGTGATGAGCTTGTTACAAACCCTATCACTGTAGCAAATATATTCAATGACTACTTTGTATCCGAAGTCTCCAAATTGACTGGTTCTGTCTTAGAACCGGACATTCGTACAACTCATGACATATCAAATGATGATTTCCATTTATGGCCGACGAATGAGAGTGAAATTGCAAATATTATTGCACAAATAAGTACAAAGTCGAGTGCAGGAGTGGATGAAATACCGTGTAATTTGATGCGTATGTGCGGTGATGGGATAACCAAATTCTTGTCTAGGACAATAAATAATTCTTTTGAACAGGGTTCTTTTCCTGATGCTATCAAAACGTCTAAGGTGGTACCCATATACAAGAAAGGCGAGAAGGATCAAGTTGGAAATTTTAGACCCGTGGCAGTACAAAGTGTCTTCTCAAAAATATTCGAAATTGCCTTTCTTAGAAGGTTAATTCCATATTTGGAAAATAAAAATTTATTAAGTAATCATCAATATGGCTTTCGGAAAAACAAAAACACGACTGATGCTATTTTTGACCTTATAATCCAGCTATATGACAACCTTGATGAAATAGGTGAGCAAATTTGTATATTTTACGACATGACAAAGGCTTTTGACCTCCTTTCACATGAAACGCTCCTAAGAAAACTGTCGACTTTGGGCATAAAGGGAAAACCATGGAAATGGATAGCCTCATATCTAAAGAATAGAACGCAGATTGTTAGTGTGAGATATTCAGGACATGATGGAATGACCAAATTCTACAAATCAAGCTTGTCACCACCAATAAACACTGGTGTCCCACAGGGATCAAATCTGGGACCGGTGCTGTTTTTGCTATATGTGAACGACCTGCCTGATGCCATCTGCACAGGGAAGATTTGGCTATTTGCGGACGACATCAGCCACTTGATTAAATACTCACATGAAGAAGACCGTCAACCCACAACACAGAGAGGCCTAAATGAAGTTGGTGACTGGTGTAGGAGAAATAAGCTAGTGCTAAATAAAGGTAAAACTCGAGCCCTGCAATTCCATAACCGTAGAAGACACGAGTCCTCACCCCTGCTCAGACTGGAGGGTACTTCAATTCAGGTTGATGAAAATATAAGATACCTGGGTGTTACTATCTGCGACAACCTGAGATGGCGACTTCATGTAGAGCATATATCAGCCAAACTCACATCGGTTTGCTACATGATGAGCCGACTAAAAACATTACTCGATCGGGACGTTCTGCTGAAAGTGTATTTTGGCTGTTTCCAGAGCATCATGAACTACGGAATCATATTCTGGGGGAACAGTCCGCAGGCGCTACGCATATTTCTTCTACAAAAGAGAATTATTAGAATCATTTGCAGACAACAATATCTGGCACATTGCAAACCTCTTTTTGTGGAAACCAGAGTATTGACACTTCCGGCGCTCTTCATACTTGAGTCTGCATTGTTGGTGAGAAGAAGACCGGACGTATTCCAGCAAAACCACCGCATCCATGATCACTACACAAGACAGCGGGGAGACACCCATGTGACAGCAGTGAATTCCAGACTGGTACAACAAGGTCCAAAGTACATATGCGGCAAAGTGTACAATAAATTACCCCAGGAGATCAAGCAGACCAAGGAGTTGGGGCCCTTCAAGGAGCGATTGAAGGTTTTTCTGTCGAGGAGACCATATTATAGCCTACAAGAATTTTTTGAGGACAACATGTCGACCACATGACCACCACCAGAAAAATTGACGACCACGGCGCTGTTCGCGCTACTAGTGGGACTGCTTCAAGTATCAAGTATCAAGTAAGTAAAGATTGGTTCTGATTTGTTGTGTTGAGCTGATACTTCAGAGTCATTAAATCATTGATGTCCTTTGTGCTACCACCAGATGGATAATTTAGCTCAGTGGCTACTGCTATCCCCAGTGAAATATTTAGCTCAATGATGTAAAATACACGGAAAATCCGCGACTTCACCAAAGTCCTTCTTAAAAGCAGCGGATCAATTTCCGAAATTGAGAAAAATATCGAAACACATCAGCTGCTCTTATTTTCTTCCGATTTCAATATAAAAAATATACATATAAGTTATGTAATATACATATGTAAGACAAATCCTATTATATTAAGCGAGCAATTTCTGTATGTTTATATTTATGTATGTATTTATGTATGTCCAACGGATCTCGAAAACGGCTCTAACGATTTTGACGAAATTTGGAATATAGGAGGTTTGTGATACAAAAATTAGTTTGCGCCGGGTCTCATCCCTGGGATAACTCGCTAAAGGACCTAAAAAAGGAGAAATTGATCCTTTAAGAATCAGCTGACAGAAGAAAGAAATTTCCGTCGGCTGTAAATGATGAGAAAGAGTGAGAGCGGTGAGTGTGTGAGTGAGACAAGATTATTTCAGCTGCTGAGACAATGCATTTCAATCACATGATCGCTTGTGAAATACACAACTACACTAACTTTTTTTGGTAGAACCAGCGGTTCCATTACTAGAATTGAGAAAAATATCAAAACACATAAGCTGCTCCTATTCCCCTTTTTATTTCTGATTTTTATTTATCTATAGAAAATTTAAAGGAATTAGAAATTTTGAAAATATTCCATATTGTACTGTATTGTTATTTTAAAATTTGAGGCATGAAGTGAGCCATGTGATCTGTTTTTATTTATTTGAGAAAAGAGTTCATCAAAACAGCTGAGCTAAAAATTGTTGTAGCAGGAATATTTTAAATTGTCAGAAAACAGCTGATTGATGTACGCTCGTTCACTGACGTTAAATCAGCTGTTTTCTGACAAGTTAAAATGATCCTACTGTATCAACCCATATTATTATTGTCCATTATTACTATATTATTATAACCCATATTTTCATTATTATATATTATTATTATATTATTATAACCTATATTATTAAATATATATATATATATATATATATATATATATATATCGTGACAGTTATATTATTTTTATTGAATGGAATCTTATTCACCGAGTGGTAGACTTTTTCCACCCACTATCTATGAATTTTTAGCAAACCGAATTTGATCTTCAAATGAAACACATAATATCTAACCTTAAAATTATTAGGCAAACCAAGTGGCCAGTGCCTTTATGACTATTGTGGTTTTATGCTTTTCACTGGAAGACAGTCAAGTGTAGAGAGTAAGAAATGCCTGGGACAATTATACAGCTTTGCCGCTAGATTGCAGCACAGTGTTTTCGTACAGGGGGTGGGTCGTACAGGGGGTGGAGTCATACAAGTGGTTTCTGAGGTTGAACGATTTTGTAATTGTTGGATTCGTACAAGTGGTTTGTCGTACAAGGGGTAAAACGTAGTTTTCTCAATCTCAAAAAGAGTCGTACAGGGGGTAGTTCGTACAAGGGGATAGTCGTACAAGTGGTTTTTGAGGTTGAACGATTTTGTAATTGCTGAAGTCGTACAAATGGTTTGTCGTACAAGGGGTAAAACGTGATTTTCTAAATATTAAAAGTTTCGTACAGGTGGTAGTTTCGTACAAGGGGATAGTCGTACAAGTTGTGGCCCCCCGGTTATTGAAGCCAACACCATTTTCGAATACACAGATCATCAGATACAGAGCACAGAGCATAACGCTGTCAGCCAGTACTACCAACTTAAAATAATAATTCATAATAATATAAAATAATAGGGTACATTACACTAACATTGAAAGATTGAATCAAATTGCCGGACGTTTTCGGATGAGGCTAATTAATATCAATCATTACTTAACATATTCATATATTAGTACATAATAAATACATTAAAATATTAGTATTTGATTCTAATTATCATTATTAGTACCGTACCTACCTAATACGCTAATAATAGGCCATATTATATTCACGCATAGCTTCAAGGTAAAAACCTGTGATACGTCAAATTTTCCTGATTTTGGCGGTTTTCTGAGTGAGCTGTTTAGTGGCGCTTCTGTTGGTGATAATTGGAACTATCGTCTTCACGTTCCGTATTCCATTCTGGATTATCCTTCTCCCTCCATTGTTGTTCCAGTTTCAACAGGAATAGACTCAAGCACTCAACTCAACAGCTCGTTCGTGAAATTTTTCGTCAGGTTGTTTTCAAACAACTTTAGGCGTGGCGTCCACCATTTATCAGGTAAATATTCACTCAATTACCATACTTATCTTATCTGATTGTTTTTAACTCATATTTTTTCATTTCATCATATTCTTCGTAATTGGGATTACTTGCTTCTTGGAAATTTAGAAGTTTGATGTTGAAATACAAACTACCGTACTGTTAGTACTGCGAAGCCGAATGAATTCGAGGGCGTTGGCTAAAATAAAAGGATGCTGTTTATTCAAACAAACTTTATTAGATCATTTATGTTTTTATTTTTCTTGAATGGCCACCCACAACTTTTCAATTCTGCTATCGTGATATAGGCTAGAAATTGAGAGTTGTCGGATATCGTTCGGACTCGTAGAGTCGTAGCCTACTCACTAGGTTGCTGTGAATCAAAAAATTCCAAGATATGTTATTTCAATTAAAATATGTAGATAAGTAGATGTGGATATTTTAATTGAATTTATGCTAGAATAAGATAAATATCAGTTATTCATGCTGCTGAACTCATTCACATTCGCCAAGCTATGATGAAGCGAATGAAGAAAAGTTTTAACTTACTACCGTATTGAAATTTTGAATAATCTTCCAAGTTGATTAGCCTATTCGGAGACTGAGAAATTTGGTCACTCCTATAAACTAAAAGTTAACTTAGACTTCTTTGGAAACTTACGATTTTTAATCTGTTCCAGATGATGTTAATTGTGTCTAAAGGATGTCTGTGAATGTGTATGAAGGAGACAGAGAAGAGTACAAGAAGAACCCTCTCTACAAGCATAGAGAACCAGATGACTACACAGACTTTTATGTAACAACATCCATTTGCACAATCATTCTTTTTACACTTCTCATTTTGAACGCATTCTTCTGTTGGTGTTCCAAGCACAAACACTATTGGCAGGACAGCAATACAGGTAAGATTGCCTTTTTCCCCATTTAGTGAAAAAAAATTGTTGTATCCAATTAGTTAATTAGTATGTACCTGTGTCACAATCAATTTCATGATTTAGTTCCATTTTCAAATGTTGAAGACGTTACCGTACTTGAATTCTTTCCATTGTAAGTCTTGACATTCAACAGTTAGATAGTAGAATCGAAAAAACTAAAAACTGCATACGGTACCATAAATGAAATGTTCCGTTACCGGTATCCGTACTGTCACTTTGAGGTGTGACACCTGTTGGGTAGGCGACTCGAGTTCCTAGAATACTTTGGCCACAAATATAAATTGATTGAAATAGATGAAAGCTTTGCTTATTATAGGCTAATAATTATAATGAATAAGAAATGTAGATGCTAAATAAACTGTTATGAATATGTTAGTTGAATATGAACTGTTAGTTGAATATAATGATACTAACTTAATTGGCCAATTCTTATCAATAAGTTACCATCAATTATTTTATAATGATTCTTTATTATAATTCACAGTGATATTTCACATTTAAAACATAAAATGATACTAATTGGCCGATTCTTACCAATGCCATTAATTCATTTATAAAAATTTTGTATATTTTTCACAGTTGCATCTTTTCACCTCTTTTTGAAGGCGTTAGCGAGAGCGCCCACCAAAGTGGTGTGACGTGGTGACGGAATGGCATGAGGTTTTCATGTGGCGTGGCATTAAAAACAAACGCTCACCTATCCCTATGTGGCGTATGGCAAAAATTAATCATGCTAGTGGTGCCCGTCTGGCGCCGCCACTCCATACGCCATATGCCACACCACATCCACACTACTTTGGTGGGAGCTCTCGCTAAGAGTCAAAAAAGGTGTAGGTGCAGGTCGATGAAACCGCAAGGAAAAACAAACGCATTGTCTCTAATGTGCACTATTGTAACAAAGCATGTCGATGTTTGTGAGTTTAGACATTGAATATAATTATATCCTTTAAGAAGGACAGACCCCATGTTAAAAATTCAGCCCAATTCGGCAGGTAGAAACGCTAGTTCTAAGCATTCGAAGCGAGGCAGCGCTAGTAGTTCTTTCAATACCCTCTCATACGCTCTCTCTCACACCCTCGACACGCTCTCTCTCACACCCTCGCCGCGCTCTCACACGCTCTCTCTTACCCTCGGCGCGCTCTCTCGAAAGGGACCGGAGAACTCTGGTGGCAAATGCAAAAAGTAGCACTTGAAGAAAAAAAGTAGGCTGAATTTTGGCCATAAGGTGTGTCCTTCTTAAAGGATATATATTCAATGGTTTAGATGGAGGTTTAGCGCGATGCTTTTGAAACTTGTTTGATTTTACATCGATGCCTAGCGCGATGCTTCTTCGTTATTAGTCCGTTCAAGGCCACGCATTCCTTCACACAGATTACTCCAGTCTGTGGACTGGTGTGGTGAGAGAAAAGTATCGCGATAGACCTCCTTCGGCATATATGATACCTACATCTACAGCTGCACCTTGGGCACAGCTGCGGCACTCGGTCGCAGTAACGAAAACCCACCTTTAGGCTCAATTCACACAGAAGAGACGTGGCGCGGCATATGGATCATGTGATCGTCTACTCTATGTAAACAAATTGTCGAATGCACACAAAACAGCTGCTTTAGGTGTGCATTGTACTATTTGTTTGTATAGAATAGATGATCATATGATCCACATGTCCTCGCCACGTCTCTTCTGTGAGAATTGGGCCAAAGTCTTTTTGGAACAAACAATTGATTTCATTTTGTGCATCTCTCAATACTTCACTATGTCGTTTTACACATTGCAATATCACATTGCAATATTTTATATTACACATATAATTTATGGATAATATTATAATATTACACATTACAGAAATGTGAAATCTCATGTTTCGTTGAACAAATTACAGGCAATCGCTGGATAATACCGATCTGGACTAAAACGCCGCATCAGCAACCTCCACTGGATCTCACCGAACTCGAAGACGCCTACGTCGCTCCAAGGCCAGTCTACCACTCGGAGGACATTGATGAGGAACAGATTGAGCTCAGGAAGCGTGAGAGTGATCTTTAGTTAGTCGAGAACTGAGAATTCAGCCACAGCTGCAAAATGTTCCACATTTACTGGCCGCCGCTGACGTTTCTTGCCCTGTTTGTTGCCGTTTGTATCATGCTAATGCTCAAATACGGCCCCCGTTGGTGCAAACTCAGACACGAGGCCAAGCCTGACGAATATGACTGGAAGGACAAAACTTACGAGCAGAGTCTTTCCTATGCATAAAAACCATCACTTCTTCCGCACCGTGCCTTAAGGTAGAATTCACTCATTCATTCTGTGTTCATAATGTTGGTTCGGTACCGTAGTTGGTTATCTTTTTGGAAATGTGGCATATTAGTTGTATCATCCTGTTGACAAGCTTCAATTTTTTGCTGGTGCAGTTGGTTTTTAATGAAATAATTTGGATTTAGTAAGATGAAGCTGGGAGTAGATGTTATTGGGAATTTTAGAAATGAAAATCGTTCATTAATGGAACAAAAATGGTTTCAAATTTGATTGCAATAATCTATGAATTCTTTTTTTTGCGAATAATTTAAAAACGCAATATAGATAAATAATAGATAGATAATATCTAGAGGTATTGGCGAAAATTTATGAAACTATAAAATCCAAATTGATGGATGAATTCCAGACAATTGAAAAATCAGCAGACTATTTCTCTATCTTTAACATTGCAAATCTTGTTAGATACAAGACGTTTTTAATAATACATTTTTTTAAAATTACATTACGTCACATCTCGTATTATGCAAGATATCTGCTAAGTTCGCAATTTTCACATGACAAAAACTACGTTGCATCACTTTTACATCACGTTGCTAACTAAAGCCGCTATATTCCTTGACATCTTTATTCAAAGCCTTTAAAATTTTAGCTGATAAATGTTGTGTTGTTCAATTTCTATTACTGTAAATGGATGTCCTTGAGTAATGTTATAAGAGTAAAACTTCAGAAAATGTTCTGAAAAATAATGAAGGATTAATAAGATTGAAATTATCACTGAACAGAGAGACTCTTGTCTCAATCTATTGATGTATTTAAACGCAACGCCATCCATGCAAACCTTAAGTTTGCAACCTTAAGTTTCATTGGAAAGTGCCTCAATTATCTACCGCATGTCCAACGTACACGCTCGTGTGAACTGAGCCTTAAATGTTAAATGAGGCTGATATTATTCATAAACAGAGCATTAGGTTTGACATTCCCAGAGTACATTTTAGTAATTGTGTAGTTGACATCACATCTCACATTCCAACATAAGTAAAATGAATAATATTACTTTGAGAACTCTTATTTTTCTAAAAATTGTGTGCAGTCAAATATCAATATGGTTGATTCTTACAATAGATTTAGTTGGATAGTACAAATTGTCAAATTCATGAAATATTTCTCATTATTGATATTATTAATTTATATTCAAGCATCTGTGTTCATGAATCCAAGAAGCTAATTAATGAAAAATAGATGTGCAATGACATTTTATCCATATCGACTCTTGTCATGACATAAGTATTAAGCAGTCACAATTAATTTTAATACTCTATGAGCTCCATTTATTGTTATGTATCAATCTTAAAACTTGAATATTCCATGGGCGTGCTTCTTAATTGCAAATAAGAATAACTTATGTTTTCAACTCTTGTTTTTAATGCTTAGCTCAGTTTATAAGGTTACTTTTTTAGTATTTTAAAAATTTTATACTGGTTCCAGTATAATAATATAAAAATAAATTGAAAGTTAATTTTCAATAAATTATTATATATTGATATTCACTCAATATTGTTAGTTAGTTGATCCTGTATTAGAATCGTAGTTCAAATAAGTTAGTTGAGGTTGCAAGTGGAAGTACCAGGCATCTCAAGTGAATAAAATAAAGAATCTAAATGTCAAATCAAATTATTTCAAGTATTGGGTATTGTAACAGTTGTGTAGTTGGTGGACTTAATTAGTAAATGATCAATTATTTTATAGATTTTCTATTCTACTGTAGTTGAAAATCTATATTTTTGCAAAATTATTGGTATTTCGTGGAGAAAATATTTTTATTAACCAAATAGTAATTATTAGAAAATGTTGATAATTTTAGAACAAATCCCCTATTAGAATAACGTCCCGAAAATAAAGTGGTTTGTATTGTTTCCATGCAGTATTGGTGATAATGATTCATATTCCGTCCTGTAATTTGTATTCATATCAATATCACTTAGCTTCAGTTGTTTAGTTAGTTGCTATATTTTTGTATTGAATCTCTGATAGAAATTTATATTTTTTCATAAGTGTATTGTTTGATGACTTGTGTTTCTCATAGAATCGTATGTTTTCACTTTTTATATTTTACTTGTAGTTGATCACAATAATTGTTTTTTAATCTATGAACACAAAATAATATATAATGTCTTTTTCAAATGTATGTTTCATTGAAATCATTATCCATCTTCTTAGAAATAACGACTTTTTAGTTTGTAGCAGTCGTTAAATTCATCTCTCACCATCATCCTTCTCATAACGTATACTCAAGTCTAGAGCTCATGTTGGCATCATCCTCGAAAATTATTCTTTATGAACAAGGTAATCAATATATAATACAGTATATATTATGAATTATGTATAATAAATGAGTGTATATCATATATACTATGAATTGAACAAATGCAATCAAATAATTTGAGGTATATAGTCAAGTGAATCAAGTGAATCAAACAGCTTTATTGTAAATAATACATTTTTATTTTTTAAATACTGTACAAACATCACAGATCACGAGTCCTAGGATTTATCTAATCGAAAATATATTATGTATATTCACATTGATGGCCACAACCTGCTGGACACTCCACGTTATTTTCCAGCCATTCTTGTATGTGTTTCATGTGACCTCCGTGGGCACATCCTTGACACCATGAGTACAGGCCTTTTACAACCTGAAAGCAATTCATAAAATTCACATTATTTGGATGACTACCCTACACAAATAAGACAGAAAACTTTAAAGAAAAATGAAACTAAAACATGAAATGAACAACTCAAATACTTGAGGACGGAAATGACAAAAATTTATTTGATCCAAGAATGACAAGAGAATAGAAAAATACTAAACAACAATGGCAAAGTAGATTACTTCTGACAAATTAGGGAACAATGACGAAGTTCTTCGGAAAAATGAGGGCGACAATGACCAAAACTTACTTGATCCAAGAACATAGAAAAAATGAATTTCTTCTGATTTTGGGGTATAATCAACTCTTGTTATAATATTGATGTAATAAATTTATACAGTATCATGAATTTCATAGTACAGTATATACAGTATCATCAATTTTCCAACAACGATAGTTGTTGGTAAATAAGATATCCTCTGAACGAGAGTTTCACATTAGGTTTGGAGTTTTAGACTCGTACATTATCATTACTCACCCCAAGCCTCAAATGGGTATATTATTCGCGAAGAAAAGACCTAACATCTTGATTTCTAGTTTTTCAAGTTAGTTTGAAAGTTAATTAATGCAGCAATTTTTGTGGAGCCTATATTTTAAATTCCTTGATATTACAAATACTTAGCGTAGGTTCTATGGTATGAAAGTATTTATTTTAGAGCTGTTAATAATGGACAGTTATTTTGTAAAACTATCACACAACCAACAGTTATTAACGTTCTGTAATAGAAATAATGGAAGTCGAACTATACATTTAATGATGAAATATACGCTTGAATGACTTGAGCCACAGAGGAGAGAGTATTCTCCTTCCTCTGTGCTTGAGCTTTTCAGGAGGAACTTTGATAATGTGGGGTTCAAACTCAATTATGTAACAATTACACAGTGGCGGATACAGGATCATGTTTTGGAGAGGGGTCATTTCTAAAAAGTTGGGAAGGGGGATTATGGAAATCTATTTTACCACTCATATAAAAGCACTTCTAATTTTTGGGATTGTATCCCAGATCTTTGATCTCATTGATCCCCTGTAACCGTCATTGCAATTAAAAATGTTTGGGATAGATAAATAACTATTATATCAGTTTGGACAGTTTTGTCTAAGCAACTGCTATCTGATTTCAGTCAGCAACCCAGCGTTGCTAGATGACTTTGGCTGATAGGTTAGATTACCCGAAAAACAGCCAAATGTCATCTGGCAACATTGGGTTGCTGACTGAAATCAGATAGCAGTTGCGAAAAGGGCGCAGGGGCTTAGTTGTCCAACAATTTGTCAGCGATCAGTCTGATGAGTTCCCACAACAGGACGAAATTATTAAACATAATAATGCAAGTTGATTATGTTTTCTACTATAAATTTTGAAATTAGTATTGTGTTGACCAGTAGCAAGAGAAATGGATCTACTACACAATAATATAAAAATAATTTAACCAATGATTGAAATTCTTGAAAATGAATGAGTGTTACTTGAACGATAATTTGTTATAAATACCTTATGGCATACACTACAAACAGCACACTCAACACTTCGACAGCTATCACACAGCCAGCCACTGCGAAGTAGTGTTTTATTGCATTTTGTGCAACACAAATTCACCGACGTTGATTGCTGGTTCAATTGGTACACCGATGCAATCCATGAGAGTTGAATTACCTGTGAATATACAATTTCAGCAAGCTGATGAAATTTCATTTTCCAAGTCTATTTTTTCATTATTTAGCAGGTTTGGAAATTTATGCAGTTTAGAATTGATTTCCTGTGAACATACATTTCATGCATTCACTATAGAACATACACACATTGTAATTGATCAGTAGACTGATGCAATTTCATTCGCTAAGTTTCTTTTTTCATTATTCAGCAGGTCAAAAATTTTATGCAGTTTAGAATTGATTTCTGTTCAAATATTTAAAGAAGCTCCATTCCCGACATCTTTCGAATACTTTCTAACAAGCAGTTTATGCGAAACAAATTGGATTGATCAAGGTTACTTAAAAATTTTCCCTATTCATTACTTCAAGTCAATATTGACTGATTGGATTACTCCGAGGTTGAGCTAGAGAGGACGCAGTTCTAACACTCATAAAAAGATTTCCATTTCATTTTAAAGAAACTGAAAAATTAAAATGATACTACTTTTCTTGAGTTTTCAAACAAATCTCTCATTATCAATGTCATCCTTCTGTCTCTTGCCTTTATTCTACCCCTCAATGAAGATGAGTGGTCCGTGTATAATTTTAATGTTGTCCCTTCTAAAATAGTTGACACTTATCACAATTACCCAGACCTACCCATTTTTATTTTACCCGAATTCATCTTCATTTGACGAGTTTCCTGCAATACATATAATTATAAATATTTGTCCACATAGACAAATCCGTAGTAAATCTATGTGACGTGACCATGTATATTTAATTTATAATAAAATTAATATATTTTTCATATGATGTACTGTCATTTTTGTTACTCCAACAAAATGCAGTCATCAACTTGAGAACTAAATCCCATGTTTATTTCAGTCATCCTTTTCCAACTGCTTTACTTACAGTTACCAACAACTTCTAAAATCAAGAAATTATTTAGGGCCGGTTGCACAACAGTATTCTTTGATTCCTCATAGCAATTAAAATTGTTAATTTAATTTGTGTCAACTAAATTATTGGTCGAGATTCAGGAAAGAAAAGTTTGGGTTGAGCCTGTTGTTCCTCTCCCGATTATATGTGTCTGCACTTGATTAAATGAATTAAGGCGCGGATTAACATTGCCAGTCGAATAGTTTTCAGGGCTATTTCTAAACTTTCAGATACGAAAATTATTAATTTTTCATTAAAAATGGTATTATTATAAGTCACAAAGTCATTAGAGTATTATGGTATCATAAAATATATAGGAAACCTTTTTTCAAATAATGAAATTTCCATTTGATTTTTCAAAACAACACTATTCATTTTTCAACTTTTTGTAGGAGTTTCCTTTTTGAGACTGAACTGCCATTTTTGATTAGTTTGTTAGTTTCATTGATAACATGTGATAACACTTATAAAGGTGCGTTTAGACTAAGTAACTTTGTTAGAAAACATTTGCTATATAACAAGTTTTCTGTAAGTTTTGTTATATGACAACAGCTGACACTACACAGAGGTATTCATTTTGTTATATAACATTTGTAACATTTTTGTGAAACATTTGTTTTATAACAAAGTTACATAGTCTAAACGCACTTTAATATGCATTATTAATCATGTGCTGTTAATAACAACCTTTCCTACATAATAAATGTCATTCATTCTTGAACAATATTCAAATAATTTTTATAAATAAACCTACTACTTGTTTGCCAAAACGTTGCCAATCTAGTAACTCATGAGAATTATATAAATAATTCATAAACATTAATTCCATTTATTATACCATAATACTCATAATGTCACTTATAATAAGATTTTTAATGGAAAATAAGCATTTCCTTTTACTCGAAATTTTAGAAATAATCCTGAAAACTAGTTGAATGGCGCCAGTCAACTGGAAATGAAAATCCGCGTTTTCAAGCTAACAGACCTATGAGCATTTGGGACTAAATCTTCAAAGTTGAGATGAACTTTACCTGTGTAGCTACATCCCACAGTTTATAACGCGTTAGTATGTCGATGTAGGCAGTAAGCCATTGCTCCTGAATAGCCTCGTCAAGTACATGGTTCAAGTTGCGTCTTTTTTCGCCTAGCGCTATCAGAACCGAGGCACAAGTCTGTACATCGCCGGCGTTCGCGTGGTGTTTGAGGGCGTTGCTGATGACAACACTCGAGTCCCACATAGGTGCTCGTGTCACCCAGTTGACGGTTAGCAATGATGAAGGCGGGTCTTCGATGGTGAGGAATTGGGTTTCTGAAAATTGAAAGTGATGTTATTCATTGGTATCGACAAAACTCCAAACAACGGATAACATAAATAATGATGTCAATACATGTTTTTTGTGTTGCGTTATGTAATCATTCTTAGTATTGGTTCATTGATTTTTTTTAAAAATAGTTTGTGAGTAATAACCTTGACTTGAATTGAATAGCGTACGTACTAATTTAATAGATTGAAAAAGATTTTTCTTTAAATTACAAAAACAAAAAATATATGTATATTTATATAATCAAAAAAGATTAATATTGAAACATTATGGAGAAAATAAAAAAAAGGAAGAGAGAGACAATAGTTACTTGGGTACTTGAAATAGTAGGCTATATAGTAGGATTTTCAAAAGTTGTTGAGTCATAAACAAAACTTGGAAATTTGTAAAGTATATAGATTTTTCGACTAGTATCGAATTTATGACATAGTCTTACAATAAACATTGAGTGATATGTAGAAAGCTCTGCTTCAAGTATTCATGGCTACAAATTTCAAAGCCTAATCAAATGTAGAAGTCATTGCGTTACAAGTTTACACACTAGTATGAAAGTTTGAAACTGTAAACGAATACAGACTTAGATGATCAGTCCACAATATTGAGTGGAACATTGAACCATCCTGAATATTAATACATATATTGAGATCTATTCTATTTGAGATGTATTTACTGTATATACTCCAAAAATAGATGTGAAGCATTTGCAGAAATTTCAAGCCTTCTCTAGTCCTTGAATGATGGAATAAACAAGTCCTTGGAATGTGGATACCTTGGAAGTGTAGACTTTGAGAAAGACAGTAGTGTCTGGAAACAAATTAAATATCATGGAAAACTAACGAAATTTTGTTGACATTCTTGAAAAATATTGTTAATAGTGGATGATGTGGAAAAACAATAGTTACATGGAACTATTATTTATGGAGTGGTCCGTAGCCGAGGGCGATAAGAGCCTGTCTGATAATCCAAAGGTTCCAAGATCGAATACAGATCGAATGTACTTGCAAAAGTTACAAAGATATTTGTTGCAATATTTGTATGGATTCAAAAGTTGTAATGACATTTGGTTGCTATTTTTAAAAATTTTGTTATTGGCGGAGGAAATGAGAAAGCAATAGTTGTTGGTTTCAATAGTTGTAATGACATTTTGTTGTCATTGTTCAAAATTATTGTTATAAGTGGATGAAATGAAAAACAATAGCAATAGTAGCATGGTAAATAAGAGATTACCGTCAGATGGTTCAGGAGAATCGTTGTTGAGCTGTTCAGGAGGCGGCGAGCTGTCTTGAATTTCGTGTCTGAGAGGAAACGCCTCGATCGGCAGGGTCCAATCATGCGTGATGATGTCAACGCACAGCCCCACACTGTTGCCACGTTCGAAATCCATGCTCAGTGGATCCATTTCTCCATCGCCGAAGAAGAAATCGCCCATCGAATCGGTTCCGGCCTTCAAATCCTCCAGCCTCAACTGTCTCTTTGTCTTTTTGCTGCCCTCCTCTGAGCTGCCTTCGCCCTCTCTCTCTTCCTTCTTGTCTCTCCTCTCCGTTTCTCCGTCCTTGTCCTTCAGGTTGCCTCCCACCGGGTCGTCTTTGATTCCCAACTGCAGCCCGAAGTCGCCGAGACGAGGCGAGTAGAGAATTTTTATCATGCGCCACACCAGACTCACCTGCACGAAAATTGATATAGCAGGATCCATTTAACTTGTCATAAAACATATGATCGACGAGCATATGCTGAATCTCGCAGATTATTGAAAAGGTCTTTTAAAAAGTTATTCTTTGAAAGGTCTTCTTTAAAAAGGTCTTTTAAAGACTTTAAAGGTCTTTAATGCCCGGTTTTTCAGTCGCTCAATAGACAGTTTATGGATCCAATAGCACTATTGAACCAATAACCATGTGTTTTCAAATGCAAAAAAAATGTTATTGATCCAATAAGTTTATTGAACGACTGAAAAACCGGGCATAAGACTTTCAAGCCTTTTGATTATTGTGTCGAAATCACTGTTTAACTATTACTGGAACAGCTGATTTCTGACAAGTTAATTGGATCCTGCTATAACTTGAATAATTTCTTTTTAATTAAGATTTTATTCATATATATTTTATCACACATTACTGTCAATTGTTGTGGATCTATATTCTTTTCTCGCTTTATCAAATACAGATACTAAAAAGAACTCAAGTTATAATTTACTTCAAACTACTATGTTTGTGGCCATTTCGCAGTGTTTTACTGCATCACCAGAACACGTTTTTACATGAATTGAGTTTGAGTTCATGTAAAAACGTGTTCTGGTGATGCAGCACAGCACTGCGAAATGGCCACAAACATAGTAGTTTGAGAGTAAATTCTTACCCAAGTTATTTCTAGTGTCTACTCTACACATTACTGTATTGATAATATTCATTTACCATAAGGATAGGCGTACACCGGTTAGTCAAGACAAGACAAGATTAGTCACATTTACTCACAGTATTTTACATAGTTGCTTATGAAGCAGCACACACTGATGCAATGACTAATCGGTGTGTGTTGCTTCATAAGCAACTATGTGAAGTACTGTGACTGAACGTGACTAATCTCGTCTTGTCTTGTCTTGACTAACGGTGTACGCCTAGCCTTAATTAAAAAATTAACTCACGTAAACTGTGAGTTTCTGAGAATTGAAGTTACCATAAATTAAAAAATGAACTTATTTTATAGAATCCAATTAATTTCAATTTAATTCATTTATTGCCATAGAAACAAAAAAAGCAATGGAAATACTAAATCTAATACTATATCAGTAATAATAATGTCATTTTATTCAATTTATTACCGTATGAATCAATAGTATTAATTAATTGAACAATCATTCTAATACTAGATTTTGAATGATTTTCATCAAGAACCAAGTAATACATGATTTTCTCATTTGTGAATCGTTGTTCCAGTAATCTGAGAATTATTTTGATCATACACAATCTGATCTTGTGATTGTGATTATTCGTCAGTTTCAAGGCAAAAATTAATTACAATTTTCCTTTAATTTAATTACTTTCAAAAAACAGAATTTTGTGTATTTCGAGAGGCCCATAATTATTTACTTGATAGATAGATAAATGGTTCCATCCACAACATTGTCTCATGTTTCTGTTTGGAAGGATTTTATATTGTTTTTAAGAAAAAAAAATAGCTCACCGTTGTTCTCCCCAAATTTTCGGCGACAGAAGCATTGTGATCACAAAGATCAGGCAGTGGACGACCACTGAGCATGTACTGTGAGGCACACCCCAGAAACCAAATATTTTCGTAGTTCATTTTCTTATTGTACCAATGCATGTGACTAGAAGCTTGGACAAATTCATCGCTTGACTGGTCGGAACGTCTGTAAAACGAAATTCGAATAAATTAAATGTACTGTATCTATATTTCTCAAGAAATAATAGCTAAAAATCTAATGAAACCCATTAAAAGTTTCTAATTCCTGTTGCCATTAGGATATTTGTATATTCAGGTTCGTTATTAAAATAAATGTCTCGATTTTCTAATAAATCAGTGGTTTGACAACATCTTGTCTTTTCAAGTTATCCAAGTACAAAAATAATAAATTTAGTTCCCAAAAGATTGAAATATTTAATTGATAGTAGACTGGAAATGGGGAACAGATGGATGATTATATTATAGGTGAGGCGATTATACAGGTGATAGGTGATAGGTATAGTGTAGGTAGGCTAATAGGTGATGCCTTTTCCTTGAAATTAACAGAAAATATTTTTTTTTATTCAATGTTTTTGTGATTAATAATAGTTTTTAAAATATTATTAATATGAACTGATGCCCACTCCCAGTGAACAGAATTTTTGTCGCTGGGTGGTGGTCTTGAAAACTTCTTCTGAATGAATTTTAAATTTAATTGAATGAATTTTAATTTTATGAATAAATTCATACATTGAATGTTATGTTAGTTTTAATAACTCTGGTTTTCAAGCATTGTTAAGTTGGTTTTGTTTTTAAATTTTACAAGTTTATTAATTGATTTGTCAAATTTTTCTAAAATGTTTTCTTCTTCAAATTCAAAGTGGGCTCGAAACTAGAATGTCTCGAGCCCACAAAAAGTGATATCAATAATACTGTGTTACAAGATTCTAGCATTTGCTATATTGATAGGTTAAGGGAAGGTATAATTAATTGAATAATTATTTATAAAGTCCAACTAACTTTGAATTTCCAGGAGTTTTAGTCGACTTGACCAGCAGATTGTTATTGGCCTTGCAGGCGTAAGCCAAGTCGCCTCTACTGTTGAAAGCCACCCCCTGAGGATTCGCTTTACTGGCAGGTCGGGTAGCGTCCTTGAATAGATGGTAGTACAGTGTGCAATCCTGAAGACAGTTCAAAGTAAAATGAGGAACATTACATTTTCAAAGAGAATAAACTACTCAGACTATACTGTACAGTTATGAGAAGATTGATAATTTATGAATAAAAACCAACTAGCTAGGCGGAGCTGAATTTGACAATCTTCCCAAGCAGACTTCTCACCAGTGTGTAATATTTACTGCCAGTTGAAAATCCAATTGAATTTAATCACCATAAAATGACATCATTGAATTGACGTCGGATTCGGTCATTGGATTAGTTGTATTGGTTCCGTTAAATTACTTATTTTTACAACTGTTAAATTCAATTGGATTTTCGTGCAACTGGCTCTGATACTGTTACATATTATGTATTTACTATTTTAATTACTATATTGCTCTTACTATTTGCAATAGCAGAGTTAAATATTAGATTGCTTGAACATCGATCATAGGTGTCCATTATCACTGGGAAGAAATTTTTGTTGGTCAATAAAACTTTTTGTAACTAGCCACTTGTTCTGCACTCTCATTGGACGGTCTAAGTCTATCAGTTTCACTGTCACTCTTCTCATTAGTGGATTGATCGTCCAATAATTATTAAAAACGAATTCCACCATCTTAAAGACCGTCTCATTGGACGGTCTATATCCGTCTGGTTTATTGTTACTAATCTCATTAGTGAATTCATCGTCCAATAACAAACGAATACCATCTGGAAAAACGTATGTCAATTTTCTCTATTTAATTCAAGTTTAGCTTACCCTGCTCGTGGATAGAAAAGTATGCGGATCTCCCCGCCATGCAATGCCGGTTGCAATGTCCTTGTGCTCGTTGAAAGACGCAAATGGAATGTAGGGCCTGCGCACATCCCACACATTGACACTGCAATCAACCACCAACGCCACTGACGCAATATGGTACTTCCTCTGTGGCCTCCACTTCACTCTCCCCACCGACGCTATTGTGCTGATTGTGAATTCAAGTACTGGCTTGCTCACTAGATCCCAAACCTGTAAAATTGTTTTCAAGTTTGATCAATTTATTGGTTGACAATCGTGAATTCCAGTGTTGGCTGGCATGCTCACTAGATCCCAAACCTGTGAAAATGTTTTCAAGTTTAATCAATTCAGTTTCAGTTGTCTTTAAAGTGTGTCAATTTGTTTCTGTGAGGAGTAACGTCCTCATCTGAGTTTGAGACTTGTACATGAAGTCTATACATAAGACATGCAATAATAAGACTTAATAAAGTAATAATGGGTGATGTGAGATTTTATAACGCAAATTGACCAATTCTCTGTCTACTTTATTTGTAGATGTTTGGGACTTAGTGAAAACTACAGAGGGTGTATAGTAACAGTGTGACCATTTTTGTTAAGCTCTCCATAACAGATCATTTTTTCCCCGCCGCCGCCATACTTTTGCCAAATATGTAAATTTGATATTGGATTACAGGCAAACATTGACCCATTCACTCATTTTTCAAACTTACTTCAAGAGAAACAACATTGTAAATAACTTTATATTTTGATCAGCTATTTTATTAATTTTTTTAAATCTAAAATCTCAATAAACTAAAAACTCAATAGGAAATAATTGAATAATAAAATCTCGGTCAGAAAAATAAATAGGATAAAATAGTGTACATAATGATAGGCCTATAGAGAAAAGAAAATCCAACAAGCTATATAAATAGATCAGAACATCTCTGCTACAGCAAACTTTGACAATATAACTAAATAGCAATAGGATATCCGATTAATGCCACTGTACAAAAAGATGTGCCCGGACAGAGAATCAAACCCCGTACCTTTCAGTTGCCAGACGAACGACTTACTAAAATAGTGTACCTTGATTGTTTTGTCCCGTGAAGCAGTGGCCAACCACGATTGTTCAGGATGCCAGTCACATGCGAATATAGGACCGCTGTGAGCTGTGAACTGATGATAGCAGCGGTCGGGTCTCCGCACATCCCACAACTGGACGCTGCCGTTCTCTGAGACGGCTGCAAAGTTGTGGTGCGAATGAGGACTGAACTGAACGTCGCGGACACTTTCCGTGTTGCTGCAAAGCGAAAAGAGCTTGAATGCGTTTTATTCGACTTTGCTTATTTTCTTTCATCATAGTAGATGCTGGATTTCAATCAGAAATTTAGTCAAGTATTTATTTATTCAGTAATTTACAAATAATACTTAGGGCCGGTTTCTCCAACGACAGTTAAACCAATTTTTAGTTTAAACTTAGGTTTTACCACTCACTAGAAACTTTTTTGTCAGAAAGTTCGATGTCCGAACAGCTGACCATTTGATTCAATGATGCTATAGCAGGATTCAATTCAACTTGTCATAAATCAGCTGATCCAGTAATAATTAAAGAGTGATTTCGACACAATAATCATAAGGCTTGAAAGTCTCAAAGACCTTTTAAGACCTTTTTAAAGAAGACCTTTCAAAGAACAACTTTTTAAATGACCTTTTCAATAATCTGCGAGATTCAGCATTTGTAGGTTAAGTATTGTGATCATATGCTCGTCGATCAGCTGACTTATGACAAGTTAATTGCATCCTGCTATAACATTAAATCAAATGGTCAGCTGTTCAAACATGGGACTTTCTGACAAAAAAGTTTCTAGTGAGCGGTAAAACGTAAGCTTAAACTAGAAATTTGTTTTAACTGTCGTTGGAGAAATCGGCCCTTAATGGTAAGGTTCAACAGGCTTAAGCCCAAAACTTCCCGTTTCCAATTTAAAATACAGTCCAAATCTAGGTTATGTTGCATATTTTTATTGTACAATAATATTGAACTAAAATTGATTTATTGTACAAAAAGAAATGAAATTGATAACGTTGGATATGCAAAACCAATATAGTCCAAGAATTTTTTTCCATGAGGCAAAAACAGAATGAGAGGTCCGATGCTCTATCCTCTGCTAGTCACTCCCACTACATCGCTTGTAGCATTCGCTTTTGCTAACCATTATACAATAAAACATCTTGTACTTTTTTATTATTTATCAAGATCTTGATAAATAATGAATGATCCGGTATTGATAAATGATATATGGTTGATAAATGATCCGGTCTTATATTTCTTCATTATTTATTTTGTAGTAAAATCATTCAATTGTGATGATTATTATTATTGATGAATTCTGTAACGTGCCAAGGAAACATATATAAGGGGAACCCTGTCTCCATGTTTGTAAAATAAATAGACACAATAGAAATATTCTTCTTAAGAATGTCATCCAACCCACCTCCTTGTCCATCCTCAACCTAGCAGTGCAGTCCTTTTGATATTTTTGTATTTCATAACACCAGTTTGTTTAGCTATTTTTTCTTGTTTTTTATAACTAAACAAACTTGTGTAATGAAAGACTAGAATATTAGAAGGACTGCACTGACAGGTTGAGGATTGACAAGGAGGCGGGTTAGGAGAATTTCTTCAGTAGAATATCTCTTTTGTGTTTATTTATTTTACAAAGATGGAGACAGGTTTTCCCTTATGTCACCTTATAAATATGTCCCCTTGAGGTGGGATTTCGTTACTGCGGCTCCGCAGCCGATCCCGACACGACCAGCCAAGATGGCGGACAAATTCGCAGTCTGGGCACCCCACTGCCTTCGAAGGCCATGTATACCCCCCAGCTGGTGTATACATGGTGCAACAGATCTCGTTCAAAACTTATTCAGATATTGTAATTCGCCGGTTTAAAGCCCTTTAATATCTCATTATTGTTCAATTCGATGTT